>JARHVA010008090.1:180000-330000 GCA_037957365.1 Torreya grandis
TCTCCTGAGCTTTCTTAGATTTTTCAATAAATCCTTTATGGAATGTTGTTTTGATGCTACTTTCTAGAGATTTTGGTTCATGAAGTTATTTTCCTTTATTTCTCTTTGCTAACTTAGTTAATGTTTCCTCTTTTTCTATTTCCTTTTTCAAAGCCAATAATACTTTTTTTGCAAGCTACTTCCTTAGATTTGTAGTGTTTTCCTCTTCAAGAGCCCTCCAGATTATGCTATATTTTTAAATAAGATTCTTAGTTGATGTGGGTACTTATGGTTCTTTCTCGGTAGCAACTTGTGGCTTGTTTGTTAGGAATCTCCCTTGAGAATCTCTTTCTCTCTGCATAAACATTGTGCTACACCTTTCATCTATCTTTTTCCTTCTTGTATAGGATTAATATCTTTTTGTTTTTCAAGTGTTGCAGGGTTTTTTTTAGAATAATCAAAAAGTACAATAAAGGAGTACATAAATCAAAATAACTAGAATTGAAATTTTAATTACAAAAAGTAGTAAAGTTATCAACCAAAATTGGTAAAATTACTTTAGGAAGCAGAAAATGAAATAAGAAAAATTATCCTAGAAAACATGAAATGAAAGTAAGAAAATTATCCTAGAAAATAGGAAATGAAAGAAGGAAAATTAAAGTCACACTTTGCAGAAAATAAATCACTCTTGTAGGAAATAAATCTTAAAAATATAAACTAAGTAAATTACAATATTGCAAAGAAGAATTCAAGGATATTCATCATTTACTTCTAGAAACTTAGACATATGGCTAATGAAATCATAGTGCCCTCACTCAAGTTTCTCGACTAGAACTATATGTCCAGAAACTTAGACATCTAGCATAAGACACCACAGTGTCCTCACTCGACTTTCATGGTTGGGTAGAATAGTGCATTAACCAATCTTTAAAAAATAATGATTGATTTTAGAAAATAATAATTGACACCTTCCCTAGTAATGGTGCCAAAATGTTGTGCAAACTAATTACCTAGTGAACACTAGATTCTTGAGTCTGATTAACATTAATTATGAACCCAAGGTGTGTACATTTTTCAAAGATGTCAGTACTATATATGCATTATTGATTTATAAATCAGCTTGCTTTACTAGTTGTAGTATAATGAACTTATTTTTAATTCACCAGATAGTTATACTATGAAATAATTATGATATAAATATAGAAATACTTCACATTTATAAATCACACAAGAATCACACTTTATATAATCAGATTAATAAGAAATCTACTTACACACTCTTAACTAAGGAGGGTCAAGATCTTCACTACAACTCCTTCCAAGGGGGGCCTTCTTCATTGAAAACTAAGTTATAACCCTTCTATGAGAGATTTACAAAAGCTTGTTATAGAATCAAATTTCTCATTACTCAAATCTTTAGCAATTAAATATTGCTACAGAAGATTACAATGCAATTACTTTTATAGTTCTATTAACTATCCAATCTTCAATTTCAACTCACTAACTCCTAATCTGATCTTGGTTCTACCATCAAATATAGAAGGTATTTTATTAACTTCTAACCAAAGACACCAAACTAGGAAAAATATAAATACTTTAGAAAATTCCCCAATCAACCTTCAAGTGGTTAGTAACCAAAGTTACTTGTTTTAGGCTTGACTAGGTTAAGGACAAGGTATATTGTTTTGTTATTTTATTTATTTTTGTCTCCTTCCCATTTCCCTTGTCTTTCTCATCTTTGGCAGCACATCCAAATTTATTTGTATGTAGGGAGTCCATACAATAGCTATGGTCCTTTCCAATCATCCATTCGATTCTCAAGACATATAGATATGTCCTTAAGATCTAATGACAACAATAGCTATGTTTTTATAGTGACTACAAAAAACCTATAGTTAAAGCCTACAATTGTTATGGGCACTTTGTAGTGGCTAAAAATAACCTATAGGTGAAGCCTATAGTTGCTATGGGAACTTTGTAGTGGCTATGGGAAGCCTACAGTGGCTACAGGCAGCCTATAGGTGGAGCCTACAACTACTATGATTAGCCTATAAGTGTTGTGCCTAAATGAGATCCTATAACCTTACATTATCCTTCAAGTGCTTGTTAAATAAAGTTACACAATTATAATCTAATCAAAGAAAAAACATCAATAATTCATAACATTATATATATATATATATATATATCAATGCACACACAAAATCATAATTTCATTCATTCATTTGTACGAGTCATGGATGGTTATAGAGATTTACATAGAAAAAGATGTATACTAGTTATGGATGAGGCTACAAAATAGAGCAATTGGTGGCCTCATCACTTGCCATATTGTGTACCTAACTACTTATTAAAATAAGAGATATCCTATCAACTGGTGAATGACATCTTTGAGTTATGCATACAACATTAGCATAAGGTACACTTACAACTCTTTATCACCATACAGAGCCATGTCTAAAATAAATTCCCTTCAATACAAAATATGGCATCTAGATGAGACTCTTTCACCCTCATAAAATGCAAGATTTAGTAGTGGGATTCTAAAGGGGTGATTTTAATCCATTTGGCACAATATTCAAATCATTTCAACATCAATTATGAACATCATGCTGAAGATGATGATGAGCTCTATTTGAACATCAACAATGACTAGGAGGTGTTATCCTAGATAGCATTGAAGATTAAGAAGAAAGGGAATAAGGCTTATAAAATTCCCTCAACAAATCCTCTAGCTCCTACTCAGTCTTTGGAGAAACCATCTCCAAAATCTCTGGCCATCTCCTAGAGAATCTTGTAGGTCATCATGTTGCATTCTCTTCCTTGAGATCCAACCCTAGTTCCCACTCCATTTCCACTAATGGCCCCATTCCATTCAACCATTAGCACTATAAACTCTAATATTTGATATGATTGATAGCTTGAGAGTAATCCTTAAACAAGGTACCCAACAGGTACCCATCCAAGCTCTTTAGTTCACTCCTCCATATCCTCTTATTTCCCTTCGATCACTTGCTCTCACCATGTTCCAATTCCCTATTCCATTACCCATTAGTTCATATTTTCCCCTTTTATTTCTCATTATTTCCCCTCAATATTTCACCCAAGTACCCTACCTTAATCCTTCCAAGCATCCTCACTTTGTCATTCCCTTTTGCTCTACCTATCTCATAGCTTGGAGTCTTCTCGGTGCTTCCCTAGGCATGCCCTCAATAATAGGTATGACTATAGCCTTTAAAATCATGCCACCTCTAGAAAGGACCCTCCCAATCCCAACTCTATTCAACCCAATGCTCCTATTCATAGATCCAAGTCCTCCACCATCAGGCCCTACCATCATAGTTAAACTATCCATTGTAGCACCTAGAGTTAGCCTAAAAAAGAGGCCAAAGAAGAAACAAAAGGTGACCCATAATCTAGATCCAAACTAAAGGCCTTCAGTTCTTGTTTCACCTCCTCTACAAGTCTCAGTGATACCTCTGTCCCTAAAATCATAATCTCAATAATTGGCTCCCCAACCCCCTCTATCCCTTACCTAAATCCCCACTAACTTCACATTCAACTAGCCTATCTCATCCCTTTTATTCCATGACCCATTCCTAGGGATAATCTTATATTAGGTTAACCTCACTTAGAAGTAATGATGAGCTCAAATATTCCCATGGGACTCTTTTTTCATTATCCCTCTTTTCTCTTTCATACTCCCTCTACCTCCACTCCTTTCCTCTTTCACTCCTCCTACTTCTTTCATATCCCCTCCACCTCATCTTGTACTCTTTACCACCATTTTAGATATTCCTCTTGCACCACCAACCACTCAAGGATTGGTCCCAGGGTCACATGTGACATAAATGGATGTTCAAGGTGACCCAAACATATGATGTAGTTTTCATAGAGCCTTCAAGAGCATGAAGAGGATGCTTTCCTAGAGATTCATCTAGGAGGGGAACCTAGTGATATGGAAGACCCATCAGAGTTTTTTTCCCTCATCAAGGTGAAGATGGATACTAGAGAAGAGAAAATGGTTAAAGACCCACTATCCATCCTCTAAGATATGCATGATATGTCTGAGAAGCTCCCTAAGGACATATAGAGCCATGTTTGGACTCTCAAGGCCCATATGAAGAGTATGTTACTAGTCAGACTAATTAGGTAGATCAAGGATACCCTCCTACTACTTTTCTCAATCCTAGGAAAATTAGTGAGGAATCAAGTTGAGATTAATGTAATTATATAGTAGATGCAGGCCTAGATGGTGAGGATCATGAAAATTGATGAGAAGATCTAGAAGCTATAGGTAGTGATCAACAAATTAATGTTCCTAAAACTCAAACTGATACCAACCTCATATTTTGGGTTGTACCAAACTTATGTTTGGAACATGATATAAGCAATATAAGAGTGGTTAGCCTTGGATTACACTACAATAAAACCTTTGGAAGAGGGTGAGAAGAAGATATTGACCTACTTCAAGGAGGTAAATATCTTTGTGTTATTATAACTTGATGGCACTTTACTTAACCAAGGGGAATTTAGAGTCCACCTGGATTAATTCAACTAGGTTATGAGGGATAAATTAGATAAGGTGAACTAAGAAGGAACCTAGATGATGTTAGACCTATCAAATTAGTCCACTATAAGCATCAACTAAGTATTTAGAGTCTAAGCCTTAATAAAAGTAGATTTATAGATCTCTTAGTTATTGGTAGCTTAGGCCAAGATGATCTTTAGGGATCTTCCAATGAACTTGTCTAAGCTAGACAAGGATTTCAACCTTGTGGAAGCCACATTAGAAGTTATAAGCACCTAATTAAATTAATTAGGATCTATCCCCTCTTAGATGCCTTCACATGTGAATTAGTAATCCCCTATAGATCTTTTGTAGGTTTTTTGGGATTTATTTTGGTTCAAATTTTAAAATATGTTTGTAAATATAATGAAGGGCCATCATGGCCCTATTGAGCATTATCATTGAGTGTTGAGCTTTGATACTTAATATTTTGATTGATGTCAAAGGTTCATATGAAGATGCATGGTTCTTTCATTGATGTCAATCTAATATCATTGATGTCAAAGGTTCTTGGTCAAGTAATCCTTGAATTATGTGTAGGAATGAGTTTTGTTACCATCATAATGAGTGTTGTTGCTATGATGAGAGAATAATATTTTAAGAATGTTCTAATGAAAACCTGAGTGAAATCATTGAGAATCAACATGAGTGATTATAAGTCATTATAAAAAGTATAAAGCATATTGTAATGCTTTTTCTAGACCTTATGTGATGGTATTTACAGGTGTCATGATGATATGAGTGAGCTTTAAAGAAGCTGTGTGCTCTAAATATCTATGTAAGCAGTTCTAAAGATGGTTTGAAAGATCTATGAAGATGAGAATACTCTTAAGAATATTTGAAAGTGTTTGAACATGATAGATATTGTTTGAGGCTATACATGACATGTTGAGAACCTCAAAAATGATTAAAAGGTCAGCTTTGAATATGCTATAGTCAAGCTTTGAAGATATGTAAGTAGATCTGAAGAAGTTCTATTAAATTTATAAAGAAGAATGAGTGTATGAGTTTAATTGAGTATAAAAAATAATCATTGGAACATAGTAAAGGTCCAAGGTGAAGTCTACAGAGTGGCTAGAAGGTCAAATTCAAGGCCTAATAAGACCAACAAGTCAAGACCTAGAAAGCAAAAGAGAGATGGTGGCTAGGTGAGGTAACATGATCAGCTTCCATGACACGGGTGATTAGGTGAAAATTGATAGAGGTGATTAAATTTGTTTTTAGTATGTGCATGAAGTTTTATGTCATGTTTTTTAAGAAAAAGGATTGAAAAATATTTCAAGGTTTCTCGAGTGCACAAAATGAAGAATTTATCTACCCAAGAAGGTATGTTTTAGTGCTTATTGGAACATACATCGTATGCATGAGAACCTGAGTTTTTCATGGTATATGAGGAATGGTTCTAGATCAAATTTCAAATTATTGATTTATGAAAATAGGAGCTAAGTATTATGAATGATCACTAAGACTGAAAGATGGTCTAAACCCTCATAAAACCCTAATAGTGACCCAATATTAAATATATTATTCTAAATAGATAAAAATGATTTGATATGATTATATAAGTGATTGGAGTTTTAATCCAACTCTCCCAAGCATATCCAAGTGTGATTGGTTTCTCAAGTGAGTGAGAAGATCTTACAATAAAGTATTTATCTTTTAGAGATTTTTTGTAGCAAATAGAGTTGATTGAGTCAAATATACCAAGTAGATGAATATCAAAGTGTGAGAATTTTAGTTGTTATTAATTAATATTTATTGACAAGTTCTATATCTCAGGGGTGCAAAGTTGGTGATCAAATTTGTCCAGTCACTAACAGACCTAGTCGTGCAGACAGTAAGGTAATTAGACATATGTGAGAAGATCTTTTCTTATGTGTTTTCATGTGAGAATGATTAATTGAAATGCATGATGATTTTTTTAGGGTACTTAATGATCTATATATATTTTTCAGAAGCTTTGGAAGTCTATGAAATAGGTTTAAATATTGAAGCTAAAATGGCTTATCTAGCTGAGTAGAGTCTATGAGAGAGAAGGTTAGAAGATTAGTCTGTAAGACCAATAATTTTCATTAGATATCATGATAATTGATTAAGTTTTCTATAATTATGTTATAATATCATTTTCATGCATCAAATACCTTGAATATATTCAATCATGTGTCATATTTTCATGTTTCCTTGACTATGTTTTGGAGTTAGTTGGTAGTTCTGAGTGAACATCTTGTAGAAAAGTGTTTGAGCCTATTTACCCTAAGTCAAAGCATTAGATGAAGTTTATGATAACCATGAGGTCATTATATTTCTAAATATGTAATTTTTTCATGGTTTTTAAGAAAAATTGATAATATACCTCAGTTTCTCAAGACATAGTTTATGTATATGAATAGGCCTTTTATAAGCAATAATTTAAGAAAGGGTTTAAGTGGTGATTGGACCTAAAAGGTATTTTGGACCTAAATTAAATTTGTATAAGGTATATTTGAGTGAATTATGACTTTTTATTTTCATGTGAGGTGTTTTTATATGCTTAAATAAATATCAAAGGGTAACGTGTTGTTAAGAAGGCCTATTAGGTCTCCATAAGCCTAAAAGAGGAGTAAGGACTAATTGATGTATGGCCAACTTATTGTATTAATAGATTCATGATTAAGTCATGTTATTTTTAATATACAAAGACCTATTCATGGCCAACCTAATTTATTTGAATATGTGGATGACTAAGAAGGATATGATCAAGTGACTTGTATAAAAGCAAAACAGTATAGGCCTATTTAATATGCTTAGTGTATGCTAAGTATGGAAGAGTAGAAAAGGATAAGTGAATGATATAAATAATTTGAGAGAAAAATTATGTCATGTGGACCATAAATTTTTTTATTAATATCCAACATAGCTTTTGCATATGAGGATCAAGGTCAAAAGACCTAATCAAGACATGAAGAGGGCTAGTTGAGCAAAGAAAGTTGAAGGTCAGTGTGAGAGGTACTAAAGAGAGAAAATAGATAAAAGAGTAGATAATCATATATTTTAGAATAACTAATGGTTTCTAAAGGTGATCAAATAATCATGTGGATGAGTTGGTGTTGAGTCATCTAAGGGGTTGGTGCTTCCTTGCAAGTGGGTGCTTGCTAAAGCCTAGTTGAGTTGGTGTCGAACTAGTTGGGGTTGGTGTTCCATGTGAGCTTGGTGATTCAATAAATATTGATTTTTTTCATATAGGACTATATTCCATTTTATTTAGCAATGGGTTTTTTCCCCTAGAGGGTTTCCCATGTATAAGTTATGTTCATGTGTTTTATGGTCTTATGATTTGATGCTTATGATTGTTAACATGTACATGCATGTTAAAATGGTTCATCTATAGTTAAGTAGAATTAAATGAAAAGTTTTGAAGACTAATTTATGCCCCCCCTCTCTCAGTCATATTATTTCCAAAAGGCCTAAGATAGGATCCTCATGCTTTTTGGAGGTGAGCCCCACTCCTTATCTATATATAGAAGAGTTGTATTGTATTTTAGGGTCGACCAAAAATTTCTTGAAAGCATTATTGGATTATTTCCAAGATATCACCTAGGTTTCCTTCATCACTCTAGACTGTAATAGCAACCTAGATTGATTATTGTATCAATTTTTCACTCTTTTAATGAATACAATCTCTATTTTTGTAAAACGGGTCTCTTTTGTGTTCAATTCTATTTCATCTTCATGTTTAAATAATTAATAGTTATAGGTTAATTGGATTAACACTTTGTCACTATATGTATGTCTTAATTATGATGTGCATAGTTATTATTATCTCTATGTGAGTTCTTTTGTTTATTTTTTGTTAATGTTGATAGTTTGTGTGCCTAGTTGTAAATTTTCATATGGTTTTAATGTGTCTTAGTCAATAGACCCCCAGTACTAATATCTAGTAAGAATTCACATTGAAGGTATAATTTTAGTTCCCTCAGAATCTCCCCACTGTATGTTCTTGGAGGTATAAATTTAATGAAACTTATTCTATAGTGGTATAACTGTGGCAGAGTCACTTGGTTTAATGACCAATGCATTAACCTCAATTTAGACCTAGAGTCTTCCCTTCTCTACCTTACCATTCCTACCTTTTGTGTTTATATAGAGGTTTTGAAATTCCCCCTTTCCCCTTATGTTTATAAAGAACAAGTCCAACAATCAAATATTCATAACTATCCTTAACATGTTTGAAGTAAAACATATTGAAATTTTAGTGGTAATAGTGCATCTCTTGGAGACTATTCATGTAGACTCTATTTGTGAAGTCCAATACCCACAACCATGCCCTAGGTTGATCCCAAATCAGTCATTAAATTGAGGATGAAGGTACGTAGTTATCCCCACCTTCTCCTTTTCAAGGAATGCCTAATCTCATGGGTGTCTTGTGGTAAGGAACATATTAGAGAGAATAATAGATGGTGCAAGAAAGAGGGCCATGATACTTCACGTTTGTTTTAGTTTCATATCATTTTATGAATATGTTGAGTTTTATTTACTGGTAACAACATGATAATTATTGTTTGATTATATAACATCTTGTAGATTAGTTCACCAGTTACTAGGGCTAGGTCCCACATGGTAAATTGGTAATTTCCCCCTTATTTTTCCTTATACAACCTAGGTCTAGTCAAACCAGACCTACCATGATTCCTACCAGCCCTTCTTTGCAACCTATCCCAAATTAGTAACCCAAGATAGCCTAGTTAGTTGGCTCAGCCATTAATGTCCTAAAGTCATCCATGATTTACCTAGGAACCCTGAGAGGTATCTTCCTCATTTCACCCCTGGTGTAGGATGAACTACAGAGGAACACACAACCTCTTATAATACTAATCTAAGACTCTTGAATGTATAAAATGAAGATGTGGCATGTAGGTTATTCCCTTTTACTCTAATGGACTTTACCTATGATTGGTTCTTAAAACTTCTTGAATACTCTATACCGAGTTGGGACCACTTTAAATCTATTTTTATCACCCAATTTGGACAATTAATAGACCCTAGTGTCCTATACCAAAAATTTACTTGTATCAAAAGAGATCTCAATGAGCCCATTAGAAATTCAAATGCTAGATTCCAAAAGATGTATAACTAGGTAGCCATATTTTACCAAACTAACCCTAAACTAGAACTTGAAATCTAAAGAATGCTCTTGACCCTTGGATGGCTATGTTCTTAAAAAGAGGCATAGTTATAACAAACCTATCCTTAACATATGCATGGGACATCAAAGTGAATAACAAACTAAATCCTTCGGACTACACAATGACCCCCATTCTTGGTATACTACCATAAATTCCTACATTGAACTTTTTACCTAGTGTTAACCTAAATTCATCTATGCCTCATCCCCTCCTTGTAATGCATCAACTCATTCTAGGTCATCCCACTTCAAACTAACGATTGGGTTTACCAAACCTAGGGGGTCCAAATTTGACTCCTAGAACTCAACATAAAGTGACATTATCCATGGATAATAACACCTAGACCATGCCCCAAGAATCCACTAAGATTAAGCTAAATTCCATTTAGTGAATGGTACTAAAGCTCAACAATGACTTCCTAGGGCTGTAAAGATAGATGAGTAATGCTAATGTATAAATATCCAAAAAGAATTGTATTTATAAAATTATAGATAAGAGATACAACTACCATCACAACCCATCATAACCTTCACCCAATAGGCTATTTGAGATCAACATCTTCTAGATAGCCTTACCCAACTAGTGTCAATTATATCACACAATAACACATAGAGAGATAGACTACACAGAGTTTAGTTCTGATTTTAAAATCTTTCAAAAGGAAATGGAAGAATATAAGGTAGTTCCCAATCATACAAAATCCTTTAACTTGAGAAAATCCCTTAATAATGCTATGGTATTAGAAACCTTAGATTTCCCTAGCTAAGAATAAAATGATTTTGAAGAAGGTATTAGTGAAGTGCAAGCATTTCAATAGTTTCAAAGCAATAACTATGTCATTAGGAGAAGGTAGCAATAACATCCCCTTACTACCTTGACCCCCCCAAATAATGGTCCAACCCCACTAGACCAAAATTCTAGAAATGATCCTCAACTTCTAAGACCTCAAGAGCTTAAGACACCTTTGGAAACCCAACCAATCTAAACCAAAGGGGGTAAAAACATAGACCAAGATATGAATAAAATTAAGGATAACACTACCCTTCATGCACTTACCCAAATCACAGAGCAAGATGACATTTTGTTAAAATATTTGACTCACAAACCAACCCCACAGGCCTAAACAAAAGCAAGAAAAATGCACACCAATGTGCTTGTCCACAAGAATAAGATGGAGTTTACCCACTCCTTTTGACCATCCACTTGTTTAGAAAGAATAAGCATAACTTTTTGGTATATTATGAAGCCTTAGCCAATGTGATGCCAATAGGTGTATGTAAGAAACTTGGTCTATTCCCCATAAAGTTAGATATGTAGACACCTAAATCTAGCGACCAATAACCTCCAACTAGGATTTTGACCAATTTCTATTGAAGTGCATAATTTGGCCTAAAAACACTAAATCACATTAAAAGCTTTAAACTTGACATATTCAAGTGCTGATTTTGGCTAGAGTATCATTAAATGGGACAATGAAACTTATGAGCTAGCTAACTTTGATCAGATCATTTTAAGTCAAAATGCTAATTTTACACTTGGGTGCTCTAGATTGCTCTTTCTTATCAAATTTATTACATGAGACATATGTCTTTGTCATTTGGTATTGCTAACATCCTACATGGGATAACAGATCCAACACATCTAACATTAGCTTATGTCAAATCCAGCATCAACAACATTACGTGTGACTAAAAGTCATGATCTTCATTTGTTTCCCCACCATTATAAATTCCATTATCATATACCATTCCATTTCACAATCAAACCTACAATCCATTATTTATCCTTATTTAACATCCATGGCCAGACTTTCCTTTGTAGAGGCTATAAAGATACCTTGTATCGACATTTGAAGGAATCATAATCAATGACCAATAAAGATCACAAAATCATTCTCTACATCTAAATCTATAGGTAGTTATTGATGGAGCATCTATTCAAAAAAGGTGTGGGCTATAAATTAACATGATCAATTATTATATTTATATCATTTATTGATTAAGACATGCATCTCCCCATCAATAGGAACAATAGAATAAAAAACCATGCCTAGGCCAAAAACATGTACCATACCATTTCATTACCATGCCATTTCCATTGTTACATATCCTTTTACCATTTTTGCATATCCAAACCAATCACATTATCACTTTGGGGTAACCCTCTTACCATTTTTTTCAATCTATCAAAAACCATCATTATCGTTAGCAAGACCATACCATCTTATCATTCCATTCTTATCTAAAACAAAGCCTATTTTTAGTCATCCTATCCAATCCTATTTTGATCTTAGTTATTTTGGTTCTTCCTACACCTTTTATAGGGGGATTATAATCAAGTTTTACTGATCAATAAAATGCATGTTTATAATTATAGTTTATGAAAGTAGTGTGATAGTTGATCTGGCAAGATATCTTTCATTTTCCATCTTGTATCAAGTTTATTTGTGTGAGCCTGATTATAACTGCTTATGGGTAAATCAGTGTCTCACCAATATTACTACTAATTATGACCACCTATGAGAAAATTAGTATCATTGACCTATTCCTTTATATCCTATTTATAACCACCTATGGGCAAACTAGGAGCAACACTTGTTTATCATGCATTGCCACATCACCTTATCATTAATGTTTTCATTTAAATGGCCATTTGCTGGATTTGAGAAGTTATTGGGACCCATTTGGTTTTCCCCTACTTTTTATGTGGATGGAATTACTATGACTTGAGGTCATTTTGGGACTATATAGGTCATACTCAATTCATGTTAAGGTCACCTCAGTCCCCCTTTCCCCCTTTCCATACACTCTCACTGTTTTGTGAAAACCCTAAGCCAAATGCTCTCACCATTTTATGAGTGAGTATCTTATCATTATTGATCAAGTTAAGATACCTCAAAATTCAAAAAACATTCTTAACATTTCAAAAATCCAAAAATATTTGTCCTATCTAAGCCTACTCAGTTATCCTCGATCTGCCCTGCTGGGGCAAAATCATTGTTAGGATGCTTTCTTTTGATTTTGTTTTTAGATTTTTTGTTTGTTTGTTTATTTCAAGTTGTTTTTTATTTGTTCACTTGGTTTTTTTTTTGTTTTTAACACTATTTCCTTGACTCAGTTTATATGTGTTCATTAGGTGATTCCTTACACATATTATTCTTGAGTCTATCCATATTCATACGTCAACATGGTCATCATGGTTTTCATCATTGGTGCATTATTTTCAAGTGTTTATTAGATTGGGAATCAATATTTATGCATATTTTGGCCAAGTCTTCATGGTGC
The DNA here is from genome assembly GCA_037957365.1 of Torreya grandis. Classification (NCBI taxonomy): domain Eukaryota; kingdom Viridiplantae; phylum Streptophyta; class Pinopsida; order Cupressales; family Taxaceae; genus Torreya; species Torreya grandis. The sequence goes on from JARHVA010008090.1 coordinate 192,996, forward strand.
TTTATCATGATGCCTATCATCACATGCTATAGAAAAAAATAGCTTAAAGAAGGTTTAAAATCAATGGAGCTACATAATTTTATCCTTGGCACCTTGGCAAATCCTCCCACCCACCCTTGATCAAATCAAACCATTAACCATTGTAGTTTTATCATTGCTAATCAGGACAAGCATCTCCTTGTTGGTAGGTACAACTGAATCATTCACACTGATCAATTTTATTCTTCTATTCATATATTTCATCACTTTTCAACCACTCATCTTTTATCTATATTCTAGGTTATATCCTTGAGTTATGCTTGTTAATCATCCCTAAATGGGGCACAATCATCTTTAGCCAATCCAGGTCTTCTTAATGATTATAACCACCTTTAGGCAAATTAGCATCCTTTTTAAATCAATGCATGTAAGTATTTCTCATTTGGATTAATCTAAACCATGGGTTAATTCCACCTTTCTTCTTATTTATTTTTGAGGGACCATCCATCAACAAATGTGATGGCCACTCCCTTAAGGGGGCATCATCCTAGGCTTCCCAAAACCATTTGGAGCTTTGTTCTTCAACTGTCATCTTATTTTTGGCATACAATCTTTTTTTCATTATTTCAGAAGACATTTCTTTACCTATAGTTTACAACATCTTCCCAAGAAAGGGAAAACCATATAAACCTAAATTTGGCCACCAATAACCTCCAACCAAGATTTTGATCAATTTCCACTAAAGTGCACAATTTGGCCTAAAAACACTAAATCACATAAAAAGCTTTGAACCTAAAATATTAAAGTGCCAATTTTGGCTAGAGTATCATTAAATGGGGAAATTAAATTTTTGGTCTAGTTAACTTTGATCAGATTATTCTGAGTCAAAATGCCAATTTTGCACCTAGGTGCTCTAGATTGCTCTTTCCTATCAAATCTCTTACATGAGACATATTCCTTTTTTATTTGGTGTTGGTAACATCCTAAATGGGATAATGGATCTAATTCATTTGAAATCAAATCCTAATTCTAATCCAATCAAAATTTGATCCAATAAAAAGGCATTTTGATCAATTTGAGTAATTTGTGCACAAAGTGCTTAATCATACTTAAGATCTAATTAAACCAAATTGGATCCTAATTAAGAATTCCATGGAAATTTGTTGAATACTTATTTTTTGAAATAAATATTTAATATCTACATCATCAAGTGACCTCATTTCTTTGGAAGACAACCTTAGGCCATAAATGCCACAAATATCAAGATTCATGCCTCTCATGCCTCATCAATGTCCTCCATGCCTCTTAATTGCTCCTTTATCCTAAATATTGATGAGCTTATCTATGGATTTTAATTACATAATTGTATTAATCCTTATCCACACATCTCAATCTTGAGATGGATGGTTCAAGTTGATTCTATCCATTTTCAAAAATCTATAAATAGGAGGCCTTACCACATGAATTTTAAGTCTTGATAATGCAAAGTTATAATTCACAAATGATTCCAAAAGCTATTCTAATTAGTGTTACCATGCCAAATTGATTCCAATCCAAGCCAAATATAAAGGTTCCAAGGGGAAGAGGAGATATATAAGCCTCAAAAAAGGTTCCAAGGGGAAGAGGAGATATATAAGCCTCCTTTGATGAAGACTTCATGAGCATAAACTGAGCAAACCACTAATACAAAATCATTTGGAGCATCTAGGGAAGGTGAAGTATTCTTTTTTTTCCTTAATTTTTAGTTATGTTTGTCAATTTTTTTTATTAAGATCACCCTAGTAACTAGGCATGAAGGTGTTAGTTTAGTGTGTTGTTTTTCAATTTTCTTTATTCATTTTGTCACTGATGCAATACTAATCTCCTCTTCTTAGTCAAATTTTTAGTTCACAAGATAAGGTAATGGTCTAGTTGGACAATTCAAAGGTGAAAGTGATAGGCTAGTTTTTAAACATCCACATCCAATTGGAATATGAACCTATGATTCAAAATTTAATAGACATTTATGTGGTTGACATCCTAGAATCCTATGGTTCCTCAATAGAGATTGGTCCAAATCCTTGAATAGGTATATGGCCATAGATTTCTCACATATGTAGTTGTCATGGAGAAGAGTATCCAAATAAATACAAGTGGACATGGAACCATACATGAAACACATAATCAATAAATATAATTCTATTAATGAGAAGGTAAACATAGTTTCCTTAGACTTGACATCTACACATTAAGCACCAAGCCTCCAAAAAACCAAACTAATCATAACCTAGGTCATATTGGCTTATGGTCTCTTTATGTAGATAGAGCTTACTCCAAACAAGGAATTAGGGATGGTGTTCTAATTATATATCCTTTAGGGAGTAAACATCTAGTGTCATATAGGCTATAATTCCATTGTATGAATAACTTGGTAGAATATAGATCTTTAATCTTAAGATTATAATTTACATTGAGACATAAGGCAAATGAACTAAGAGTATTCAACAACATTTAACTAGTACTCAACTAGATCAAAACTAAGTTTCAATGCAAACTATCATACCTCAAAAGGTTTAAACATAGAGCTTATGACCTGATTGAAATTTTCAATGCATTCAATACCATGCCTATTCCTTAGGAAGAAAGCTAGGTAGTGAACTCACTAGCATCAGCTACAACAAACATAACCCCTATAGATGACATTGAGATACAAGAGTTCTTTGTGGAACTCATCCCCTATCCTTCTATCTCAAATAACATGACTAACTTCCATGTCTTTGAATATGACCAATAAATTAGCTAGATCCTTGATAATGAGGGAGTATTCAAATCCTAAATCATAGATGAAAAGGACAAAGATAGCCCTAGGACTGAGTTGGATAAGGATGAGATCCTAAACATTCATGGTAATAGGATCCTGAAGGGGATAATTTCACTAAAAATAACATATGATGCATTGGACCTACCGTTTAGGATAAAAGGCCTAAATTTGAAGACCAAAAGTGTTGGTTCATTAATCTCATCCATGTAGAGAACTCCTAGATAGTTAACATGGGTTTGGATTGGATGGACCATGAATTAGAATAGTTATAAATATTATTGCTAAGGTATAAGGATGTAATTTCATGGGCCTATGGAGACCTTAAAGTCTTCAACCCAAGAGTAATTAATCACACCGTCCCCTTAAAACCTGACCAAAAACCCTTCAGACAAAGATAGAGGCTAGTTAACCCAATCTTAGAGCCCTTGATTCATAAGTAAGTTCAAAAATTACTCTCTACAGGGATTATTTTTTTGATCCACCACTCCACCTAGGTGGCTAACCCAGTCCTGGTATGGAAGAAGAATGGTGAAATCCACCTTTATGTGGGCTTAAAAAATTTGAAATAGGCCTCAAATAAAGATAAATACCCATTACCCTCACTAGATGAGGTAAAAAAAATGGTGAGAGAGTTCCAAATGATGTCCTTCTTGGATTAATTCTTGGGCTATAACTAGGTCCTAGTCAACCCATAAGATATAACTAATATTATTTTCTCCACCAAGTGGGGCATATTTTCTTAAAAATGGATGCCTTTTGGTATAATCAATGTTGGTGAAACCTTTAAAATGGAATGGAATTTTCCTTTGAGGGATTGATAGGTAAGTGTATAATAATATATATGGATGACCTAGTCATGTTCTCTAAATATAGGTTAGATCATGTGCACCATTTAGAGAGAGTATTTGAAAGATGTAGAAGGTATATCATATCTTTAAACTCAAAGAAGAGTGTTTAGTGCCACTAAAGGTAATATTATTGGTCACATTATCACAAAGGAAGGTATTTTTGTCAAGCCTGAAAGGATGGATGTAATTTCTAAACTAGCTTTACCTATTAGCAAGAAAGAACTAAAATCTATCTCTAGGAAAATCAACTTTGTGTGTAAGTTTATTTTTGGATTTGTTGAAATAGTGAATCCCTTTAATGAAATGTTGAAATAGGATAATAAAGTGGAGTGATAATTAGAGTCTCAAAAATATTTTGAGGATATCAAAGATGATATCTTGCAAGCCCTAGTCCATATCAACCCAAACTATATGTAGGACTTCTATGTTTACCCTTCTGCTCTAGAGCACACTATTGACTAAATTTGGTCGACATACTAAAAATGTGCATAGTCTAAGAGTTTAGAGGAAGGGAAAATATCCTAATTTAAGAGTGACTCATTATCACAAGGAGTAAATAAACATCAAATCAAGATCATGCAAAGTGAAAATATTTTGAAACACTGTAAGCTTGTTTAAAGTGTATTTTGTCAAATTCTAAAGGATATGTATACATAGCAAAGAAAAAGCATACGAAAGTCATCCATGCCTTCAAGGATCAAGAAATAGTTCAAGTATAAGTTTAGAAGGGCCTACAGACTTTAAAAAAAGGCTAAGTACAAAAATCTTTTTGAGCTAAGTCTTTACTTGGGAATTATTTCGAACCTTTTATTTGACTAAGTGTTCAATCTCTTAGGCAAACTCTATTGGGATTTTATTTTGCTAAGATAATTTCTTTTACGACTCTTTTTTGGCTAAGTGTTGATTTCTTTTAAACAAATTATTTAAGACAAATTTTTTGAAGGCATGATTTATTTCAGATAAAATGTCTAAAGAAAAATATGAAGACCTATTTATCTTAGGGAAATTGTTTTGTAATAATTTTCCTAAAGACTTATTTATTTTATATAAATTATCCATAGTAAAAAAAGGCTAAGTGTCATTTATTTTAGGAAAATTATATGAATAACTTTCCCAAAGGGTCTCTTCTATAGGAAAGTAGTCCGATACAAAAATCTCGAAGGATATATTTTTCAAGTAAAGTGACTAAAACATTTTCCCAAAGGGTCTTTTCTTGAGAAAGTGAACCAAACAAAAATTTCAAAGGGTCATTTTTCAAGAGAATGGTCCTATACATTTTTTCCAAAGGGTATTTTATTTAGGAAAATTATCTTGAGACAAAGTTTCAAAGGATCTTTCTGTAGCAAAGTGCCCTATACAATATTCTTGAGGGGTCATTTCTTGGGAAAATGGTCTAGTTCAAGGTTTTTGAAAGGTCTTTTTTCAAGGAAGGTACCCCAAAAAAATTCCAGCAAAAGGTCTAAAGGAAATAGCTATTTGAATTCCAAAAGTCTAGGATGGCCCCATAAGTGTCAAATTCAAGCATAGAAGATGACCATTAGTTTTCAAATATATAGTGATTATAATGTAGATGTTAAATATGTTTGTGCAAATTTCAAAGTTTAGGATATGACAAATATCCATTTGTATTCAAATGGTTTCAAGATCAATAGTCTCTATTCAATCCAAACAAAGATCTAATGGCATGTATTAAGTCAAGAAGTCAATAAGACATTAACACGACTATCAAACTTAGGCCACGATAAGTAACCATTTAGGTTCAAAAGGCCCTTAAAAGGTTTAAATTTGATCAAGTTCTAATAGTCTGTGGGATCTCTCATATTGACACATGAGATCTAATGATTTACACTAGATTCAAAGAGGTCAAAAGGTCCTTAGGTTAAAGCCTTCAAATATCTACAAGTTGAACATCATCCAATGGTACAGGATCATCAAGCTAAGATCCAAATGTGTACATTCACTAACAAAAGGATGCATCCAAGCTAAATCAATGATCAACATGATCTCATACATCATGACCTGGCAGAGTGCAATAATGGATAATAAAGTGAGATTAGGGAAAAATATGGCATGTGTGAGCTTGTACATCATGATACGATGGTGCATGATCAATTCAACATGTCAAAGGGATTATCTAGCAATAAATGAAGGGATTATAGGCATGTATGCATAGATATATCAATAAAGTGAGGTAAAATTAATAGGTTAGTATAATCTATAGGATTAATAAAAATAAAGACAATTGGGCACAATGAAATGGGTTGAGTCAATTTTTTATGGCCAATCAAACAAAGGCAAACCTAGATATTTTTGATGAAAATCAATGGGGCAATTTTGGATCTAGGCAAAAAAAATGATAAATAGTCAATCTCAAAAGTGAACAAGGGTTGAAATGGGGTCACATTTTAGAGACCAAGCATTACCAACAAAGCTCCATATATGTACAATAGATCTTTTAGATCTAATATAGAAGGCAAAAATAGACTAGTGATTGTGCATCAAAGTCAAAATAGTTTATAGGTTTTCTATGGATATTATGATTATGTAAAAACCAATGATCTATTATTAGTTTTATATCTATAAAATTTACCTAGGTTTGAGTTGGGACCATATACAGATGTAAACACGACCATAAAGACATGTCTCACTTATCATCATGGTGATATTTTTGATAATCAGGTTCAGATGGCCACCTAATGTAGATGTGGCATAATGTAGTCAATTCCAAGACATGATCCTCATCAACAGATCAAGTAGATGATATTATGAAGTTCTAAGAAGAGACCTAGTAGTTGGATAAGGGCAATGGACATTTAATTCTTTTACAAAATTTGTTCTTTATTGGTAAGGTCATGAGTCAGCATCTTCGAGACTGCTAATCCATCAAAGTGGTTGGGAATTTTCCAATGCATGACTCTCTCTATCTCTCATATAAATATAGGCTTCCAAGCCTTAAAATATATCCCTCTATCCCTCTTTTTGGTATGATCAGACTCTACCGAAATGTGTATCATGACACCTTTTTTATACAATAAAGACTAAATTCCATCCTTTTTCCTAATTTGGATTGAAGTGTGTTCCATGAATTCATGCATTACGATCAAGTGAATGTATGTTCCTTACTTGTGTTTGAGTTTTTCTCACCTTCAAGAAGTTCGTAGTAGTTCTTACAAGTCATTATAAGTGCAATTTATAGTTTATTGTCTAACTTGAAAGTGGATGTTTTCCCTCTCTTGCTAACTTGATAACTAATTAATACCTTATCTAAAATATTTATGTGAGATTGATATTATTTGGTATTGAAAGTGTATCATAGTGTGTATTGTTTGAGTAGGAGTGATCAAATCATTAGTGCATCGCCTCTTTTACTTGCTCTATAAGTTATTGTCAAAATCTCTTTCCCTTTTCCAAGCAAGTGCTAGTTTAGGTTTAGTGTAGGTGATAGATCCATAATGAAATTAGCCTTATCCAGAGGTTTGATCCACTATAATATACCCATAGCCTAGGATTAGTCCCATGTTGGACTAGATTTGAGTAGGAATATCTTAACAATCCCCTTACTCAGCTAGGGTACAAATCTAGAACACCAATAGTTTTGTCATGCCTGGTGAGACTCAGTTTCTTTGGTATAATTTAATTTTGAATATTGAGAATAATAAATTGTAGCAATAGGAGAGATCCACCATCATCAAAATTTGAAGATACTTTAAGTTGCATAGCTCATAACATCTTCTAGATAGTGTTTTAATGCCAAAGGTTACAATAAGATCATTAAGTAAATGTAATTCTTTTGAACATAATTAATTGTCTTATACTTCCTATAAAATATTAATATTCAATAGTATAATACCTTATCTTCCAAAGCAACATTCATCCTCTGGTCATTCTATGTTTTAGTCTAATCTATTATCCCCATAAGCCAAATCCCCTTTACCTAAATGATTATTAAAAATCAAGTGTTTGTCCCATTTAATAGGGGTAACCCCTTAAACTTGGCCTAATATGATGACAGTCCTTTTTCTACCTTACAAATTATCTCTTTCTTCTCAATAGAATGGGATAAAACTACTACTATTGAGAATATCCAAGATGTTTCCAATCTATTTCTGTTCATAATATTACTCAAGATAATATGGCCATAAAATTGCATGTTGCTTCATTCAATAGAAAAGCATTATAATGGTATATAATCTTACTTTAATTTCCATTACTACTTGGGATGATTTAGGTGAAACCTTAGTTAAGCAATTTGAATAAAATTCTGAACATCTATCTTTGGTTGAACAACTAACTACCATAAAAAGGTACCCCCATGAATTCATGTTTGATTTTAACCTTAGATTCTAGAAGACATGGAATAGGATCCATGTATTGATTAGACAATCTCAAGAGTATGCATTTTTGTACTATCTTAAGGCCCTTAATTCTAATATAAGTGTCATGATATAGTCTAAGGGTAGTAATCCTTTTCCAAATGCATATGAAATTGTAACTAGAAAAGAAAATAGCTTAATACAAGCTGGTAAACTTGCTCTAAGGACTCTAATGCCCATATTCCCAAAATTTCAACTTTTTCCTCCCCCTCAAGTTTCCTAGATAACATCTATATCTCTTATTCCATCTCCAAAAGTCCAAGTTGTAGTCCCTCCTAATCAATCTAGTGAGATAGGTGATCTAAAAAGCATGTTACAAGCTTTTGAAAATGAGATTATTTCACTCAAGAGGAATAGTACCAAGGTAGACCTTATTGGAAATAAATCCAAAATACATATCAGTCTTTCAATAACCAAAGACCCCCTTATCAAGTTTTTAAGGACAATAGGCAACCTTATCAAAATCAAGGAGACATAACCCAAACTAATCCATATGCAGCCCTTAATCCCAATGTACTAAAGCAAGACCAAAATCAAGACATAACCCAAACTAGTTCAAAAGATATTTTTCCTAAAAATAACTTGATGAAATATCTAGGTTGGTATCCTTCCAATCCAAATGACACTCAAAATCAAGCCTTGGTATCATAAAATATTACTATGCCACAAATGACACAAGGAGAGTCATCTCTTCAAGGTGATCAATATTAAGACATGAATATGGAATTCCAAGGAGAAGTTCAACAAGTTATAGGACAACCTAATGCCATCAATGTTAATTGGAAATTGGATGATCATATTGTATTCAACCAAGTTGGTGAAACTAGTAACATAAATGGTTAAGTGGCAGCTCTGACTAGAGCTAAAAGAAGAGAAATTGAGAAAGATAAAAATGTGATCAATAATTTTGGTGTTCCTAATTTTGTGTCGAATAATTCCAAAGATCAAGTTGTTTTTCCTTTAATATAAAATATTCAAAATATAAAGATAGTGAAGGTTCCCCGACTGCCTCTAACTAGAGAACAACCAGTGACTCAAAAGTTATAGCCAAAGGATAGTGGATCATCTTTTAGCATTATAGATCAAATGAAGAAATAAAATATTAGCATTAAAATATGGGATTCCCTTTCCATTCTAGGGTAAAATTAAATACTTTTTTAGGAGCTTTCCTATCTTAAGGTATCTAGAGAACTAGTTGAGAAATAAGGAGTTTTCTTGACCAATTCAGACTAGCAAATCAAGCAAACTGATTAGTAGGTACACAACATGACAAAGATGGATAAAACAAATGTAAAATCAAATAAAAACCTTCCCTTTTATCTCTCTTTGATAGTAGGTGACTGTTTAGTCCATAATTTAATGGTAGATAGTGGATCTAGTAGCACTATCATACTCAAACAAATTGCATACAAGCTTGGTCTTGTCTATGAGACAAATACCAAAAGAGTATTACAATTATATGGCTCACCAAAAAATGATATTATGCATAATTAAAGATATAAAATTGACATTACATGCTTTCCCAAATGTTTTTATTCAACAAGATGTAGTTGTAGTGGACTTGCCCCTCTATTTTGCATGTGTCTGTCAAGAGATTTTAAGTCAAAAATTAGAGGATATTTATCATCTTATTGGACCTATTTAATGTTTAGGACTAGGTATGGTACTAATTTGAAAATACATTCTAAACCTATTGCAATGTTTCACTTAGATTGATATATGTCAAGTATGGTGAACACTAATTGTGTTATCTCAAACAAAGTATTAAAAAATATTGAGGTGAAATCTAAATCACCACTAGATGGAGTCCCCGATCTTTCCCTTGATGAATGGGCATTTTATTTTCATGGAAATTATCCCTATAAGTTAATTTAATAAGGAATTAGTGTCTATTTTCTTCATGAAAATGATGCACCAATTCCAACATTGATGAAACATGATCAACCTATTGATGGAATGTGGCATCTATATTTTGATGGATCTAGGAACAAGCATGGAACTGGACCTAGAATGATGTTAATTTATCCATCTAACCAAAGGTATTTTTCTTCCCTCAAATTTTATATTAATTTTTCTAATAATTTTACTGAATATGAATCACTAATGCATGGTTTGCAATGGGCATGAAAGATGAAGGTCATTCTTTACAAGTCTTTGGAGATAGTGAACTAGTAGTTCACCAAGTAAAGGGAATTAATATATGTAATAACCCACTATTTATATCCTATAATCATAGAGTATGGGACCTAGTTAAAAAAATTTAAGATTTCAATATTCAGGGCATATCCAAAAATAAGAACAAGCATGCAGACATGTTAGATTCTATTGGGTCATAATTCAATATCCCAAATGACATAAAAAGGGAAAATATTCAATCACATATCAAGATAGTTGTGAGACTTTGTATCCAAGACAACCATGAAAATTGGACAGTATTTGAATATGATATCCAAATTGTCAAATTCTTAAAAGAAGCTAAATTCTCCTCAAGGAACCAAGATAAGCATTTACAGTAATATGATGACTAGATTATGCAATTGAAGACAAATAAGTTGCCTAAAGGGCTAGTCACCCTTGAAAAAATATACAATAGAGATAATGAATAGAGAAAAGAAATTTTTTATTTATTAACCAAGGAAGAATACTATACAAATATAGAGATTGTAACTGGCCAGAGTTTAAAACTAGGAAAATTTTGCACATCTTTAGAGAAAGAAGCTTTTATTAAGTTATGTTCATGTTTTGTAGATGTATTTGTATAGTAGTACAGTAACCTTAAAGGTTTTGATCCAAGTATAGCTCAACATATCATTGAGTTATAAGATGAGACTAGGCCAGTTAGATAAAGGCAAAGGCCAATTAATCCAAGGCTTGAAGCTCTGATGAGAGTTGAACTATATAAGCTCATTGAGTCAGCTATAGTATTTCCAATTAAGCACTCAACTTGGGTGGTAAACCTTGTTCTAATATGGAAGAAGAATGGTGAAATAAGGCTATATGTTGATGTCTGTGACTTGAACAAGGATTTTCTTTAAAAACATTGTCCATTGCCATTATTGGATTAGATTTTATAGTTAGTGATAGGTTTAGAAAGGTTCTCTTTATTGGATGGTTATAGTGGATATAACCAAATTTTGGTCAAAGAAGAAGACTAGTATAGAACAACCTTCACCACAAAGTGGAGGACATTTTCATACAAAAATATGCCTTTTGGTTTATCTAATGCTAGAGCCACTTTTTACAAGGCTATAGACATTGAATTTTAGGTTCTCCTCAACAAGTTTATTCTTGTTTATTTGGATGAGATAATAGTATTATCTAATAGTACATATGAGCATATGATTCATCTCAAATAAGTTTTTTTAAAGATCATGGAATTTGGAGTGTCTTTGAATCCAAGGAAGTGTGTTTTCTCTATTCATGAAGGTAGGCTTCTTGGACATATCATTTCAACAAATGGTACAAATATAGATCCTAATAGGATAGATTTAATTGTTGCACTTTCATTACCTAAGCACAAGAAAACATTGTAAATATTTTTAGGTAAAATAAACTTCATAAAGAGATACATTTTAAATTTTGTGAATTTATTTAGGCCACTCATAATCATGCTAAATAAGGGACATACTTTTATTTTGTCCAAATAAGGAGTAAGAAGTTTTGAAGAGATCAAAAAAGCTATATCCAGTGCTCATACACTATTGAACCTTGAATTTACAAAGGATTTCTTCTTATATAACTATTCTAACATTGATACAATTTTAGGTATTCTCATACAATAGAATAAGGAGACTTTAGGGTAGCTAATAGCCTTTTTCAGTCAAGGATTAGAGGAATATGAAATGAGGTATTATTTTGTTGAGAATCATGTTATTTCATTCATAAGATCTCTTAAAATGTTTAGGTACTTACTATCCAATAATAAAATACATTTTATGGTTGCACATCTAAGTGTTAAATATTTTATTATGAATAATGATATAAATGACAAGAGATTTGGTTGGATAACCAAGGTCATGGAATATGATATTGAAATCAAGGTCACAAAAATAGTTAGAGGCAAAGGACTTTGTGAAAATATATCCCAAGACTTGCAGGAGTCTAATGAACTGATTATGGTGTCAAATGATGAAGAAGTTGTAAGTGACTAGACCTCATCTTCCAATTGGTTCCAATATATGATAAGATATATATAGGATGGTGTTTATCCTTCTCATCTAAATCCTTCAAAGAGGATATATTTTAGATTAAATTCAATTCCTTTTCTCCTTGTTGATAATGTATTATTAAAAAAGGATCTCAATAACATACACCTAAGATGTATAAAACTAGGTCAAACATAGAGGTTACTTGATTAGTTCCATGATGGACATGATGGAGGACATTACTCAGTAAGGAACACAACCTACAAGATCATGAAATGTGGGTATTACTGGCCAAGTTTGTTTGGTGATTTCCATGATTGGAATAGGAAATGCAGATAATGTGCCATGTTTTTGAGAAAGGTAAATCTTGTAGACTTACCTCTCCAACTAATTTTATTAAATAAACCCTATGTCCAATGGGGATTGGTCTTTATTAGTCTCAGCAATCCCCCTTTAAGACTAGGACATAAGTGGATCTTAACTACCACAATTTATTTTACCAAATGGACAGAGGTAGCAGTATTAAAGGAAACTAATGAAATAAATGTTTTGGACTTCTATGAAGGTTTTATTTCTAGTTTCAAGTTCCCTTAAATTATAATTTTTGATAATGCTATGGATTTTTTAGGATCTAAGATTAGCCAATGGTCAGTTTAACATAGTGTTTTCCTTAGTACTTCATCAAACTATTATCCACAAGGTAATGGCCTTGATGAGTCCACTAAAAATAATTTGTTGAAGATCATTAGGAGGATAGTTGAATACAATCAAATATCATGGCATCTCAAATTGAAGTCATCTCTGTGGGCTGACAATATCACCTATAAAAGGTTTTTAGAGCCAATTCTCCATATAAGCTATTATATGGTAAGGAAGCAAGAATGCCTATTTCTATTGAATTATCTGATTTGGAATTGATGAGTCAACTTGAGATTTTGGAGAATTAGATAATGAAAATAATATATTTTAAGCTCATAGATATATAATAAATAAAGTGTCAGTCAATGTTGGTTGTGGAAGCCCATCAATCAATGACAAAAAGATCTTTTAACAAAGGAACTTCTTCAAGATCTTTCCAATAAGGAGATTTGGTACTCAAGTGGGATGAGGATAGAGATAAATTAGGAAGGAACATAAAATTTTATTCTCTCTAGAGTGGCCCATACATAGTCTTCAATTGAAAATCCCACAATGCTTTCTAGATCACATGGATGAATGGTGAAGAGCTTCCTATCACAGTCAATGGGATACATGTAAAGCATTGTTATTAAGGAATCTAAGTTCCTTGTACATAGTTTTTTTTAAAAATTTGTCTCTAAGTATTTTTTCTAACACATTAGTTAGTTTCATTTATTTTATCCCAAATAAGTTATTTTGTTTGCACAATTGTTCAATAGTTTAGTTGCCTTTACTTTTAGGTTAGTTTCCCTACTTTAGTTTGTATCTTTCCTATTTGTTGAATTTTTTTTTAATCTTTGCAAGTCAATATGTTGCCTTCAAGTCAATGTAAATGGTCCATTTATTATATGTTATGAGTCATAAGTCATGTATATGGTCCAAGTTCTCAAGCATAATAGGCATTCTACCTAACCAAACTACCAAAGATGTTAACCAAATTTGGCCTACATACCAGAAATGTGCATATTCCAAGAGTTTAGTGGAAGGAGCAGGATCCTAATTAAACAGTGACTCATTATCACAAGGAGAAGATAGACATAAAATGGAGATCATGCAAAGTGAAAATCTTTTGAGATACTTTAATCTTGCTTAAAGTGTATTTTGTCAAATTCTGAAGGATAGGTCTACAGAACAAAGGAAAAGCATCTAAAAGTCATCCAAGCCTTCAAGGATCAAGAAATAGTTCAATTATAAGTTTAGAAGGGCCTACAAACTTTCAAAAAAAGGCTAAGTACAAAAATATTTTTGAGATAAGTCTTTACTTGGGAATTATTTTAGACATTTTATTTGACTAAGTATTTAATCTCTCAGGAAAATTCTTTTGGGATTTTATTTTGCTAAGATAATTTATTTTGGGATTATTTTTTGACTAAGTGTTAAATTCTTTCAGACAAATTATCTAAGACAAATTTTACAAAGGCATGAATTCTTTTGGACAAAATGTTTGAATCAAAAGATGAAGACCTATTTCTCTCAAGGAAATTGTTTTGTAGCATTTTTCCCAAAGACCTATTTCTTTCGAAGAAATTATCCATAGTAAAAAATGCTAAGTGTCATTTATTTTAGGAAAATTGTCTGAACAATTTTCCCAAAGGGTCTCTTGTATAAGAAAGTAATCTAATATAAAAATATTGAAGGATATCTTTTTCAAGTAAAGTGGCCAAAACATTTTCCCAAAGGGTCTTTTCTCAGGAAAGTGAACCAAAAAGAAATTATGAAATGTCATTTTTTAAGAGAATGGTCCTATACAAAATTATCTTCTAAAGGGTATTTTCTTCTAGAAAATTATCCCAAGACAAAGTTCCAAAGGATCTTTCTGCAACAAAGTTCCCTATAAAATTTTCTTAAAGGGTCAATTCTTAGGAAAATTGTCTAGTTCAAGGTTTTTGAAGGGTATTTTTTCAAAGATGGTGCCCCAAAAAAAAGTCTAGTAAAAGGTTCGAAAGAAATAGCCATTTGAATTCAAAAAGTCTAGGATGGCCCCACAAGTGTCAAATTCAATCACAAAAGATTATTTTTGTTTTTAAAATATGTAATGACTATAGTACGAACATCAAATATGTTCACATAAATGTAAAATTTCAAGCTATAAAAAATAGTTGTTTGTATTCGAACTAATTCATTATCAACAGTCTACATTTAATCCAAACAAAGATCTAGTGGCACATAGCAAGTCAAGAAGTCAATAATACATTCACATGGCTATAAAATCTAGTCCATGATAAGTAATAGTTTAGGTTCAAAAATACATTAAAAGGTTTAAATTTGATCAAGATCTAATGGTCTATGGGAGACCTCATACTAACGCATGAGATTTAATGATCCACACTAGAGTCAAAAAAGTCAAAAGGTCCCTAGGTTCAAGCCTTTAAATATATACAAGTTGGACATAATCCAATGGTGTGAGATCATCAATATAAGATCCAATAGTGCATGCTTACTAACAAAGGGATGGTTCCAAGCTAAATCAATGATTAACATGATTTCATACATCATGATCTGACAAAATGTAAGAACTAATAGGAAAGTGAGACTATGGAACTCTATCATGCATGTGAGCTCACACATCTTGATCTGATGGTGCATGATAAGGTCAACATGTCAAAGGGATCTTCTAATAGGAAATCAAGGGATCATAGGCATCTATGCATAGATAAATCAATGGAGTGACGAGAGTTAATAAGTTAGTAGAATCTATGAGACCAATAATAATAAAGATAGTTGGGTACAATGAAATGGATTGAGTCTTTTGATGCCTAATCAAACAAAGGTGAACTTGGATATTTTTGATAAAAGTTGATGGGTCAATTTTAGATGCAAGAAAATCAAATGACAAAGAGTCAACCTCAAAGGCAAACCAAGGTTAAACTAGGGTCACATTTCCATTACCAAGCATTACTAGAGCTCCATATAGGTAAAATATATATTTTATATCTAATATAGAAGGCAAAAATAGATTATTGATTATGAAGCAAAGTCAAAATAGTTTTAAGGTTTTCTATAGATATTATAACTGTGTGAAAACCAATTATCTAAGATTGGTTTTCTATCTATAAAATGGACATAGGTTTGAGTTGGGACCATATACAGATGTAAATGTGACCATAAAGATGTGTCTCACGTATCATCATGGTGACATTTTCGATAAGTAGGTTTAGATGGACACCTAATGCAAATATGGCACAATGCAATCAATTTCAAGACATGATCCTCATTAGTAGATCAAGTAGATGATATTATGAAGTTCTAAGAAGAGACTTGTTGGTTAAGGCAATGAACATTTAATTCTTGTGTAGAATTTGTTCCTTATTGGTAAGGTGATGAGCCAACATCCTCAAGATTGTTAATCCATCAAAGTGGTTGGGCTTTTTCTAATACATAGCTCTTTCTCTTTTTTAATAAATATAGGATTCCAAGCCTTAAAATAGATCCATCTATCCCTCTTTTTGGTATGACTAGACTCTGTCAAAAATTATATTATGACATCTTTTTGATGTAATAAAGATTGAATTCCATCCTTTTTTGAAGTTGGATTGAAGTGTGTTCATAGAATTCATGCATTGTGTTTAAGTGAATGTATTTTCCTTGTTTATGTCTGAGTTTTTCTCACCTTTAAGAAGTGCTTAGTAGTTCTTATAGGTTATTATAAGTTAAATATATAGTTTATGGTCTAACTTGAAAGTGGATGGTTGCCCTCTCTTGCTAATTTGATAACTAATTAATACCTTATATTGAAATATTTATGTGATATTGATATTATTTGGTCTTGAAAGTGTCTCATAGTGTGTATTGTGTGATTAAGAGTGATCAAATCAATGGTGCATCACCTATTTTACATGATTTATAAGTTATTGTCAAAATATCTTTCCCTTTTCCAAGTAAGTGTTAATTTAGGTTTAATGTAGGTGATAGATCCATAAGGAAGCCAACCTTCTCTAGAGGTTTAATCCACTATTAGGATACCCACAGTGTAGGATTGATCTCATGTTGGACTAGATTTGAGTATGAATATTTGAACAACCCCCTTACATAGCTAGGGTGTAAATATAGAACACCAACACACACCATTGCCATCTGCCTCACCTAGAGGTTAGAAGGAGAAGAACACTTGATGGATATTGTGAGAAATAATATTAAAGACACCAAAATCTAGTATTATACCTTGGATAAACATGTATATACCTTGGTTAATTTAGTGAATAAATTTAGGCATTAGATCCTCTAAAATAGAGTGAATTCCATTGTCTCAAACTCAAATATAAAGAAAATGTTGGGATAGAATAAAATAGGTGAGAGGAAAGGCCAATGGATGATGAATTTATAAAAGTATGACTTGGAAATCAAGCCAACCAAGCTAGTCACAGGAAAAATCCTCACCCAACTAATCACAAAGATAGACTCAAGAATCATGATACACCAGGTGGACCAACAAAGGGTGAAACACTTAGAATGACACACCCTATTTATGCACTTTATATTTAATGTAAATATACCTCTGAGACTAAATCATAGATAAAGAAGAGCCCTCTATTTGAAATTAGTGCATTATATGCTAAAGATAAGAGTTCTCTTTAAAATAAACCATGAAGGAATCTACCTCTAGTGTGTATCAAAAGAAGAGGAAAAGGACATAATGGCCAGTTTCCATGAAAAAATAGGATCCAACCATCCCATGACAAATGCCATGTCTCACAAGGTTATCTAGGTAGGTTACTATTATACCATGTTATTCAAATATGTTCACACTCATGTTCATTTATATCACTAATGACAAACATTTGATAAAATTTAAATTAATGTTGCAATGCCAATATAACATTTTGTATATTTTTTTCCATTCACACAATGGGGGATATATTTCTTAGGGTTGATTAACTCCAATTCATTAGTTAGTCATAAATATATCCTTATAGGTACAAACTAATGCATTACATGTTTTGAGGTAGTTGAAACCAAAAATATCATTGATACTAAAGTCATAAAGTTTTGGAATAAAAATTACTAAGATGGGGGGTGAATTAGTCTTTAAAAAAAATTCTTTTCAATCTCACTTAAGAAATCATGAAACATTCAAACAAGCATATAGATCTTGTAAGCATAAACACCTATTCATATAATAATGAAACACAAGAGCACGTCACATATGTGGGAAAACATAAAGGGTAATCAAACCCATTTATATATTCAAATGTACTATATTTATATAATAAAAACACCAAATCTAGTGAAACAACCACTTCACATGGAGCACCAACCCCAACTAGCTAAACACTAACTCAACGAGGATTTAACAAGAACCAACTTGCAAGGAGGAACCAAACCCCTATATGACTTAGCACTAAGTTATCCAACTAATTTATTTTATCAACTTCATAACACCTTTTTTCTCAACAAACTTAATATGACCACCTCTTTAGCTCTTCACACTCTTAGTCCTCTCAAACTACCTTCTAGGTCTCTTCGCTCAATTAGGTCTTTTCAAGATTGATTAGGTCATATGACCTTGATTATAATGCATATAACCTATATAAAATATTAATAAATAATAATATACACTCATCTTATGGTATATAATACCTCCTTCTACTCAATAAATTTTTATCTTGTTTTCTTACTCTCTTTTTCATAAATAGGCCTAAAACTACCTTGTATTTATACAAGTCTCTTGTTCATTTCCTTTTTGGTTAGAAAAATGCCATTAAATTATTAGTTAATCCATGGAATATCTTATTAAATATCATAATCATGGATAAATCATGATTTTAGTCCCTTTAGGACTGGCATACCTCAATTTAATCTTATTTAATCTTTAGGTCTCATAGAGACCTAATCCCATTAGGTCTACTTTAGGACACATTACAATTTGCCTTCATTGGAACACATTAAAACACATAAAATAGTAGGAACATATTATATTCCACTTATATATACCCATAATAATCTCGTCTAAGATACATGATACTTTTTATATCTAACTACCTTTTGAAGCACACCATTTGAACTATTCAAAATTAGGCTTGTCCATACCTAGAAAGTTTGCCTTAGACCACTGAAGATAAAACATAAATTAGATAAAAAACATGGAAATAAAAAAAATATTTAGAAACCTAATCACCTAATTTTCATCAAAAACCTCATTATATACTTTAACTTAGGGTATACAAGCTCAAACTCTTCTCTGAAAGATGCTTATTATGAACTACCAACTAGCCTCAAAACATAGTCATGCAAAATTGAACTTATGAAAACCAAAATAACACACTAAATGATTTAAAAGGAATTGAAATCATCCTATATCATCATAATAACAAAATCCAATAAAAATTTCATAATCTATAACGGAAATTATTAGTCTTGTAGACCAATTTATTGACCTTCTCTCTCACTGACCTCACTTAGCTAGACAAGCCATTTTAGATTCAAAATTTCAACCAATTTCACTAAATTTTAATATTTAAAAAACCATGATCAATAATTTAAATTCATAAATAAAAACACCATATGCATTAGATACATCAATTTAGAGCATAGATCCTCAAACTCATCACTATAACTTGCTTGCTTAGGACTGCCAATTTGCATTAAAGCATAGTCACTGTGATAGTGACATTCAATCACCTATATGACCATTTCCAAATAATCCTAATTAATATGGATGATCTTATGATATCATCATATAATTGTAATATATAAATATAATATGGTCAAATGTTAATATTGGTTTTGTAGACCAATCTCATAATCTTGTATCTCACTATCTCATCTGAACTAGACAAATCAACTTATGAACAACGTTTTCATCATATCCACTAACCTAAAAAAATTATATCCAACATGAAAATTTCTTACACATATTTAAAAATATATACATACACTTTGATTCATCCCTATTCCATGATAACACATCCCTAAATATCTTCTCATTATTGCTTGGGTTTCTCACTATTTTCACCATTAGGTCTATTAGCAACTAGTCAACTTGGATGACTGGTTTATCACCCATGAGGGATATAACCTGACCAAAAACCATCATGGGCATAAAATAAAAGTCTCAAACTTATCCATACAATTATTTTCATACTTTGACTAGGTTAACTCTAATTATTATAGTAAATATCCAATAAATAAGTCCTTTCTTGTAGGGTCCACTCACTCACCTTAAGACTCAATCAAACCTAGAGATGACTGGGAGAGTTTAATACAACCTCAAATCACTTAACTATCCATAACAATCCATTTTGATCACCTTATAATAACTTCTTTCATATTAGGTCACTATGAGGGTTATTTGACGTTTTATACCATCTTCCATTGTTAGCAATCATTTATAAATCTTAGCCTCTCATTTAAAAAAATAATGCTTGGAGATTTAAGCTTGCACCCTTCCCCATATACCATAAATATATTAGGTTTCCATGTATAGGTTACACTTTCCAATGAACATGTAAAAGTCTTTCTTGGGTTGAGAACCCTTCATTCTATGTACACAAGAGACCTCAAAACCACTTTTCATGCCTTATCTTGAAAACCATGACCAAAAACTTGGTAAAAAAACCTATCATAATCTATCACACCACTAAAAAATTCATGCTCATTCTTATCTTTATATCTTTAATTTCATGCCTCATTTGGCTGCCATCTCTCTCTCTCTTTGATCTCTAGACCTTGACCTACAAATCTTATTGGCCTTAAAATTGACCTTCATGTCTCTTTCCATGTGTTCTCAACCTCACTTACATGCTCAAAAAATATCTCACATGATAAAACAATGTCAAACATCCTTAATATACTTTGACAACAGATCATAAAGCCTCATTAGGCCAAATAGGGTCTAGAATTAGTCTAGTTACAGACTTAGACTTAAGGTCTTACCCATATAGGCTCACCTTGAAACTCTCCTAAGAGCTCTAATGAATCATATTAATTCTAAAAAAACTTTATTCAACCACTCATTCCTATCTTCACTTATCTCACCAAGCTACCATGCTCAAACCTTCTCACTAGGACTTTACATGTCATAACTAGTGCCATGAATAGGCTTATTAAGATTTTGAGTCTTGACAACTAAAATTGAAACATTTATTGATGCTATTATAACTTTATCACATTAATTAATTATTCCTTAAATAATTTTATACCTCTACACATACATCTTCATGCTCATCATGCACATGTTCATGATATGACTATTCTTGTTATGACTAGGCTTCTCAAGACACCTTGTACTCAAGGATTAGTACTCAAACATGATAACCTCAATGATGCTATAAAAAAATAAAATTTATTAAACATAATTCTCACACTACTACAATAACCTTGACAATAACCAGCATAAGAATCATTAGGTTGCCTTCAAATTCTCTCTCAACAAAAGAGACATTAGGTTACCTTCAAATTCTATCTCAATAGAAGAGATTGTTGACTATTTTAACCACAATTCAAAATAGGTCAACCCCCTATCATAAAAAAATATTATATGGGTCTTATATATCTCTTATATAGTGTATCATAACCCTATCAAAGTCATTTAATGTGTCATTACATTAGTCATATTCACCTTTAGGTCTATGTCATGTTAAGGGTCATTATTTAAGACATTTATAATAGTTTTATTGTTTACCTTGGTGTAAAAATGTTATATGTGTTCCTCAACATCCTTCATGTTAATACCTTGTTATATATGTTAGTTTATAACTGAAAATTATAGGAGTAACATCAGAACAAGAAGAAAAGTGTCAATTTGGGTAGTTTCAGTTAGTTTTACAACTTCTAAAAAGTGTGTCGCATGTGTTAGGATTCTAAAATGACCCTTAAACTCCCCTAAACTCATTTTAATTCTTGATCAATCTTGGAGATCTCAAAAATATCCTAAAATAATTTCACTTCTCCATCACTCCACTAGGCATGCATAAATGACCAACCAATTTTGGTCTAGTATGGATAACAAAGGATGAGTGAAGTCAAATACACTTGGTGGTAGATAGTACAATTGGTATAATTCATATTCATGTCAGATTTTAAGGTTTGGTATATCAAATTTTATGAAACATTATTTAGAAGTTGACTTTTCCTTTCTGCATGCTTGTCCCTACACCCTACAAGTTTCTCCTTTATTTGCTCAGTTTTGTATAAACCAATGGTTATAATTGGTTATTAAGAGTGTGAATAATATTCTCACAAGGTTATTTACTTGGTTTACACTTATTTTGAGAGAGAGATATGAATAATACCCTAAATTTATAATGAGAAACTCTATTAATGTGGCAGATCAAGTTTCATCTATTGCAAGGTCATTCTCATGTAAATTCCTTCATAAAAATGGAGACATGATGCTTATAATATCATTTTTCATGATGGTAAATTTATATTTTAAAGTTTTAGGTTTCAATAGTGTTTTATGTGAGGATTCAAATGACTAACACACTTACTAGGAAAAGGTCAAAAGTAAGGCATGCTCCAAGGTGGTAAGATAGGAGCATGTCTTCATAGTAAGTGACCGCACATGATGAGATATGGAAAATTTTCCAAATAAAAATCAGAGGGATATTTAATCATAGGGCCTAAGAGTTGAAATTCAACCTACAAGTTTATTTTTCTCTTTAAATGACCATCTACAGTTTGATGGTAGAGTGTTTGTGTAATAGAGCATGATGGTTGAAGTGTTGGCATAGCATATACATGAGGTGAGCAAGTCTAAATGACTATGATATGGCATTAAGGACTATAGGGATCATATAATTAGGACATAAGGTCTAACTCATAGTGAAACCTTATAAGCATAACCTTGTTTGCTTGAAATAAATCTAGATTCAAGACACAATACACTATCTATAGACTAGGCCTAAGTTTGGAGAGATGTGAGGAGTTGGTAGAAGATTAGAGTATTGGATATGTTGGAGAACACCTTGAATATGATAATGAATATATCACATGGTACTCATCAAATGGAAAATGCTGGGTGAATATTTTGTCACTGACAAAATGGTAACAAAATGGTACGTTCAACCATAGTGTGATGAGATAGAATCTCTCCTCAAGGAAAGGGGAGGCTCCCTTCTTGTTTCTAACTAAAACAACAAGTAATCATTTACACTAATTTTATCAAAGTGGGTGTTATCATATCATCCAATTATTTTTTTATAGAAATGATGTTCACTTGATAACTTTCTTCCATCCCTTACAATGTATTATGAAAACATAAAATTACTTGATGGAGCAATAAAAAATGATATTCAATTAGTTAGTCGAAAGAGTAACTAGAATAATACCAGCAAAGTAACATGAATAAATGGAACAAAGTGCAATCCAAAGTCTTCAAATTATTTCTAACAAAGATTAAATCACAAAATGAAAATAACTTGTAGCCCAAATTCTCCATAGTAAGTCACTTTAGATAATGAACACAAACCCATTAACTAAAATGTAGCTTAAAGACTCCAAAATTAGCTTCCTTACACCTTCCATTTTATAGAAATTTCACACCACAATCCAATCAGAAGCACAATAAAATGTAATTAAAAATATGTAAGAACATTCCCAATACACCACATGTTTATTCCAACACAAAGATTGAAAGATCACCTAATTTTCTTATATTGATGGAATTCAAGATTTACAATATGAATAAAAAGTTTCAAAAAATGCTTATCAATTCTATAACATTTCACTTCTATAAACCTAATTATCATACATTTATAAATGATCATCCTCCTATTTATACAAATGAGCTATGAATAAAAATAGGAAAAACAAATACATTAACTTATTCATTGACAAAGTCTAATTTGACTTAGGACTATGTACTTTTCCTATGTGCAAATTACACCAAACAAAACTACACATGAAAAACTTATAAAATAAACTAAGTGTCCTTAGACACAGGAATTTATTATTTTTTGTTCTTCTCTAGACATGCTTTATATATTTTTAGGGTGGCTTGGAACTCATTATTGTCTATCCCCTATGTACTTTTGGATATGGAAAGGACCTTGTAATAGAGTCCACTAGGTTGATTTGCATGCCTTTGATTGTATCCAATATTCTTTGTAATTTATCCATTGTCACTTGGAATTCAACCAAATTTTCAATGAATTCTAGCATGAATGCTCTAGTCTCAATTTTTGTTTGAACCAAGGAAGTGAACTCTTGAATTATTGTTTTAGCAGGAAGATTTCTTGAGAATCATCTTTAGTCTGGCAATAAAATTCTCCAATCTTATATGTAAGGTCTAGCTCCTTATCAGTACACATATCCTATGATTCTTCAATTCATTTAATTAAAGTATTGAGAACTTCTTTATTATTATTATTATTAATTGCTTCTTGATATTCTATGAACATTTTTCTACTCGAAATGAACTTTTGTTCAACCAAGAGTTCCATCTTAAATTGCCATAGCTGAGTCCATGTATGTATATCTTTTTTTATAAAATGTAAGTCTTGAGTGAGTGTCTCAAGTGTTTTTGGTATTTTTATTTTTTCTTCACTCATGTTTTTCAAAAACTTGATGGTAGAACATAACCATTGAACACCTTATGTTAACAATCTTTCAATCAAATCACTAACATCCTGACCTTGAGAACCAATCTTTTCTGCCTATTGAATTGCATTCTCAGTGGCCTCACTACCAATAGGATCTATTGGCTTGTGATTGTGTGATATTAATTAGAATTGAAGTCAATTATTCTACTTGTGCTTTGAGTTGATCCTTGATTTTCTTATCCTTCTTTTATCTCTCTAGTAAGGATGACATTATTGCCTACAAATCCTCCTTTATACTTTCATGTGTTTGCCTCCTGAGATCTATCCATCCTACTACATATTCAGATGCTTGGATATCCTCAATATTTCTATCTTCTAGAGGCACTACAACTTCAACATACTTATGACTAGAATAAAATATTACTCTTGATATGGTCTTAGCCTTTTTCACCTTTTTGGGCTTTGCTAGAACAAGTTGACTGAAGTCAAAGTCATCTAGCAAAACATCTTGTTTTTTCCTTTTAGGTGTTAGAGACATCAACCAAGGGGAAAAGGTTGATGAATCTTCTTGCATAAATGATACTAAGGACTGGGATTTTTATGGAAGATCAATTATTGATGAGGTTAATGGAATGAATGATGGAATAGAGGTATCTAGTAATGGGATGGATACCAATGGAATGGTGGTTATGATAGGTGAACTTTATGTTTGTATAGCTAGTACTTTGGTTCTAATTGGTACATTTGATATGAGAGTGGATGGGATCTGTGTTACCAATTTGGATGATGGGGTAGACATGAACTTGTCTATGTCTTGTTGGGTAAAATATAGGTTGGTGGGTGATTTAAATGATTTCGAAGGACTAGGTAAAGTGGAAAGAAAATCAAAAACTTGATCCAATGTACTTTGATAAGGAACTTGGAAAAGTGTGGCACTAGTAGGTGGAGGATATGAAATAATATTTAGAGGTACGATAGAAATAACTATTATAGTTGGAGTGATAGAAGGAATAGTAGATGTTACATGTGAAGTTACCACTTGTAAAATCTTAACTTGAGAGGTCTCTAGTTGAGTAGTTACTAATTCTGTTGATGATTCAATCATACCAAGATCTTTCTCCTTTTCTTCTTGAACTTTTTTATCTACATCAACATCTTTGCATTTTCTTTTCCCTTTTCTTATGAACACAAACATTGATTTTTATGTAGAGGTGGAGGCATCTTCCTTATTATTCATCCTTATTTCCTACCACTTTTTAGTCGTGTCTTCATCATATTCTTCCTCAAACCTAGTTTTGAATGGATTCAACTTGATACCCTCTGCTTCCAACAAGGAATTAGTTTTTATGAGAATGAGTTGGAATCTATCTCTGATATAAGTAGATTCATTTACCAATCATTAAATTATAGGAAGAGGAGTTGAATCAACTTGATTTTTCTCTTATGATGGGTCTAATATATTCCCATAATCTATCAATTCCTTAGGAATATTAGCCAGTTTTAAATTAACAATTTGATCTATAGAAAAGTGATCATAATCAAATTTTCTCAGATCTTCATTAGTCCTACACTCTGACCAAATGTATTCAATCCTATTTATATGAGTATATTTCCCTTTCATATTTTCCTTCATTATTTTGTAATCAAGTCTTTTCTACTCTTGAATCTCTTAAGAGTGATCCATTGTATTTTAGTTTCCATTGTTTTGTCTTTTGGAGTGGTTGAAATTGTATATCAGTCAATGCTAATTAAAAACTTGAAACCTCATTTATGGGAATTTTATTAATTCTTATGCACACTCATCATCTATTGACACATCTCCATCAAAATTAGCTTTTCACTTAGGTACCTAGGTAACATATAAGGTTGTTCATTAAACCATCCTACCCTGATGTAGGTGAAGGTTGGGAATTGTATAAAAATACAACCAACCTTATTGACTATTACCCACACTATATCTAAAACTCTTTTTTTTTCAAGGTCTTGATTGAAGGTACAAATGAACTTGTAAAATAAGGCATCAAGAACATTCTTTCTCTCACCAACACTAGTTAATCCTAGGAAATATTTCATGCTAGCTGTAACATATACCAGATAGAAAGCCATGAAAAATTATAGTGAAGAGGTCAACTTAGAGAGATTGTGACATATGGCATCACTAATTTATTTCCCCCAAAAGATATTTTGTTTACCCTTCTTGATGATGAAGATGTAGTGATACATCCATTCTTGGAAGACATTTGATGTGGGTAGCCACTTAACTCTACTGAGGAGGGTGATTAAGTCCCCTACTTCCTATAATAAATATTTACAATAAAATTACTTGGGCCATCACATAATTGAATTTTGAGGAGTTTTAAGCCAGTGAGAATTGATGAGTTTTTTTCACTTGTAAAAATTCTTATCATAATACTCTTGGGCAGAGTTCATAGTTATATTTGAATATTCCTCAATATCAAAGAAATGAAAGATTTTATCAATAAATTCCTCATCAAGTGGAATGATAATTTTTACATCTACATCTTTGACTGATTTGGTCTGCCCATCAAAGTGTGCAGTAACTATCAAGATGAACTTTGGATCCTATGCCAATATGGGGAAAGTGGCTGCCAAATGAATCTCACTATTTAGAGTAGCCTGCATATGTGGTGTAATGGGGTCCCTACCCAACCTCTGCAATAATTTAACCATATCAACATGGCCAATATATGTATCTCTAATCTAGTCTGCATTTGATTCAATAATGGATGTCAAAAACACCCCTTGAAACTTGTACTTCATCACTTTCTTGTTAGGAGAATATTCCAGCATTGATCAAGTGACTGCAAGGGGGAATGCCAATTCTCCAAAGTTATCATTTTTAATCTATCTTAGAGAAAATACAAGATGAATAAAAGAATTTGATTTAGCATGATAGGAATGATACTATGTATTTTGGATATTTTTCTCTAAACTACATGAGTTTTGAAAGCTTTGGGTGTAGTTTATAGAAAATTCTATGAACTACACCACAAGTAGGCCTTCTTGTGTAATCTAGAGAAAAATCTCTAGACTGCACTAGAGTTGGATAAAAATTCATCAGGTGTAGGTCATATAATTTTATTTGAATTACACTATACTTGGATAGGTTTGGGGTGTAGGTTAGATAACATACAATGACCTAGACCTGAAGAGATGGTAAGGACCCTTGGTGTAGGTCAGAGAATTTTCTTTGACCTACACCAATTTTGATAGCCTTAGTACATGATAGAGAAATTATCCAAAGTACACCACAGGGTTGGCTATGTGCACTTTAGAGAATTCTATATAAGTTACATGGGGAAATAGGATAAATTATAAGGGTTTACCTTAGAGAAAATTCTTTGAGGTGCATGGGGGTAATAAGTTGGCTAGTGCATCAAAAAGAAAATTCTCTGAGATACACCTATGGGGTGAAGGTAAGTTTTGAGTGTTTCAAAGGCATGCTAAAGGATTTTCAAAAATAATCATAGTTATGAAAATGGATTTCAATATGAGGGTTTTAGCCTCAGATTGGGTATGCTTGATAAAAAGACTATAAGGGGTTTTTAAATATTTTACATAACTTAAAAAAGATCTAAAGGATTTCAAGAACATAAAAAATGATTTTCAAATGAGCTTAATATAAGGAAACTTAGGGTATTAAAAAAAAGAGTTTTCAACAAAAATAAAAATCTTACCTAGTCTGAAATAGAGAAAAGCTAAAATCAAGCTGGGGTGACCAAGCATGAACACAACAATGAACGGTGCAAGTTGGCATGAAAATGGTGAGAGAAGGTAAAGACAAATGGTAAAATATAAAATTACCACAAGGAAATTATATATAAAATTGGTAATTAATGTGTATTAATTACCAAAGTAGTGAGCCCCCAATAGTAGCATAGAAATTCTTTGATCTTGCATGTCTAGTGGTGGATACTTTCTCTACTCTTTCACTTTATGGTGTAGTTTGGAGAAAATTCTCTAGATTGCATAGATTCCAACTTGGTGTAGTTCGAATAAAATTCTTTGAAATGTACAAGGTAAAAAGCTCCCTAAAAATAACTTTTTTGAGGAAAGAAAAATGCAAGAAGGTAGTTATTGTCTTTGTTTTGTGTGCTTAGAGCTCATGGGCTATGAAATGGACAATTTTTGTATGTGTTATCCTAAGAATTGAACCTACTAAATTCAAGGATAATAGTTGGCTATGACTAGGGAATTTCTTTTAGGCATTCTTTGAAATACTTGAAGGAAAGAGAATCCTAGAACTCTAAGTGCCTTTCTCCATTGGGCCATGAAGTCCAGTGATAGACAAACAAAAGATAAAGCAAAAGAATATATAGGTATTTACAAAATGTACAAAATTATCTAGAGTCTTACTAAGTGAAAAGATTTACATGTTGTTCATTGTAGGGTAGTAGTAATGGTGTTCCATCTTGGTATACTAAAAAGAAACTATGCTCCTCACAAAGCTAATGAATGAGGAAAGGACCTCTCCACAAAGAATTAAAATTCCCGTGCATTCCTTTTGGATCTCTTCTTTTGTCCCACATTAGAACCATATCTCCAACTTGGAAATATTGTGACTTGACTTTCTTGTCAAAAAGCTTCTTGACTTGGATTTGATGTTCAGTAATTCAATCCACCACCCTCGTGCATTGCTCCTCTAATTCAAAAATGAACATAATATGCTTGTATATGTAAATTTTAAACATTTCATCTTCAATTTCTTTAGCCAATATGAGAATGAGCAACTCCAATGTGATGGCTATTTATGCATTCAATCCATACAAATGTTAAAAAGGAGACATACCAATTACTCACTTAGGAGTGATGAAATTTGATCATAATGCATCATGAAATGCCTTATGCTAGGTTCTATAATTTTCTTCTACCAACTTCTTGATAATAGTAACCAAGTTCTTGTTACTTGACTCAACTTGACCATTTCCTTGAGGTAAGTAGTCTGAGGTGTGAGATAGAATGATTCCATATTCAAAACAAATCTTAGTCATCTCTTGGGATGTGAAACAAGAAACATTATTGGTTACTATTTTGTTAGGTACTCTAAACCTTGTGATGATATTTTATTTGAGGAATTTATAAATAAAATTTGATGTGGCATGTTTGGTTGGAGTTGCCTCCACCCACTTGGTGAAGTAATTAGTAGCCATGAGAGCATAACTATGACATAAACTTGAAAATGGGTTTGCTATGTTAATGATTTTAATAACCCCATTATTATAAGGTTCTTAAATGACTAATAGATTGAGGGGTAGGGCTGCAAATTTGGGTTTCCCGACAAATTATTGGCACTTCTCATATTTACACACCTAGGCATTTGCATCCTAAATAAGTGTTGGCTAGTAGTATCTTGCCCACTAAATCTTATGAGCTGTGACCAGAGTTGAAAAATGTCTTCCACATACCAAGTTGTGAAAATATTCCAAAAAGTCGCCTTGTTGTGATTTATCTACACACCATATAAAAATTCTGTTAATACTTCATTTGTATAAACTGTTGTCCCAAAAAACAAAGTTTACATATTTAAGCTTGATTATCCTCTTCTTTTTTTGAGACAAATTCTCTAGACGTCTCCATATGTGAGTAAATTAGCAATGTTAGAGTAACATTCATTCATTGTGCTCATGAACAAGACCATGGGTAGCTCTTCTTCTATATCTCCCTCATTACTAGATACCTCTTCTGGTTTGTTTTTTGTGATGAGATGGCACAAACCTTTTCCATGAACTAGATTTTTAGGCTTGATCTCCATATCATATTATTGGATCTTGGAAATATAATTACCTCTTTTACTTCTAAATTCCTACTAAAGAATTAAGGATAGACTTAACTATAGAATCTGATACTAGTGTAATGGTGTGAGAATTAAGGATGTAATACCTAAACTGCTTAACCACTTTTAACATGACATAAACATGTTTTTACATGGGTGAGTACTTGATTTCATGAGCCTTTAGATGGAATCTCATGAAATATATTGGATATTCAATCCCCTCTTCATTTGGATACACCAAGATTATGGATAGATTATGCTTAGAAGCATAACTATACATAATGAAGTTCTTATTATAGTCAGGGTAGACTAAGATAGAAACATGTGCAATTACTTCCTTGACTTCATGAAATGCATCTCTCCCTTTTGCATTCTAATAGAAAATTGATTTCCCTTTCATCATATCAACAATGTGATGTGTCTTCTCAATAAAATTAGGTATAAATCTTTGCAATAAATTAACCTTCCTAAAAGAGGAATGAACTCCTTTCTTAATTGATGGTAAAGTAATATTATAAATTAACTTGACCTATTTAGGATCAATCTTGATTCCTTCCTTGGATGCAACGCGTCCAAGGATCTTACCTTCAATAACCCCAAAAATGGATTTCTTGGGATTGAGGGATATTCCATGTTGATGGAACCTTTGAAGTACTTGTTGTAAATGATCATAATAATCTTGATGATTATTTGAGAAAATAGTTAAATCATCAAGTTAGACCATGATGAACTTACCAATAATATCTTTAAAATCTAGGTCTATAGCCCTCTAAAAGGTAATCCCAACATTAATCAACCCAAAAGGCATTCTACGATATGCAAAGGTGCCCCATGGAGTATTGAAGTTCATCTTATGTTGACATTCATCGTGCACCTCCACTTGATTGTATCTTGAGAAGCTGTCTAGGATAGACAACATCTCTGAACCTATCACTATTTGTATTACTTGATCCATTACTGGCAATAGGTAATTATCCTTAAGTGATGATTGGTTCAAATTATAGAAGTAAACACATATGCAAATTTCTCCATTCTTTTTTCTCATGGTAATAATGTTAGTTATCCTTGTTGAGTGATGTATAGGAAAGATGATCTTAGCTTTCAACATATTTTAAATATAATCAAGGATGTTACTTAAGATTTTGGGATTGTACTATCATTGTTTCTACTTATGAGGTTGAGACCCAGGCTTGAAAGGGATATCATGTTTCACTTCCTTAGGATGAAAATATTTTAAATCAGCATATGAATATGCTAATACATCAATTTACCTCCAATTAAGTGTCACCAACTTCTCCCTTGCCTCCAATGATCAACATTTCTCAATATTTATCATTTTGGGATCATCCCCTATTCCTATATTGACTTGCTCAATTTTTGTAGATGAATCTAATTCTAACTATTGACATTTGATGAATCGATCATGTTTATCAAAGAGCCTCTCTATGGATACCAATCCTTTGGGAATTATATTCCCTTTTAGCTACAAAATTTCTTCACCAAATTCCTCATTAACTTTGGAAATTGATTATTGAAAATTAGATTCACTCCCCTCAAAGTATAACTCACTAAAATTTTATTCCTTCTCCAAGAAGGTGATTCCTTGCTCATCATTGTTGAAAACCTACCAATGATTGATATTATTAGGAAAACTGGGTCAGAAGACCAACTCAATGGTATACTTGTTTCCTTGGAAATCCTTGTGAGGAATCTAGAGAGTGGCTAAAATAGCCAAATAATCTACCCTATCATTATATTCTCTTAGAACTACTAATATGTTAAAAGCATCAAAATATTCTATGCAATCCCAAACATGATTGTGATAATCATTAGCCTTTCATTATTTATTTGATACAAATTCATAAATTTATAAATGACCAACTTGACATCACCTTGAGTATTGATATTTTTATTTCCTTTATTTTCTATGACATCTATCCCTAATAGTAAGGATTCATATTTAGTAGTATTGTTAGTGTTATCAAATTGTAACTTGAAATAAAAATTAAAAATCTTTCTTTTTAGGGATATGAGGACTATCTTGACTCTAGATCTAGTTGAAGAACAACTGCCATAAAATTCTAGAGTCCAAACATCATTTAAACTTTCAACTTTGATAGTTTAAAAATATAGAACCTCTTCATCTAAAGAGGGTGATTCATCTATTTCATGACCTTCATCTAAAATACCATATGATGATATTGGATCTTCACCTATAGTCAAAAAAATAAGTACCCATTCTAGAGGTTTCAAAGAGAATCTAGGCTTTTGGATCTTCAGTCTTCATCACAATATACTTTGCTTGTTTCTCTAGATGAAATTTTCATATTACACCTTTGACAAGTATCTAGCCTAAGACCAATCCATGTTGATTTTACCACCAACATCTTTACAAAAGTTACACCCCAACAAAACTTCATATGAGGCTAAAACCTTGGCTACAAGAACTATCATCTTGATCTTTTTCTCCAAAAAAGTGGCAAATGTAAATTGTGCATCCTTAATTTGTCATATGAGGGGTACTTGCTTCGTTTCCATTGAAAAGTAATAGCTAGAAGTTTTTTTATAGTTAATCTCAAGGCAATAGATACTTTGGTTGGCATCACATTTATCAGAAGCACCCGAATCAATGATGTAATTACTGAGCTTATAACCATTAAAAAATAGGGAAATATAAAAAGGATCTATTTTTTTGGAACATCATAACTGAGCTTATAACCATTAACATCATCCTATAGAACATATAATATCTCTGGAACATCATTATTTTTAGGTTCTAACCAATTGACTAATGTGTTATCTAGTGATGCCTTCAAATCAAGCCTTGATTATGGTGAAGGATGTTTATTCTGATTTTGGTTTCTTAGAGCATTTTTAGAATAATTAGAAAAATTTTGGGTATGTTCTTCTTGGAGTATCCTTATATGAAGGGAAGGACATACCTTGGGACATTTGCTTCTTGAGTGCTAGTAATTCATTTTTTAGCTTTTGCACCATAGGATGCGTGGTGCTAGTAGAAGGTGAAATTGTAGAGGGCTAACTTCTAGGCTTGATTAAATTATTTCTCACTTTTCCCACCCAAGATAAAATCATCTTCTACTTTAGTTGCCAAGCTTTGAGCATCATCAAGATTATTTGGGGATGCTCTTTGCAAAAGAAAACTAACTTCCAACAATTGAGAATTGATGAATCATTTCAAGTTCTCAGGCGTAGGTTGAGCAACCATTGGAATTCTATTCCTCAAGTTTTTGAATTTTTCAAAGGAACTCACGGATGGGTTCATGTGCTTATTTATTTGTGTGAGTTGAGCCAACAAGGAATGAGCATCTTCTACCAAATTGAACCTTGCCTCAAACTTAGCCTTAAGTGTTGCTCAACTTGTGATGGTTCATGTTGCAAGATGGTAAAACTAATTAGCATCAACACCTTGGAGTGTTTATATGAACAATAGTACATAAAAATCTTCATGTTCCACTCCAACAACTCTACATGCAATGTATAATATAGTAATATGTTCTTTTCTATCACCATAGAACTTTGTAAAAATTTTCTATAAGCCACGAGGAAGTTCATGAGATGGGGGTGTCAATTTCAACATACCAAAATTAGTTCCCCATGGACCTTGAATAACCATTCTATGTGGATTGTATAGAGGAATAAAAAATCTTTACAAATTCAAAATAGGTAAGACCCTACAAATGTTGGAAGCTTCCCCTAGTATAGGAGATCTTGTATTGGTAGGAGGAAAACTTCTTGTACACTGAAGAGGTGGCCATGTACATGTCATCAAAGATTAAAGTTATGTTCTTGCAAAAAATCAAATCTAGGTTCAATATGTTCTACTACCCTTCTACTACAGGTGTAACTTTGTTCTACCAGATCATGAAAGTATCTAGGAAAGAAAAGCAATTAGAAATAAAATAATAATAACAAGCAATAAGGTGTTCGTCCTATTTCAACCGAATGAGGATAGTTCTCGATTGCGAGTTCATGTCCCTAGTAGAATCACTAAAAACTATTCGGTGAATATTTTGTCACCAGAAAAAATGGTACTTTTAACCACAGTGTGATGAGATAGAATCTCTCCTCAAGTAAAGGGGAGGTTCCCTTCTTATTCCTAAATAAAACAATAAGTAATTATTTACACTTATTTACACTAATTTTATCAAAGTTGGTGTTATCATATCATCCAATTCACTTTTTTTAGAATATATGTTCACTTGAAAACTTTCTTCTATCCCTTAAAATGTATTTTGAAAACATAAAATTACTTGATTTAGCAATAATAACCAATATTCAAATTAGTTATCCAAAAGAGTAACTAGAATAATACCAACAAAGTAATGTGAATAGATGAAACAAAGTGCATCTTGAAGTCTTCACCTTATTTCAAATAAAGATTAAATCACTAAAGGAAAATAACTTGTGGCCCAAAGTCTCCATAGTAAATCACTTTTGATGATGAACACAGACCCAGTAACTAAAATGTAGCTCAAAGACTCCAAAATTAGCTTCTTAGCACCTTCCATTTTATAGAAATTTCACACCACAATCCAATTAGAATCAAAATAAAATGTAATGGAAAATACCTAAGAACATTCCCAATACACAATTTTATTCCAACACAAAGAGTGAAAGATCACTTGATTTTATTATATTGATAGAATTTAATATTTACAATATGAACACAAAGTTTTAAAAATTGCTTATCAATTTAGCAACATTTCACTTCTATAGCCCTAGTGATCATGCATTTACAAATGATAATCCTCTTATTTATAGAGATGAGACATGATAAAAAATAGGAAAAACATAAACACATTGACTTATTTATTGATAGAGTCCAATTTGACTTAGGACTATGTACTTTTATTATGTGCAAATTACACCAAATAAAACTACACATGAAAAACTTATAAAATAAACTAAGTGTCCTTAGACACAATATTTTTTTCTTTTTTATTCTTCTCCACATATGATTCATATATTTTTAGGGTGGCATATAACTCATTATTGTCTAGCCCCAATGTACTTCTGGAGATGGCAAGGACACTTATGACAGAGTCTGCTAGGATGATTGGCATGCCTTTACTTTTATCCAAGATTCTCTGCAATTTATCCATTTTCACTTGGTATTCAACCAAATTATTCATGGAATCCAATGTGAATGCTCTAGTATCAATTTTTGTTTGAACCAAGGAATTGATCTCTTGAATTACCATTTTAGCAAGAAGAATTTCTTGAGAATCATCTTTAGTCTGGCAAGGAAATTCTCCAATCTTATATGTATGGTCTAGCCCCTTATCAATACACATATCCTAGGATTCTTCAATATCTTTAATTAAATTATTGATAACTTATATATTATTCTTCATTGCCTCTTGATATTCTATGAACATTTTCCTTCTTGAAATGACCTTTTTTTTAACTAAGAGTTCCATCTTAAACTAGCCTAGTTGAGTCTATGTATGAATATCTTTTTTTGTCAACTACAAGTCTTGAGTGAGTGTCTCAAATGTTTTTTGAATTTATATTTTTACTTCAATCAATTTTTTCAAAAACTCGATGACAGAACATAACCATTGAGTACCTTACATTAATAATATTTCAATCCAAGCACTAACAACCTCACCTTGATAAGTAATCTTTTATGCCTATTGAATTGTATTCTCAATGGCCTCACTCCTAACAGTATCTATTGGCTTAGATGATTATGTGATCTTAAGTAAAAATAAATTCAATTGTTCTACTTGTGCTTTGAGTTGATCCTTGATTTTTTGTCTTTATCATATCTCTCCAATAAGGATGCCATTACTACTTATAAATCTTCATTTACACTTTCATGTGTTTGCCTCCAAAAATCTATCCATCCTATTACATATTCAGATGCTTGGATATCCTTAATGTTTCTATCTTTTGGATGCACTATAACTTTAGCATACTTGTGACCAAAATCAAAAATTACTCTAGATATGGTCTTGGCATTTTTTACCCTTTTGGGCTTAGGTGAAACGTTGATTGAAGTCAAAGTCATCTATCGAAATAACTTGTTTTTTCCTCTTAGGTGTTAGAGAAATCAACCAAGGGGGAGGGATTGATGAATCTTCTTGCACATATAATACTAAGATCTAGGATGTTTGGGGAAGATAGATAGCTAGTTAGGTGAATGGAATGGAAGTGTCTGATAATGGGATGGATACCAATGGAATGGTGGTTATAATAGGTGGAGTTTGTGTTTGTATATTAGGCACTTTGGTTCTAATTGGCACATTTTATATGGGAGTAGATGGGATCTATGTTTCTAATTTGGATGATGGGGTATACAAGAACTTGTTTATGTCTTGTTCGATAAAATATAGGTTGTTGGGTAAATTTAATTATTTTAAAGTACTAGATAAATTGGAAAGAGAGTAAAAAACCTAATCCAATGTGCTTTGAGAAGGAACTTGAAAAAGTGTGGCACTAGTAGGTGGATGAGGAGATGAAATAACAGTTGGAAGAGGTACTATAAAAACAATTGGTATAGTTAGAGTGATAGAGGGAATAGTAGAATATGATGACTGTGAAGTTGTTGCTTATGAAATCTCAACTTGAGAAGTCTTTGGTTGAGTAGTTGTTTATTGTGCTAGTGCTTAACTCATAGCAAGATCTTTCTCCTTTTTTTCTTGAACATATTTCTCTACACCAACATCTTTGCCTTTTCTTTTGCCTTTGATTATGAACATAAACCTTAATTTCTATGGAGAGGTGGATTCATCTTCCTTGTTCTTCATCCTTAGTTCCTCTTACTTTTTATTAGTGTCTTCATCATATTCTTCCTCAAACCCAATTTTGAATGGCTTCAACTTGATACCCTTTACTTCCAACCAGGCATTAGTTTTTGTGAGAATGAGTTGGAATCTATCTCTGATAGAAGTAGATTCATTTATCAACTATTGAATCAGAGGAAAGTAGTTGAATAAAATTGATTAATCTCATATGATGGGTCTAATATATTCCCATCATCTATCAATTGCTTAGGAATATTATCTAGTTTTAAATTAACAATTTGATTTACAAAAAGAATACTATAATCAAGTTTTATCACATCTTCATCAATCCTACACTCTACCCAAAATGTCTTCAACCCTGTGTACATGAGTATAGTTCTCTGTCATCTTTTACTTGATCATTTGGTAATCAAAGTCTTACTTGCTCTTGAATCTCTTAAGCGTGATCCATTATATTTCTATTTCTATTTTTTTGGATTTTGAAGTGGGTTAAATTGTATATCAACCAATGATAATTGGAAACTTGAAACCTCATTTGTGGGAATTTTATTTCTTCTTATGCACACTCATCATCTTTCTACACATCTCCATCAAAATCAACTTGTCACTCACGTACTTGGGTAACATATAAGGTTGTTTATCAAACCCTCCTACCCTGATGTAGGTGAAGGTTGGGAATTGTAGAAAAATGCAACCAACCTTATTGATTATTTCCCATGCTATATCTGAAACTCTCTTTTTCTTGAGGTCTTGATTGAAGTTAAAAATGAACTTGTAAAATAAGGCATCAATGACTCTCCTGTAATGTTTTATGCTTTCTTTGAGAGTAAATTATGGGTAGTATTCATGCATATGAACCTTCTTTGTCTCACCAACACTAGTTAATCTTGGGAAATATTTCATGTTGTCTATAGCATATACTAGATAAGAAGTCATGAATAATTTTAGTGAAGAGGTCAACTCAAAGAGCTGGTGACATATGGCATCACTAATCTATTTCCCCAAGAAGATCCTTTATTTTACCTTCTTGATGATGAAGGTGTAGTGATACATACATTCTTGGAAGACATTTTATGTGGGAAGCCCATTAACTCTACTTAGGAGGGTGATTAAATCCCCTACTTCCTCTAAGAAATAACTATGATAAAATTACTTAGGCCATCTCACAATTGAATGTTGAGGAGTTCTGAGCCAGTGAGAATTGATGTTTTTTTTTCACTTGTCAGAATTCTTAGCATAATACTCTTGGGTCAAGTTCATAATTATATCTAAATATTCCTTAATATTAGAGAGATGAAATATTCTATCAAGGTATTATTCATCAAGCCAAATGATCACTTTTCCATCTACATCTTTGACTAATCTAGTCTACCCATCAAAGTATATAGAAACTATCAAGATGAACTCTAGATCTTGTGTCGATATAGGGAAAGTAATTTCAAAATGAATCTCACTATTTAGGACAACCTATATATGTGGTGAAATGGGGTCCTTACCTAGCCTCTATAAGAATTCAACCATGTCAATATCACCAATCTTCGTATCTCCAATTTGGTCTACATTTGAATCAACCATGGATGTTAAAAACAAACCTCAAAACTTATACTTCACTTTCTTTGTAGGATAATCTTCTGACATTGATCAATTGATGGCAAGGAGGAATGTCAATTCTCCAAAGTTAGCATTTCTTTATCTATTTTGGAAAAAATGCAAGAGCAATAAAAATATACACTTTAGCATGATAGGAATGATGTTATGTAGTTCAGAGAAGTTTTTCTGAACTACATGAGGTTTGAAACCTTTAGGTGTAGTTCAAAGAAAATTATTTGAACTACACCATGGGTAGGCCTTCTCGTGTAATTTAGAGAAAATTGTCTAGATTACACTAGAGTTGGGTAAAACTTTTTCAAGTGTAGGTCAGATAATTTTCTCTGACTTGCACCATGCTCAAGTAGGTCCAAGTGTAGGTTGGAGAAAATTCTTTGATATGCACCTTAGGAGATGGTAAGGACCCATGGTGTAGTTCAAAAAAATTTATCTAACCTACACCAGTTTTGATAGCCTTGGTGCATGTTAGATAAAATTCTCTAAAGTACACCATGGGGTTGGCTACATGCACATCAAAGAATTTTTTGAGGTACAAGAGGAAATGAGAGAAAGTACAAGGGTTCACCTTAGATAAAATTATCTAAGGTACACAGGGGAAATAAGTTGATTAGTGTACCTCAGAGAAAATTCTTTGATGTTTTGAGTGTTTTGAAGGCATGCCAAAGGATTTTAAAAAATAATCACAGTTATGAAAATGGATTTCAACATGAGGGTTTTAGCCTCACAAGGGGTATGCTTGAGAAAAAGACTATAAAAGGTTTTTTAAGATTCAACATAGTTTACACAAGATCTAAAGGATTTCAAGAACATAAAAAATGATTTCAAAATGAGCTTAGAAGAAGGAAACCTAGGGTATTAAAAAAAGGTTTCAACAAAAAAAAATCTTACCTGGTCTAAAATAGAGGAAAGCTGAGAGCAAGCTGGGGTAACCAAGCATGAACATGACGATGAAGGATGCAAGTTGGCACAAAAATGGTGAGAGAAGGTAAATACAAATGGTAAAATAGAAAATTACCATGAGGTAATTATATATAAAATTAGTAATTAATGCATATTAATTACTGAAGTAGTGGCCCCCCTACAAGAGTGGAGAAATTATCTAATCCTTCATGTGTAGTGGCAAAGAATTTTTTCGTTCTTGCACTTTATGGTGCAGTCCAGAGAAAATTATCTAGATTGCACAGATTCAAACTTGGTGTAGTTTAGAGAAAAATCTTCAAATTTAATGAGGAAAAAAACTCCCTAAAAAGACTACCTTTTTTTAGGAAAGACAAATGCAAGGAGGTAGTGATTGGCCTTATTTTACGTGCTTAGAGCTCATGGGATATGAAATGGAAAAGTTTCATAAGGTTTATCCCATGAATTGAGATTACTAAATTTAAGTATAATAGGAACAAGCAAGGAGGGTTCCAATTCCCAACCTATAGTATGTATGCCAATCTTACACATAGTTAGTGTTCATGAAGTTTGCCTAGGGTTTTATGAGGTTTGGAGGTGCTAGGAATGTGACCTAGACCTAAGATTGTATATAAAGGGTCTCTATAACCTACTCAAGCCCATATATTTATAGACACTTATAGCTCAAAGCTTGAGAGGCTAAGTTTGAAAGCTCATATCTGTATGGATGCTTAGCATGGAGGTCCAAGGAGTTAGACTTGATTGAAGAGGTAACTAAACTTTCCTTTTGTGGGATTTGTTCATAGGTTCAATGTTAAACTTTTATGAATAATCCTTAAGGTTATAAACCACCTAAAACCCTTATTCATGACCCTATTGGAGATAAGTAGATATAACTGCCTCCAAAAGGGCTTTTTTTGTCAGGGAAATGATTTTGGCTTGTAGATAACTTCACTAGGATCCTTCCCAACATATTGGTTGGTACCCTATTTATATGAATAGGGTACATAATAGATTTTTTGATATATTTGTGTGTTTTTTATGTTTAAAAGAGAATTTAAAGATGTGAATCACTTTGGGAGATAGAGTGACACCTAATCTAACTCCTCATACTCATTTATTATTTCATTCAATCACACAAGTACCTCTACAAGCACCTTCACCATAGGTAGTCCAAACTAGTATAGTGAATTAAGAGTGATCACCAAGTGAGAAGGTGATAAATCCAATTGGGAGGACAATGTAGGTTGACCATTACCCAATGCACTAATTCGACAAGCTACTCCATTACTAATATATTAGACACATATAATTACTAAGGGGTATGTGTGCCACATGTCAACATCTCCAACAACCCATATAAAATAATATATCATATCCCTAGGTACATAACATTACCTCCCTCTTTGACATGTTTCATCCTTGAAATATAGGAATAAACTAAATAATGAGTATGCTTCAAATTATTGCACACTTGTCTCTAATCTCAATCTTTGAGCCACCCATATGTGATCTTAGTAGGTGAGAGATTTCCACGTATGCTTCTTTTATTTTGTTCATAATCACAACTATGCTTCTTTGGTGTCCATGCATAACTATTCCTCTTTTGATTATATGTACCATATTTCATTACGCTACTTTGATTCCATCCATGACCATAGTAGGTATTCTTCCATGCATAATCAGAGTGATTTACCCATTCATTCCATGTTCCATAGATCAGTGCATTTCATTGATTCTATACCTAACCATAGTAATTATTATTTAGATTCATTCATAGCCATAATTATTATAAATTTGATTTCCTTTATATCCAAAATGATTATTATTATGACACTTTCTCATCTCGTTCCATGATTGTTTCCTCTCATGATGATGTGGGTGTCTATATACCTCAAATTTTTCCACCTTATCTTCTACCACTTCCACTTTGTCCATATCTATCTCTTGAGTAGATGAAGTGTTCATTTTTGATTGTAATATGTCTTTATCTAGATCTTCCTCATGCTCTTCATCACTTGTTTCAATCTTATCCTCATGATCTTCCTTGCCTATTATTGGTACCTTTCCTAATATGATATCCTATAAAGTGACCCTTTTTTTCCTATACCAAAAATTCATGAATTTTTTTTTAACATTAATAATAATTGTTCCCAAAGTCTCTAACCATGGATATCTAAGAACTATATCTATATCATCCATATCCTAATCATAAAAATCTGAATGCAAAACATATTTTTCCATAATGAGCTTCAAATCTTCAAAAATTGAAATATTCTTACCAACTACTTGAATCTCCTTAATATTCTTTGCTTGAACATGTAGATGCTTTGCCACATTCATGTTGATGAAGTTATACTTAATGATAGGGTTTATGGACACAACAACATTCTTCTTTTGAATGCATCCATAAAATTGAAAAATTGACTCAGATTTATTTGGAGCAAAATTATTTGAACCCTTATCATCTAATTCTTCTTCTTCTTCTTCTCCTTTTTCTTCTTGTTTGTCTGCTTTTTCTTCTTCTACTGCTGCTACTTCTTCTTCTTCTTCTTCTTCTTCTTCTTCTTCTTCTTCTTCTTCTTCTTCTACTACTACTACTACTACTACTACTACTACTACTACTACTACTTTTTCTTCTTCTTTTTCTACTTCTTCTACTACTTCTTCTTTTTCTATTTCTTCTTTTATAGCCCAATGATCTAGGAAGATATATTCCATTTCTTTCCATGAAGAAAACCTTTTTGTATAGCTCAATTGATCAAACTAATGTAGTGTAAGCCCAAATAAAAATGAAATAATCATATTTTTCCAAAAGTTCTTTTAAAATGATTCTCCAAAAAGAGCCACCATTCTCTAGCATCAATATCATCTTCCCCTAGATTTTTTTGCAACTTCATGATTCACAAATAAAAACTAGGGTTTGTGAAACCCTAAAATGTCAATAACTCATTTGAATCTATCCCAAATTTTTATTGTATCTTCCTCCTATTATATTGTAACCTTAGAAAACAATTTGTGAAAAAAATCCACAAATTGTGACCTATAGAGTTAATATACAAAAAATACTAAAATCATAATAACTCACTCAAAATAATTTAAAAAATTATAAAAAATTTATTGTGTTTCTATTCTATTTTATTATAGATTAAGTAAAATTTTTGAAGATAAACTCCTTATATTTAGAAAGATATAGCTAGATTATTAAAACACCTAAAATAGAAATAACTCCCACAAAAATGATAAAAAATCCTCTATTTTTTTACTTTACCTTCTTTAAAATATTATCCATATCTAATAAAAAAATTGTGCAGAAATTTGAAACCGATCAAAATATATTGATGATTCCACAAAACTAGGGTTTCACCACCCACAAATTGCCCAAATCAAAGCTTTGATACCACTTGTTATTATCCACACTTATAATATTCATAAATAATGCAGAATAAATGTAGATCAATTAAACACATTAGATAATGGTGGACCAAGATGCCCAAATATTCAATATATGCATAATACCCTTAAGGTAGGGCAACACCAACAATACTCCTTTAGGAAGGAATAACTCCACAATGTCTCTTTGAGGGGACAACCTCCAATATACTTCTATAATGGAAGACTCAATGCTTACTTGATATATTTATAATGATAATCATCTCATTTATATAGACCTATAATGGATGGGTAACCTCCTAATCCCAATGTAGAGGTCGACCATTACCCAATGCACTAATTCCACAAGTTACT
Organism: Torreya grandis; assembly: GCA_037957365.1. Classification (NCBI taxonomy): domain Eukaryota; kingdom Viridiplantae; phylum Streptophyta; class Pinopsida; order Cupressales; family Taxaceae; genus Torreya; species Torreya grandis. Next base: position 236,115 of record JARHVA010008090.1, read on the forward strand.
CCATTACTAAATATTGGACCCATATAACTACTAAGGGGGATGTGTGCCACATTTCAGCATCTCCATCAACCCATATACAATAATATATCATATCCCTAGGTACATAGAATTTAAGGTCCACTTGATGGATTTATGGATAAGAGGACTCTTTAAAGGTAGCATACCACCCTTTGTATGGATTGCTTTTAGAAACTAAAGATCATCTTGGTGCCAAGTGTGAAGGAAGAGTAAAAAAGGATGATAATGACTATATGTAGTGAGAACACATATCTAGGAAAATATCAATGATTAGGGGAACATATAATGCATGTTAGAGCTTGTTCTTAACCCCTAATCATAGTGCATATGTGGAAATTATTTCTAGTCTACATTGGAGTGCTCAAGATAAGTCATTGATGAAGGTAGTTTCTAAGAAGGTAGTTGAGAGACCTCTATGCCAAGTTTGGAGATTTTTATGCTTCTGATGGACATTTATCCAAAGAGACCTTGCATGGTCTATTCCATACTTCACTCTCTTACATAAATAACTTTCTCTCTCTCTCATCTTGACACTTGTTTGAGTGGCTCTTGAGCTTCATTCTTCTCTCTCCACTCTCACATTCTATAAGTATTAGCCATTTTGTATCTTGTAGGATAATTACACACCATGTATGGAAAATAATTTATATTTTTATCTTGTACTTTTATTTTAAATAATATGAACAATCTAGTTTTGAGTTCACAAACATCTTGTCTAATTATATAAAATGATGTATGGTGAGGTCTAGTGATAAACAATTATCCTTCTCTTTTCTTTGTCCTTTTATGTTTGGTGCAAAAAATTCTCATTATAAAAGGTCATATAGAGTCTAGATAGTGTGTTTTTCTCCCTTAAAATGTGCAAGTGTCCTTAGAGTCTAAAATCTAACCTCTAATACACTCACCTTGAGTTGTATCATGCATATCACCTTTATATTGAAATAGTAATGTTAGAACCCCCTAAGACTTTGAAGTTGGTGTTGTAGGTCTTATTTCCTAGTGTAGGAAGTATGATTATCTTTTGAAAATACTTATGGTGTATCAACCCATTAAAATAGTTTATTTCCATGCATATTTCTTTGCCTTTTCCCATAAGTAATTAGTTGGCATAGGTGATAAGCACTTAAAGATCAATTTAGGGAGTTAGCCCTTAAACATAGAGGTCTACCTCTACTATAGGAAACCCATATGCCTATAGGTGTTCCCATGTTTCCAAAATATTATAATAGTCTTGAATAACCTCCTCTAGGATGCAAGATTTGGTGATAACATAGACATCAATTTGCCTTCAAATTCTCTCTCTACCCTACACATTGGCATCAATGACATTAACTTTGAAATTAATGAAAAAAAATATTAACAAACTCCCCCTTTGTCATTTATGGAAAAAAATTCTTAAATCTGATCACTCTCATCTCCCTTATTAAAATTTCTCCCCCTTTGACATTAATTACAAAGGCCTTCCACAACTATCATCTAGAATCACATCTTATTTGTAACAAAAGTTTATCACATGGAATATGAAGCATTAAGGTAACATGTTCCCCTTTAATCTTGTATACCTCCTTCAAATGAACCTAGATTACAAGATCACTTATCAACATAGATCAATGCTCAGTCAACAACTTAAATATCCCCCCCTCAAACCAAGCATCTACCATGCTTGTTCTAATTGAATAATGTGTCCATGAAGCCTAATGAAGTCACTTCTTTTCATAGAGCACTAAAATAACTCATGTTTAGGAGATTCCAAAATCACCATGCTCTCATAGACTAAATATCCTTGAGTATCCTTTTAGGATTGATTGGTACTATAGGCTTGACCTATACATCAACCATTTGATCATTAATATGCGCTGATAATAGACATTCCTAACTTAATTTCTTATTCGAGGTATGATCTACCATAACAAGTAGACTATTTGAAATTATAGAGTGATCATGACTAACCTTTAATATCCTTGGTTTCCACACATTCATTTTCCTTCTCTCTTGAACTCTAGGGTATTCAAACCTCTTGTTTTGACTTGATGAACTTATAACTCTATTAGGATAGAATATTAAAATGTGTCCTACATTATGAAAACTTTATCAAACCACCTCATTCATACCTCTTGACTAATGTGAATTGTGACTCCTTCCATAGTCTCATGAGTACTCATTCATGGAGGGTCTTATACACTCTCTTGATCTATGACCAAAATAACTACATACAAAACAATAACCATTGAATGAACTGTTGATACTGGAGATTGCACCCGGTGCCAGGAAAATAGGTTCCTACCCTCTCCCCACAACATGGAAACTCCTCTCTTGCATGTGGGATGGCGAAGCAAGAGAGGAGAGTCTCTAGGTATGGGCTAGTTCCCTTTGATGTATCTTGTTTGTTTCAGGTAGTGCAAAATATAGATATATAGATATACTAGAGGGGATGAAAAGGGAGAAGAAAATACAGGAAAACAAACAGCCTACTCTAAAGAGGTGATACACCAAAATAAAGGTTGACCTTCCACATACTCTTAGAATCAAGAAAAATGCAAATATACTCTACACATTTGGCAGAAGAACCAGGCTGCTAAGACTAACAGGGAGGCTATAATGAAAAATACATAGCAGAGGTTTACCAAGGTGCTATGGAATGCACACTTGTAAGAAACTTCCTCTATTTTGTCCTTCTCAAATATTGCTCTTCTCCTTTCATCTGTAGAAATGGTGCCTTGTAGATGGCTGGTCTGTTGGCATTACCCTGTGAAAGCGTCGAAGATAATGACTAAACACAAATAATACTCATGACATACACAACAAATCAATCCAAGATGGGGGCAAAAAACTATATTTTATTGATTCAGGTGGAGAATTTGTAGAGCTATGCTCTTTACAAAAAATGGAGAAGATCATTACAAATGAACAAGTCTACCCATTTATATGGAAAAGCCAAGACCAGTCTCATTGGCACTTTGCTTGTAAGTGGCTACTTGAGTCTTCATTGGGAAGAGGGAAAACACTGTAGATGACATCAAAAATCTTGCCCAGACCATGCTTACTACCTCATTTTGTGTGTGGCCTGCTCCTCTACCAGCTATTATTCACATCAATTTTGCCACCGGCGGCAGTGTTGGCTGCTGTGCATGGCAATTTTTCTACCATCAGCCGTGTTGGCTACCATGCATGGCAATTTTACCATCGTTGACCATGTTCATGGTCTCCTTTTCTCCACCAGCTGCTTCCCATAGCAATTTTTCCACTGACTACTTTGTTTGCCACCACGAGCGATTATTTCACCACCGACCACTTTGTTGGTTGGCACGAGCGGTTATTTCACTGTCGACCACTGTGAAAGTTCTGTGCGGCTATTTTGCTTGGCGGACTTATATTTTGTTAACCTGTAAACTTTTGCTTGCGGGCATTTCCTGAGTTTGTTTGTGTTTCCCCTCTGTGGGCTTTTATCCCGCTTACCTCAAGGCTTCAAGTCTTTTCCCATGGGCCTTTGGTTTTGAATTTGAAAGCTTTGGTCAGGATTTTAGCAAATTTTGACAAATTCAAACTTAGACAATAAGACTTACCTGGATTTCCCTTTGAAGCGCTGGCCCTCCACTAGGGCAATGAACTTGGATGCTGTATGGACTAGGCCGATGAACCCACTTAGTTGAACCAAGAGATTGAACCAAGGGAAGGAACTTGCCTTCAAATTTGAACTGGGCCAATTGATGAATTAGGCTGAGCCAATGCTTGAAACAAGACTGTTAAACCTTGAAGATGGACCTTGCAACCTGAAAATAACTGGATTTATACGGCATGTGAAGAAGGTGACCAAAATTTTACCTATGGGTAAAATTGGTCAACAAATTGGTGACTCACAGGGGAAGCGTGCCTGCTATGCTTAGAATCCAATTGCCTTAAAATCCATTTGGTGCGGAGTTGGATGATAACTTTGAAGAGAGTTCACAACAGCCTTCGAGATCCCAAAATTACACCTAAAACTTTCACCCCCATATGTAAAAGGAAACACACAAGGCTAAAAACAACTAACTATGCAAACTGCACTTAGGGAAAACAAGAAAAACAAGGGAAATTATGTACAGCTGAACCAAAAATTAGTGGCAATGCTTCAGATGTATCCCATTGACTAGGATACACAATTCTTCACCATCTAACTTAGAGAGATAGAACGTTTTATACTACTTGCACTGAGTAATCATGTAAGGACCACTCCAGAGGGCATCAAATTTTGCATGTTTTCTGAGCTTAGCTCTATCTTCGTCCCATTTTAAGACAAAGTCTCCTTCAACAAAAAATTTTGACAAAGATTTCTTGTCAAAATGTCTTTTCACTTGCTATTGGTGACTGATCATAGAGACCATAGCCCGATTCCTTACCTTCTAGAGCTCCATTAGTTCACACAATCTAACCTCCATGATGCTTCCTTCTTCTAACTGTAGCTGATGGGTGAGATCTAATGCTGGTAGTTCAAGTGAGATGGGAAGCCTAGCTTCCCTTCCATATACGAGTGTATATGGAGAATTCCTTGTTACTCTCTTCAGAGTGATTCGATCAGCCCATAGAGCTATCTTCAACTTGGCATGCCAAGTTTTCTAATTTTCTTCCATGGTCCTCTTTATAACCCTGATCATATTTTTGTTGGTGGACTCCGCCAGCCCATTCCCCTACAGGTAGTAATTTGACGAAGTGCTGAGGTATATACCATACCTTAGCGCCCATTCACTAGTTTTGGTTTGCAGAAAAGCCAAGGCATTATCTGAGATTATGGTGGCTGGGACCCCAAACCTTGTCACTAGGTCTTCATAGAACTCTAGGACTGTGCTTTTGTTTGCCTCTTTAAGAGCCACAGCCTCCACCCACCTGGTGAAATAGTTCATAGCAGTGAGGACCCATTTATGTCTAGCACTGGAGGGAGGATTGATCATCCCTATGAAATGTAGGCCCCACTGCATGAATGGTTGTTCAACTTGAATGGGCTATAGGGGCATGGCAGCCAATCGCTATTTTTTGTCAAAAAGTGCACACTTCTGGCACTTCCTTACCCAGGCATGGGTATCCTTAAAAAGAGTGGGCCAGAAATAGCCATCTCTCATTATTTTTGTTGTTGTGGTCTTAGGGGTGAAATGGCCACTTACTGGCCCATCGTGGAACTCAGTCAATACCTTGTCAGCCTGACTGGGGTCAATGCATCTTAGGATAAACCTAGAGAGATCCTTCCTAAATAATACTCCATCAATCAAAACATAAGGAAGGGACTGAAGTTTAAAATACCTTCTTCTGACCCTACCGAGATCCTATGGACATTCACCCGTAAGAAGGAAGCACCTCATGTCTAGCGTCCAATCTCTTATGATAGTTGGTTCTTCTGTAGTGGCTGCGTCATGGATCAGCAAGCTATCTTCACCCTTTTGTCTCAAATCTACTACTAGCTGTTCACACAGGCCCCTTCCTCTCACTAACTTGGCAATTTTGATGTCTATGTCGTACTCCATCACTTTGGTGATCCATCCCACTCTTTTCTCATTTAAGTCTTGATTGGTCAAGAAATCCTTGACGCTAGGATCTGGAACCATGAGATGGATCCTACTGTTTGACAACATATATATGAATTTCTTCAGGATGTGCACTACTGCCAGGACTTGCTTCTCTACATAGGTGTACTTGATTTCAAAGTCCTCTAACCCTTGGCTGAAGAAGGTGAGTGGTTGCTCGAGGTCATCACTGTTTGCTTGAGTAAGCATGGCAGATATCACTTCTCCATTGCTGAAGGTATAGAGATTGAGGTCTTTATTGAGGTCAGGGCTGATTAGAGTGGGAGCCTGGGTCAAAGCCTGCTTGATGGCTTCAAAGCAGTCTTTTCTTGGCATTGTCCATTTGAATTCTTTACCCTTCCTCAGCATAGAGGTTAGGGGTTCAACTATCTCAGCAAAATTTGGAATGAACCTCTGAATGAAATTTATCCGACCAAAGAAATTCTGCAAGCCTTTCTTGTGCTTTGGTAGGGACATCTCTAGAATGGAGCGGACTCTCTTGGGGTCAATAGACAAACCTTACTTAGACACAATGTGGCCAAGAAGTTTCCCCTCATGAACAATAAATACACATTTCTTTGGATTTAGAGAGATGCCAAATTACCTGCACCTCTCAAAAATTTGCCTAAGGTGCTCCATGTGTTGTCTCACCTCCACAGAGAAAACCATTATATCATCGAGGTACACCTGCACATTCTTATTTATCAAACCACTGAAAGCCATGTCCATGGCTTGCTGGAAGGTAGCACCAGCATTGGATAGCCCGAAAGGCATCTTCTGGTAGGTGAACATTCCCCATTTAGTGGTGAAGGCTATTTTATATTGGTCACGGCCTCTTACCAGAATCTGATTATATCTCGAATAACCATCCAAGAGGGAGAAATGTTTGGAACTAGTTACCTTTTGGAGGATCTACTCCATGTTTGGGATGAGATAATGATCCTTTAAAGAGACTTTATTAAGGTCTCTGAAGTTGATGCATAGCCTGATCTCCCCATTTTTCTTTCTAACTAGAACCAAATTGGCCAACCATGAGGAATGTTTAATCAGAAATATAATGCCAGACTCAATCAACTTGACCAATTCTTTCTGCATAAGGAGTTTGATCATCAGATTAATAGGCCTCTACTTTTGTGTGACTGGTTTTGCACCTTCCTCTAATTCAATGTTGTGCTGGGCGAGTCTTGGATTGAAGCCTTTCAAGTCGCTATAATTCCAGGCAAAGATGTCAACAAACTCTTGACACAGCAAAATGAAAGCTCGCCTTTCTTGAAACGTGTAGACCTTACCAAGTGCTGGCAGCTTGTCCTTGAAGATTTCAACTTTTTCATAATTCTCCTCTCTGGTAGTGATGCATGCTTTGTCATCTCTTAGTTGGTCATCTCCATTTAAAATACTTTCAAGTGTGACCAGACCCTTAGGGAGTTTATTATTCATCAATTGAACAATCTAATTTCTGTATTGCTGCTGCAATTTCGCTTGATTATGGACTGTGAACTCAACTTCTTCTTGTAAGAAGAGAGCTATCTGTTGGTCACTTTTGAAGACCTACCAATTTGCAACATTGTCTAGAATTGAAGGCCGAACCACCACTTTTAAATGGTGTGAACCACAATCCCTGCTTATCTCTTTTGAAACATCAAATTGGGTGCCAACAGCTGCTAGCATATCATCCTGCTTATTTTGTTCCCTGGGAATCGAGGTAATGATAAGAGCAAGGAAATCCTCCATCAAGTCCCAGACTCTATGCTTGTAAGACCTCAGCAAGGAGTTCTTGGTCAAGTTCAGAGCTCTTATTTGGTTCATAATTAGTTCACTGTCCCCCAGGATTTGCAACTTATTGATCCCTCTCTTTCTTGCCCACTCAAGTCCATGAGTCAAAGACTCATATTCTGAAACATTACATGTGCAAGAGAATTGGAAATGGAAAGCTGAAAAGTACCTTTCTTTGGAAGGGGAAACTAACATTGCCCCACCACCAGCACCCAGTTTACTTCTAGAATTGTCAAAGTACAGCTACCACAGGCCAAGGTTTTCTTTGTTTTCCTTCAATATATTGGGCATGATGGCGCCTTCTTCATGCAAGCAATAGACACCAAGGTCTGCCTCCTTAATAAACTTATAAGGATCATGCTCAAATTTATCGCTTCCCCACTCATCCAAGAGTAGATCTGTGACCCCTTCAAGAGTAGAAGATGAAGATTTTTCTATCTGAGACTCTTCTGGATTGATGATAGTGTAACTGACATTCGCTACCTTAGGTGAATAGGGCTCTAGGTGGTCCTTGTAGAGTGGCTCAGATTTCATTTTCACTTTGGTCCCGTACTTGGTTTTGAAAAGTAGATATGACCAATTCGCTACTAGATAGCCACCTATCTTGGACATAAAGTCCCTAGACAAATAGATTGCGAAATATGGAGGAACGTCCGCTACCACTATATCATGTGGGATTGAGAATTTTGGGCAGGCATGCAATGTTAAACTTAATCCCTTCAAAATTTTGACTGTCTTTGCAGGCATCCCATCTAGTTGCAAGACTCCTTTGTTCATTACTTCATACTTTAATCCCATCTTATCAGCAATGCACTTGGGCATCACTGAAGTGTTGGCCCCACTGTCGATTATGCAATTGTGTACTAAGAAATTCCCTATGATCAAAGATACATAAAAGGGGGGAGTCCTTTCTTCTTTCTTTACCTAACCTGAAGTAGAAGGCTACCCATTCATCATTAGGATGTTATTAGTGTCTGTTGGGATGACCTGTTGATCTAGTTCATGCAATTCTTTCTTCAGTACATCCCTTTGTCTTCGAAGAGACAATGAATCCCATAGAGAAATGCTCACATGCAATTTCTTCATTTGGTCAACTATATTAACTTGGGGGCTGATTCCCTTCGTGCTTTCCTTTGGGTTGATCTCAGCTGGAACTGTAGACTGAGGAGCTGGAGGTGCTAACGGTTGTCTGGATATTGGGGCCCTTTGAAATGGGTGTGATGGAGGATTCGTTGCTGCCTAAGGGGAAGCCTGTGCTTCTCCAATTGTTCTTCTTTTAAATCTCGTGTTGGATGCAATGCAATCAACCTGATTGTCTACAGTGCCCTCATGATTAATTACACAAAGCTCACCCTCTTCATGATTTATCAGGGTAGAATTTGGCTAAGTTTGATTGCTACTCATGCTGGGCTGAGCTGGAAACTCAAAAAATTGGGAATGATCAGCAGCCTAGTTTTCTACATTCTACAAAAAATTCATCATGTCATTCGTATGGATAGCTTGCTCTTGACCATGCCCCATGGTCGAACAGCTAGGCTATTCCTGTACAAGGTTATTCTGAGTAGGCACCATGGCTTTAGATGACGCAGAGGGGCCTGAGTTATAATTTTGATAAGGCATGGTCTGAGTGAGCTGACCTTGTCCTTGATTATAGCCTTGAAAAGGGGTTCTAGGTGCTTGTCCATAATGTTGATAACCCAAATTCAGCTTGTTATTTTGAGCTTATTACCTTTTAAGAGCTACAAGTTCATTTGACATGTTTTGTAACAGGCTTTTAACCTCATGCAGTTCATTTGATGAAACAACAGCTGGCTTCTCAATGCTAGGCACAGGGGCTAATGTGGGCGTAACGGTTTATATAGGGGGCAGCATCTCTGGAAAAAGTGGCATGTGGGGCCTAGGGGTGATTTTTCCAGCTTGTACCAAGCAATTTTTGGCTGCTATGGCAATGTTGTAAGCAGCAGGCAATATGTGCCCTCCCATAGATTGGATCATTTCTGCAATGTCGTTGTTTAATGCTTTTAAATAGTACAAGAAAGCATAGCTGGGAGTCAGTCTTACCAGGATGGAAATTCTATCCAAAGTCTTTTGAAATTGCGTGCTGAAGTCCTGCATATACTCATGTTGAGCTCTCTTTATAGTCGTCAGCTACTCAGCAAGAGAGAGGCCGTCACTTTTTTCTCCAAAATGACCAGTTAAATGGGTGCCCAATTTGTTCCAGGAATGTATGGAATTCATAGGCAAGGTTCTGTACCAATCAAGAGCCTTGCCTTTAAGGGACAGCGCCAACAATCTGATGACAATATTTTCTTCTGTTATATTGTGAATATTACAAAGGTTGGCAATATTCTTGATATGCTCAACAACTGTAATAGGTCCCACTCCATCAAAAGAAGGTACATTCTAGAGAGCTATTCCTGGGATTGGATCATAGTGTGGGAGGTTTAAGGGGCTCTCACCGTGAAAAGCTGCAAAAGCCAATGCCATGGCTAAAATGGGCTGTAACTGTGGCTGACCTAGGTTGGTGTTCCTAGCAACAAGTCTAGGAGGATTTACTAATGGATAAGGGCGAGTTCTTTCAAACCTGAGCCTTTTAGCAGAGTTTAAAGGTAGCTCAATGAAAACAAAAGGGACCCCCCTTGAAGCTGACCTTGTGGTGACTTTTGGCATAGAAGTTTAAGTGATTGGTCTTAAAATAAAGAACTAAGCTCTTACCAGTGGAGTCGCCAGATCCTGGAAATCTTTGAAATGACTGTAGCAGGACCAACATCAATTCCAAAATACTGCTGCATTAGAAACTGATAAAATTACAGTCCCACTGGGCGTGCCAAAACTGTTAACACTAGAGATTGCACTCGGTGGTAGGAAAATAGGTTCCTACCCTCTCTCGGCAACATGGAAACTCCTCTCTCGCCTGTGGGATGGTGAAGCAGGAGAGGAGAGTCTCTAGGTATGGGCTAGTTCCCTCTGATGTATCTTGTTTGTTTCAGGCAGTGTAAAATATAGATATATAGATATACTGGGGGGATGAAAAGGGAGAAGAAAATATAAGAAAACAAATAGCCTACTCTAAAGAGGTGATACACCAAAATAAAGGTTGGCATTCCACATCCACTCTCAGAATCAAGAAAAATGCAAATATACTCTACACATTTGGCAGAAGAACCAGGCTGCTAAGACTAACAGGGAGGCTATAATGGGAAATACATAACAGAGGTTTACCAAGGTGCTATTGTTTCTATCAAGTTTTCATTTTTCTACATTCAAAAGAGATGAAAGAAACTAAAGTAATGGACAAGGGTTAGATGATACCCGAATGAGGTCTGCGCACCGTATCTAGATGACTGAAGGGACTCCTCTTTGGCTATGGAGGATGACACCTACAAATAAGAGAGGCTTAAACAAGAAAATTGTTAGATAGGTAGGTGGTGGACTACCAATCAATGCTTGATCCCAGAAGTGCAAAGGATTTTTGGAAGGGTGACAGTCCACTAGTTGATAAAAAGTAGAATGTTGCTAGAAAAGGAAATGATAAAGGACTGAACAAAAGAAATAGAAACAAATGCCTACCTGTATGTGGCAATCTGTCTTCTATAGTCATAGGCGTCAATATTTCTACCAGCATCAGTAGTCCAAGGTCATCGATGTCGGTTAGTCTGCCGACATCGGTAGGGGCAATGGACCTGGTGGCCGATGTCGGTCGGGGCAGTGAGGCTTTGGACGAGTCTCAGGTCAGCCTGTGGTTGACGAGATAGTCTGTGGTAGTTTGAGAATCTGTGCAAGGTTTTGAAAGATAGAGAGTGTGGCCTAAAAGAAGGACCAGATGAAGGACAGGGATGTGTTGCCAGAAAAGGGGTATGGATAGGAGAAGGGCCTCTCAGCGTCTTAGGGAAGGAAGTCAAAACTGGTCTGGTTCAAAGTCAGGTCTGGGTTGATAATATGGCTTTGGACGAATCTTAGGGCTATTTGTGGTCAGTAAATTAGTTTGGGGTGTCTGTGGGAGTCTTTAGTGGTTTGTGCTAGGCTCGCAGGGTAGAGAGTGTGGCTAAAAAGGAACCGAATGGGTGATAGGGTCAAAAAGAGAGATAAAGGTGAGAGAAGGCTTTTCAGCCTCCCTGAAAAGAATAGACTGGGTTATGTCAAGAATGCTTGGAAATGTATAGTGATTTGATTTCTAATGTATTTAAAAAGATAGTAAAATAAGACTAATACAAATACTTAGCTGTGGGTGGAGAGGTAGAGGTGCAAGTGGTCTATTTTCATTATCGTTGATGTTGGAGGTGTCATGCAATCTTCAATCTGGTGTAGAATGACTGGAGCAGAACCTCTGAGCCTAGAGAGTGCTATTAAAATGCTGATACCTGCAAGAAGTTGAGGAGTGAGAAAGCTTGAAGTCTAGAGCAAGAGGATTCACGTTTGCAAGAGACTAGCAACGGAAGCAAAAAATGTAGTCTTAAAGGAACCGACGCTGGCAAAATCGCTAATGTCGGCTGAATAATGACCGACATCGGTGGCTTAAGAATGGGAAAAGAGACTATTTTTAGCCTTTTTCCCCGTTCTTCCAACTGCTAGGTCTAACTATCATTGGAAAATGGTCCAAGGTGGATTAAAGGAATGTGAGAGGTTAATGGGAGGGTTAAAATGGGGTTTAAGTAATTAAGATTTGGCATGGGGTGATGTGTCAAGGGGGTTATTAATTTAAAATAGTTAATTTATTTTAAATTAATAAATGTGTGGGTTAGGAATGTTTAGGGGGTGGACTAAGGAGACCAAGGGGGATGATGACCAAGGGATAGACACAATTTGGGTGTCTACATTTGCCCCTTTTTGTCTTGTTGGTTGTTCTAGATGAACTGCAAGACAAAAATAGGAGTTGTTTTCCCCAGGTATGGGATGAGGTGTTCCCCCCTTAAAGCGAGAGTTGAGGGAAGAGAACCTGAGATCGGGTGTCAATTTGAGAGAGAGTGGATGAAAAGTGTGAAGGTTAGGGTGTGAACATTGTAAAGGGTGGGATTGCACGTATGCCACACCACACAATAGGTAGGTCAAATTGTCATGGTCAAAGGTCAAGGAGTGCTAAAATCAAAATAATCAGGCCCCAACATTTAGTCATAGCTGATTGGGTTAAATGATCCAAGCTGTAGCTCTAATGATCATCGTGTTCCAGGTATCTCGGGCTCAGGAAGTGCTCCTGGAAACATGAAAATGTCACAAGTAGTGTGGATCAACTTGCTCGAGTAATGTAACCATTCGTGAGGTAGCAAGGGCAAAAATAACCAAGGCAAAGTTGTCTTCAAAGTGGTCATGGTCTGAGGAGATAGTCATGATCTCCAAGGTCATTGGTTGAGGATGGACAAAGGAATGGCTGAGCTAACCTCAGAAGACCCCATGTCAACTGAGTGCTGCCTACATAGCCCCTGTTGTTAGGGCCTCAAGCCAATGTAGTTCTCCCAAAAAGGGAAGAAGATGGGTGGTTATGGATTGGGTCTAGATCATGGTGAAGTCATAGTGAAAGGTAAGATAGTTTGTCCATTAGGTAGATGAACAAATGGATGTGGTCGAGCTAACCCTAGAAGATCTCATGTCATCTGAGTGCTGCCTACATAGCCCCTGTTGGAAGGGCCTCAGACCAATGTAGTTCAGGCTGAAGAGTCAAAGTGGTCGACAGGTGGTTTGGTTATGATGATGGTTTAGCACGTCTCATATGTCTGAGGGTTCATGCTTGAAATGATGAGGGGTAAGATGATGTTACGGCCTTTTCCATATGGTGCAATGGTGTATTCTGTAACATTGGTTGGGGTTTTTCATCCCTAGCAAGTGTCTATATTGGATGATGGATGTATGATAAAAATGAAATGAGTCTATTTATGCTTCAGCAAGTAATGGTTTATGCTTGACATAAATTGTGTGGTCAATAATTTCTATGTGTATTGGTGTCTATAGAAACTAGTGTGAATAGGTTATGATAATGTGAGTGGTCGAAAAAGGTTTGGGTTGGGTTGGTAAATGATTTGGTTGAATGTGACCAAAGGTAAGGAGGAAGTGAAAGGCATTTTTGCCCTTTCATTGACAAGGACCATAATGATAGCATAGGTAGGGGGTTGTTAGAAACAAAAGCCCCATTCATGCATTACGTCATTGACCATTGGTTGTGTTAGAGAGGTAATCAAATCACTTTGACATTAAAATAAGCTTGAAATCTCTTGAGTAGGTGATATGATATGTGAGGAGAGGGTAACCCTTTTTAGTAGGGATAACTTTGCCCCTTTTTATAGGGAACCCTAAGATGACTACAAGTCAAGTCCATGACCCCCCTTTTTTTTTGGCAGACTGATCAATGCAAGAAGTCTATATAGAGATGTCATTGTGCTTTGGGGTCATTTGTGAAGCTGATCGATGCAGGAAGCTTCTGAGAGAGTGTTGTTTGTAGCAAGGGTTTAGTCATAGCCATCCTTCGAGGGAGTGGTCTATATTTTTGCTTTATATATAGGAGAATTGTGAATAGCTATCCTTCGAGGGAGCAGTCTACCGTTAGAGTTTATGACCTTTTGATATTTTGACATCTTGATGTATTTTTGACAAAATTTTGAGTCATGGACAAGATTATAGAAGTTCAAGGGCTCCATTTTATTAGGACAAAGAATTCCTACTTGATAAAAGGGTTATAGAAGGTTTGTTTTAGGGGAATAGGGTTGAAAAGAATGAGGATTAAGAGAACAAGGATTGCTCAAGGGATGAGCTCAAGTTAAATGTCAAGTGAGTACTCGACTAATAGTAGAATGGTCATAGATGCAAGGCATTTAGAGGCTTAGGTTCTGGTCGGCCTTCAAGAGAAGACAGACGATAAGTCCCTGATCCATACCTGTGCATGATGATGTAAGGTCTGAGCCAATTAGGAGCAAATTTGCCTCGTTTACTCCGTTCCATATTGGTTATGTGTTGGTTCTCTTTGAGGATGAGGTCTCTGATGTTGAAATCTCATTCTCTCAGATTTTTGTTATAGGCTCGTTTGATGCGATTTTGATAGACATGGAGATGGTTGAGGGCAGCAAGATGATGTTCGTCAAGTAACTCAAGTTGAGCTAAGCGATCTTGTCAAAAGTCATTGTTAGAAAGAATGTCATGCAGAGAGATGCAAAGAGATGGGATCTGTACTTCAAGAGGTAGGATAGCCTCTGTTCTATACACTAGAGAGAAAGGTGTAGCACCTATAGGGGTTTAGATGCTAGTGTGGTAGGCCCACAAAGCGAAGGGAATGTGAATGTGCCAATCCCTTCCAGTGTCATTGACCACCTTCATGAGAATCTTAGTTAAGATTTTGTTGGAAGCCTCAGCCTGCCCATTTGCTTGTGGGTAGTAAGGTGAAGAGAAACTGAGCTTGATGCCAAATGAGTCACAAAGTTTCTAGACAGTTTGATTTTTGAATGACTTGTCGTTGTCAGTGATGATTTTGTGAGGGACACCGAAATGACAAATGATGTGGGTATTGATGAAGTCAACAATTTTGTTGACTTTTGTGGAGATGAGAGGAATAGCTTCCACCCACTTAGTGAAATACTCGGTGGTGGTGATAATGGACTAATGATGAAGAGATGAATGAGGGTTAATCTCACCGATGAGATCTAAACCCCATTGTGAAAAAGGCCAAAAATCTTGAGCGACTTGTAAGGTGTGGCTAGGGATGTGAAGCAAGTTAGCGTGTTGTTGGCACTTGATACAATGTCGAACGTAGTCACTATAGTCTTGGTGAAGAGTGGGCCAATAATAACCCAGGTGAAGGATGTGCTTGGCAACTAAGTTACCACTAAAGTGTCTACCACAAATCCCATTGTGGACCTGTTTAATGGCATGAGATGCTTTAGTGGAGGTCAAACAGCAAAGAAGGAGGCCATCGAAACCTCTTTTATAGAGAAGTCCCCCTAGCATAGTATAGTGAGCCGTGCGTTTAATGAAAGCCCGTCATGCATTGCTAGAGAGATCAGAAGGGATGATAGAATGAGCCAAGTAGTCCACAAGTTGTCTATACCAAATATCCTGTGGATTAGAGTCTATGGTGTTGACGAGGTTGATGTTAGTGGAAATGTATGAAGGCAATGGCACATGATGTACCATGATGTAAATTCTTGATGAAGATGATGAAGAGGGAATATGCGAAGTGAGAGAAGCCATGGTGTCAGCAAACTTATTCATAGATCGAGGAATAATCTGCAAGAGGTAATGGTCAAATGATGCTAGAAGGGTGTCAACACGGTGCTTGTACCTTTGAAAATTTTTATTTTTACAAAGATATGAACCGTTGATTTGATTGATGATAAGTTGTGAGTCGCTGAAGATGTTGATGCTCTTGATGCTTAAAGAAAGGGTAGTTTGAAGTCCCAAAATTAAGGCTTCGTATTCATCCATATTATTGGTACATTCAAAGTTGAGCTTGAAAGATAGGGGCATGGGTTCACTCTCATATGGGATGAGAATGACCCCTGCACCCCCACTGAGTTGACATTTGGAGCCGTCAAAGAACATTGTCATTTGGTAGAATGTGTCATCAGTCGAGAGGGTGGAGATCGATTCATTAGGGAACTCGCACTGAGAAGGTTGATTGTCAGGTAGAGGGGCATCTGCTAGTTGGTCAGCAATTGTTTTCCCCTTGATGGACTTCTACTGGATGAATTCCAAGTCAAACTCAGCAAGAAGCATGAGCCAACAAGCCATACACTGGTTTTGGTATGGCTTGGAATGCATGTATTTAAGAGGGTCAGTGTGAGTGATGACAAAGGTCTTGTGATTGAGAAGATAATGACGGAGCTTGGTAGCAACAAAGACTAAGGATAAACAAAGTTTCTCAGTATGAGTATATGGAGTTTCATAGTCAATGAGTGTTCAACTTATGTAGTAGACTGCTTGCTCACAGTGTTGCTCGTCTTGGTGCACGATCATGGCACCTAACGAATGGTTGGTTACTGAGATATAGAGGTAGAAGGGTTGGTCATCTTTAGGTGGAATAAGGACTGGTGGTGAGACAAGGTAGCACTTAAGAGCTTCAAAAGCCTTTTGATAGTCCTTATCCCACTTAAAGGAGATGTCCTTCTTGAGGAGGTGATGAAAGGGTTGGCAGCGATCGAAGAGCTGTGAGAAGAAACGACGGATGGATTAGAGCTTCCCTTGTAGACTGCGAAGTTGCTTGAGATTGATCGGGGGTGGCATCTCGAGTATAGCCCAAATTTTAGCAGGATCTATCTCAATGCCACGGAGAGAAATGATGAATGCCAGGAGCTTCCCTGAGAGGACCCCAAAGATACATTTCTTGGGGTTAAGGCAGACATTATATTGAAGAAAGTGAGAGAAGATGATCTTGAGGATGGTCAAATGGTCACGACGAAGCTTAGACTTGCCAAGCAAGTCATCCACATAGTCCTCCATGATTTTATGGAGGAGATTGTGAAAAATGTAAGTCATGGCATGTTGATATGTGGCGCTAGCATTTTTCAATCCAAAAGGCATGACCCAATAGTAGAAAGTCCCCCATGGGGTGATGAATGTAGTCTTGTGTTGATCTTCTAGTGTAATCAAGATTTGGTTATATCCTAAGAACCCATCCATGAGTGATAGCATCTCATGACTGGCCGTGAGATCAACAAGTTGGTCAATGTTGGGAAGAGGAAAATTGTCTTTAGGAAAGGCTAGGTTAAGGTCGCGATAGTCTGTGCAGATTCGGATCCCCCCAGTTGCTTTGGTGATAGGGATGATGTTAGATACCCACTATGGATAATTAATGGCCTAGATGAAAGAGACAGAGAGAAGACATTGAAGCTCCTCTTTGACAAGGAACACAACATGAGGATGCATCTTTTGAAGCTTTTGCCTAATAGGCTTAGCCTTTGGGTTTGTGACAATGTTATGAGTGGCCATGTTAGGGTCGATGCCAGGCATGTCACTGTAGGTTCAGGTAAAGGCCTTGCTATGGTCTGAAATAAATGTGGTATAGTTGATCTACTCCTGGGTGTCCAAAGATTGACCAATCTTTAAGACGTGAGGAACATCAGAAGATGAAAGGTTAATGTCAATGGTCAATTCATTTAACATAACCTGCATTTTGGAAGGGAGGGAGCATTGAATGAAGGAGTCATCAGCATGCATGTAGGTGAGAATGGCATCATCATCTATGCAGTGGACAGTGTTGATGGTTACCGAGTCATCATCTATCATGTTGGGATAAATGAGAGGGAGAGACCTAGATACCCCTTTTAGTTGATAGGTTAGGGGTTCCAAGTGGATGGTGTTTATGCCAAAAATAACTAAGAGGGATCGAAACCACCGACTCCGTAGGTGAGGATGGGGGAATAGGTGAACTTGGAGGAGATTGGTCGATGGCAGGTTTGGGGCAAAGGTCTGCAGAAGCCTCGGTGGGTTCTCAAAAACCCAGACCATATTGTTTCTTGGCATTGTCATCATTGGGTGGTTCAATGGGCTGATGGGAGCCTTGTTCGTAGTGCCTGAAGCCAAAACCCTTCCATGCACACTTATAAAGGTAGGTATGAGCAAAGGTGGGGTTTCTAAGAAAGGAGAAGCCAGATGTGAATGGTTAAGGTGAGGAGAGAGGATTCCCATCATTAGGAGCTCGATCTAGCCCCCCCATAGATGAGGTTTATTTGAAGGTTAGGAGGACCATAAGGGATGACCATTCCAATCCGATGGTCATAATTGGGACTGTGATGGAGTTGTCCATACTCTTGTAGAGTCTGGAACATGTCTAAGGTAAGTAAGCAATATTCCTCAAGTGAAAGTCATTGGAAGATATCTTCCATGGGGTCCTTGGTTGTCGCTTGAAGAGGTGGTGTGAGGGCGACTGCCATTTGCATGCTAGTTGAAGTTTCCACAGATGGAGGCAGTGTTTGGGTTGGTGTCTTGAGAGGAATGAGAACGTCGTTTGGTCGATAGGTCATGTTACAAGTTTTGAAAGGTGATGGGTCAGTGGGAATGACATGGACTTGCTCGTCGTGTTCAAATTTGACACAACGGTGCAGTGTAGAAGGAACGCAAGCCATGGCACGGATCTAAGGTCATCCTAGTAACATGTTATATTGGAACTCCCCCTCAATGATGTAGAAGAGCTCCAGGATAGTGTGTGGGCTGACACGAATATGGAAGATGATGGTGCCAATGGTGGTAGCAGTGGTGTCATTAAAGGATCAAAGGATTGTGTTGGTCTTTGATACACAATTCTTGGGAAGGGCCAATTGATCAAAGGCATGGGTAGAAATGATATTAATACTGGTGCCTCCATTAATCATAACTCACTTAATGCCAGTGCGATCAACATAGGCTGTGATGAAAAGAGCAGCGTCCTAATCTTCTAAATTAGAGATAGGAATTTTAGAATCACTAAAAGTGATAGAGGCAATGGGGGACAAAGAGTGGACTAGGGAAGTGAGTGGTTGGGGGTCTTCAGGTTAGACTTTTGCTACCTGTAAGGCTCTGATTAGAGCTTGATGATGTTGGGGTGAGCTTTGGATGAGGTCATACAAGGTCATCTTCACAGGCATTTGGTGAAGTTGTTTTAACATAGAGTCATGGATTGCCCCTGAAGAAGAGGGTTGGGATGCACCTAGGATGGAAATCTTAGGCTTTGGTGGTTGAGGTGGCTAGACAAAAGGGTAGGTCCAAGGAATAGCAGATTTTTCTTTTGCCTTATCCTTTCGTGACCTAGTGGTTACATGGATGGCATTAATTTCAAAGAGAGGGGGCAAAAGAGGTGAAGGGACCATAGTCGGTTGATGAGATGTCGATGACGATGCAGAGGTTTGAGAGATGCGAGAAGATGTCAGAGGTCTGTTGATAGTGTCCTCAAGAAGATGGGTGTCTTTCTCCATGTATTGGTGAATGACAACCTTGAGGGCATAGCAATTCTCGGTATCATGTCTTGGCGTGCAATGATATAGACAAATCTTAGTATCATCAAACCAGGAAGGTTTTGACCCAAGTGGCTGGAATGGTTTGATTGGCGGAAGGGTTATGCTAGAGGTTTGCAAAAGTCAGTGCAATATCAAAGCGTATGAACCTACTAAAGGGTATGTTCTTGTTGATGCATGAGGTGACGATGAGTTTTGCTTGGGAGGTGTTGAAGGAGGCCTCTGTACCACCTTTTGGGTTGGTGGTGTGGCCACGTGGGTAGACGACACTTTCTTTGTGAGAGGTGCCAACATTTTCAGAGGTGGTAAGCTTGTGGTAGGTAAAGGAAGTAGTGGCGGTAACTTATTTTGGTTAGGGGTTGGAGTAGGGAGCACTCCTGTTAGGGTAGAAGGATGAGGGCCCAAAATGGAGGGCAATGATGATGGTGACGGTGGAGGAAGAGTTCACTGCTGTGGTTTAGCAGTCGTCTTTGATTGGGTTTGAGGACCACTATTGGGCGAGGCAAGGTTCAAGTCTACCTTCACTTATGGGTGAGTGAGGTTAGTGACGGGGTGAACTCTGAGGGATTTGATTGGTTTTGATATGATGGATGAGGGTTTAGGTTCTAATGTGGATGGTTGATGTTTTGAAGGCTTAGAAGTAGAAGTCTGGTCTTTGTCAGATACTTTGGGGGATTTTGTCACAAGAGGGTCGGCGGCATGAGATGAGATAGGCTAGGCAGGATGAGGAGCTTTGAGTCACTCCCATAATGCCTGATGCTCCAATTTTCTCAGTTGGAGAAGTCTTAGTTCCTCTAATAATCAAGAGAATGATTGGGAAGATGTCGGATGAGGCTTTGGTCCTTCAAAAGATGTGGATGGTTGCGGGGCCAAAAATGTGTTAGGTGTAGCAATCTCGGACCCAAGGTGTGGGGAGTCATAATTGGATCGTCTTTGGTCAGAGAAGGTGGAGAGACAGGTTCTTCTCTTAGTGGAGAATGAACTGGAGAATGTGGCTCCTCAAGAGGATAAAGGGCAGTGATGATTGTGCCTTCTATGTGTGGTTGAAGAGTAGGAAGGGTAGGGTCCTCCATTGGTAGCAAGAAGGAAGGCAAGGATGGTGGTGCTGGTATAGTCGAGGCGTCCTCCAATGTAAGGGAAGTCGATGGAGAACTATTGGGGGATCAATCCAATAATAGATTAAAATTGTGACAACAATAAACACAGAATTAAATCAGATTGACAAGTAATTAGAATGATAATAGCAAGAACAAGAGATATAAGAAAACACCCTGAAAACTTGTATTAACAAACTCTTTACAAAAGGAATACAATTGAAGAAAGCTTCTTTCTTCCACACCTCTCCTAGATGTATAGATCTCTCAATAGATCTCTATTCCTCAAGAGTTCTCTCTCTCAAGAAAATCAACTCCAACAAGCCTGGATTGATTCAATTCTGTACTGTTCTTCTCACACAATGAATTACAATAATTCACCCAACTACAATAATCTACTTCAAAAGCTAAGAAGATCTAATTCTACATATAGAATTAGGAGACTTGAGCATGTACACCCAACAAGCAGTTAAGCCACTTGAACAAGGGCTCTAAAAATAGTATTACCAATAATAGAGATGCGAGCTTGAGACTACAACTCAAACTCATCATGCAAACACTCGCTTCTGTCCACGAAAATAGCTTTCTGGACACGCAGGTAACCGACGTCGGTTCCTGCTGCTTGTTTGTGACCGCCGTCGGCCGACCTTCTACCGACGTCGGTGCCTCTGTAACTGCCTGTGACCGACATCGGTCACTCCTGACCGACGCTGGTGTCTGTGTAGACCCGAACCTGATAATGAATGCTCCTTGGTGAAGCTTTTAGCTCCACACCCTAACAATCTCCCACTTGGAGATAAACAGCTACACCAGTACCTGTATAGCAACATCTTCTAGCTCCTCCATCTTCAACTCAATCATGAAGACCAACAGAAGTTGAATGAAGATTCAAATTCTCCTTTGTAATCGGCTTTGTTAACATATCAGCAGGATTCCTATCTGTATGGATTTTCTCCAGCTTCAACTCACCATCTTCCAATACCTGTCATATGAAGTGATACCTTAGCTATATGTGCTTTGTTCTTGAATGAAAGGCTGAATTCTTAGCCAAATGGATTGCACTCTGACTGTCACTATACAATCTACAACTTTCATGCTCCCTACCAAGCTCGTCCATGAACCGTGTCATCCATATCATCTCCTTGCTAGCTTCTGTGGCTGCAATATACTCTACTTCTGTAGTTGACAAGGCAATAACCTTCTGCAACTTAGATATCCAGCTAACCGCCATTCCACCTACAATAAAAACATAACCTGTAGTGCTCCTCCTGCCATCCAAATCACCTGCCATATCTGAATCTACATAACCATGTAGAGAAGTATCTGAACCTCCATAACACAAGTGCCTACTACTGGTTCCTCTCAGATATCTAAGGATCCACTGAACTGCTTTCCAATGTTCCTTACCTAGATTGGCCATATACTTACTTACCACTCCCACTGCTTGGGCAATATCCGGTCTAGTACACACCATTGCATACATCAAACTCCCTACTGCGGAAGAATATGGAACCTTACTCATGTACTCTACCTCATCATATGAATTAGGACATTGTTCTTTACTCAACTTAAAATGTCCAGCCAAAGGTGTGCTTACCGGTTTAGCATCCTGCATATTGAACCGTTTCAACACCTTGTCCACATAATCTTCTTAAGACAATATCAACCTGTGATTTTTCCTGTCTCTCTTAATGCTCATGCCAAGGATTTTCTTTGCTGCTCCCAAATCCTTCATAGCAAATGTTTGAGCTAATTTCACCTTAAGCTCAGATATATCCTGCATGTGAGATCCTACAACCAGCATATCATCTACATACAACAATAGAATAATATATCTACCGTTATCAAATCTCTTGAAATACACACAGTGGTCTGATTGACACCTATTGTAGCCATGCTCAGTCATAAACTTGTCAAATTTTAAGTACCATTGTCTAGGAGCTTGCTTGAGGCCATACAAGCTTTTCTTCAATCTGCACACAAACTTCTCCTTACCCTTGACCTTGAATCCTTCTGGCTGTTCCATATAAATTTCCTCATCCAAATCTCCATGAAGAAACGTTGTCTTAACATCTAGCTGCTCAAGATGCAAATCCTCAAAAGCAACCAAAGACAATACAACCCTTATTGAAGTCATTTTAACAACAGGAGAAAAAATCTCACCAAAGTCAATACCTGGCTTTTGTGCAAATCCTTTTACCACTAATCTGGCCTTATATCTCATCTGTCCATTCTCGCCTTCCTTCAACCTGTAGGTCCATCTATTCTTTAGTGTTCTCTTACCAGCTGGCAATTCAACAAAATCCCATGTTTGGTTCTCTCTTAAGGACTCCAACTCCTCAACCATGCCATGCTCCCACTCACTCTTGGACTCCACCTGTATTGCTTCTTCAAAACTCTCTAGTTCTCCACCATCAGTTAGCAATAAATAAAATAAAGAAGGAGAATATCTAATTGGAGGCTTACTCACCCTTTCTGACCTCCTGATGGGTGTCTGAGACTCGTCTACAACACGCTGTCCACCCAAATTCTCTGACAGTGACTGACCTCGGTCACCTGCAGACCTGTTACTGGCCAACGTCGGTTCTGCCTGACCGACCTCGGTACCTGTATGGCCGACGTCGGTCTCTGTATGGCTGACGCCGGTTTATATCCTACCAACACCGGTTCCTAACCTACCGACGTCGGTCTCTGTGTTTTCCTGCAAGTGATTATTCCTTTTTCCCGTGAGCTCATCTTAGACTTTCACCTCATCCAATTCACCATTGCTCTGCTCAGATTGATTCAAATTCCTCAGCTGATCACAATACATCACTCTTTCATTGAAAACAACATCACGGCTCCTGATTACCTTGTTAGTTTCTAGATTCCACAATCTGTAACCAAAATCATCTGAGCCATAGCCAATAAACGTGCATCTCATAGACTTAGCATCAAACTTCTTTCTATTTTCCTTATCTATATGCACAAAGGCTTCACAACCAAAAACTTTGAGATATGAGAGATCAACCTTTTTACCTGTCCATGCCTCTTCTGGAATACCACCATCCAGAGCTGTAGAGGGTCCTCTATTAATCAGGTACACTGCAGTGTCAACAGCTTGTGCCCAAAACTATAAGGGCAAACCGGCATGCAATCTCATACATCTTGCACGCTCCATTATTGTCCTGTTCATCCTTTCAGCAATTCCCATTCTGCTGAGGTGTCCTTGGAACCATCCTTTGCCTACAGATTCCATGCATGTAACAATAATATCTGAACTTATGACTGCAGAACTCACCGCCATTGTCTGATCTCAGGCACTTTAATCTTTTACCTATTTCATTCTCAACCATAGCTTTCCAAACTTTAAAAGTCTCAAATACATCAGATTTCTTTCTAATACAATAGATCCATACCTTCCTTGTAGCATCATCTATGAAAGATACATAGTACTTTGATCCTCCAATGGAAGCAACCTGAGTTGGTCCCCACACGTCTGTGTGAACAAGCTCCAACTTATGCCTCTTCTTAGTAGACCCAATTTTGAGAAAACTAACCCTTTTCTATTTTCCAAATACACAGTGCTCACAAAACTCTAGATCTATGCCTTTTAAATATGAAAGCATACCTTTGGACTTAAGAATTGACATCCCCTTCTCACTCATGTGGCCAAGCCTTGAGTGCCACAATTTAGCGTCCACATCTGAAGTAGATAATACAGAAGGAGATTTGTTAGTAACACAATTACACAAATAGAGAGTACCTTTTCTCTTACCTCTGGCCATAACAAGTGCACCCTTGGTCACCTTCCAAGATTCAGCTGTGAGAGTTACTATACAACCCTCATCCCCTAACTTTCCTGCAAAAATCAAATTTCTCTTCAAGCTAGGAACATGCATCACATCTCTCAACACCCATGTGTTGCTATTTTGCATCTTTAGCTACACTTTACCTTTGCCAATTATTTTACAGGGCTCATCATCCCCTAGATACACTATTCCAAAATCTCCATGGATATAGTCACTGAAATATTCCCTGTTAGGAGTAGCATGAAAAGATGCACCAGAATCTAATACCCAAGATTCTATATTATTATGCAGAGAGAAAATTAAAGCATCTTGTGCAATACCTGCAATCTTGGCTTCTTCCTTTCCTTCGTGCTGATTGTCCTCCTTAGGCTTTGACCAACAATCTCTGCTTATGTACCCCATCTTTCCACAATTCCAGCATTGTGGCTTCCTACCATTCCTAGATTTAGATCTGCCTTTCCCCTTTGATTTAGATCTTGATCTGCCTTTCTTGCTCTTCTCTTTCTGCCTTCCCCTGCTCTCAAAACTTAAAGCGTTCCCAGATGTCTCTTCTGTGCTTTTCCTGTGTATTTCCTCATTCAAGATAACACTAACAACATCCTCTACTTTCAAGATATTTGATGCAGATGCAGTATTACTTACTGCCATTACTAAGCCATGCCAGCTTTCAGGCAAAGAACATAATATCAAAAGAGCTTTTATTTCATCATCAAACACTATATTCACTGAACTTAACTGATTCACAATTCCATTGAAATCATTTAGATGAGTAGAAACAGATCCACCTTCATTCATATGCAAATTAAATAACTGCTTCATAAGATATACCTTATTGGAAGCTGAGGGTTTTTCATACAAATTTGCTAACGTAGTCATCAACTCTACCGTAGACTTTGCCTATGATAAATTGGATATCACAGTGGATGCTAGACTCAATCTTATAGAACCCAGAGCCTTTCTGTCAAGAACTTCCCATTCTTCATCCTCCATGTCTTTGGGCTTCTTTGCAACCCCACCTAATGGTAAGTAGAGATCTTTCTGATACAGATAATCCTCTATCTGCATTCTCCAGTGTTGGTAATTTTTGCCATTGAACTTTTCCATTCTCAATTTACTTTCATCTGCCATTGCTTCTCCCACTCAAACAGAAATCCCTGTGAGAACCTGTAATCAATACACACTATACAGATCTGAACCACCTGTTAGTGAACCTGAACTTTGATACCAATTATCAAGCTCTGAACCTGTAACCAAGGCTCTGATACCACTTGTTGGGGGATCAATCAAACAATAGATTATAATTGTGATAGCAATAAACGCAGAATTAAATCATATTGACAAGTAATTATAATGATAATAGCAAGAACAAGAGATACAAGAAAACACCCTGAAAACTTGTATTAACAAACTCTTTACAAAAGGAATACAATTGAAGAAAGCTTCTTTCTTCCACACCTCTCCTAGATGTATAGATCTCTCAATAGATCTCTATTCCTTAAGAGCTCTCTCTCTCAAGAACAATCAACTCCAACAAGCCTGGATTGATTCAATTATGTACTGTTCTTCTCACACAATGAATTACAATAATTCACCCAACTACAATAATCTACTTCAAAAGCTAAGAAGATCTAATTCTACATATAGAATTAGGAGACTTGAGCATGTACACCCAACAAGCAGTTAAGCCACTTGAACAAGGGCTCTAAAAATAGTATTACCAATAATAGAGATGCGAGCTTGAGACTACAATTCAAACTCAACATGCAAACACTCGCTTCTGTCCACGAAAATAGCTTTCTGGACACGCAGGTAACCGATGTCGATTCCTGCTGCTTGTCTATGACCACCGTCGGCCGACCTTCTACCGACGTCGGTGCCTCTGTAACTGCCTGTGACTGACATCAGTCGCTCCTGACCAACGCCGGTGTCTGTGTAGACCTGAACCTAATAATGAATGCTTCTTGGTGAAGATTTTAGCTCCACACCCTAACAAGAACTAACAAGAGAAGAAGGTTTGTCCACGGGTGATGGACTGACGAGTTGACTAGCCTCTTGAGACTGTGAGAGAGGTTGGTCAGGGATGAGAGGTGAGACAGTGTTGACTGTGCGTATATTATGCTCTTAAGAGTCATTGGTCATGGTCTGCACATTATTTTGGCTAGGAGGATGGTTAGGAAAGGGTTGTTTGAAGATTTCTATGCTTTGATTGGGTGGCACATTTGGGTTGTCTAAGATGAGATCACCTTTATCAAGCATGTCCTGAATGATGTTCTTGAGAGTCTTACAGTTGCCCATGTCATGGCCTTTGACACGGTGGTAATTGCAAAAGTCATTCTCCCTATACCACGTAGGGATAGCATGTAAGGAATTGAATTGAGGGGGCGGTCAAATTTGGGGGAGATTGAGGACTCCCTATTTGACAAGTTTATCCAACACAGATGTGAATGATTCTCCTAGTGGAGTATACTGATGCTGCACATACCTTTGTTGGAATTGTTTGGTGATGTAGTCTGATGTGGAAGGTTGAGATTGGTTATTTGTTGAAGAAGATGATCTAACAACTACAGCATTTGCTGATGCCTTATATTTGGAATTAGAAGAAGGTTTAGAGGAAGATTCATTGGACTTGGTGTTGGGGTTTTTACTTCACAATTTGACTTTATTTTCCTTGATAGCACATAGTTCAAGCTTCCTAGCCATCGTGAAAGCTTTGTCAAAGGTACATAATGTTTGGACCCATAGGGTAGAGGAAATATGTTTGGCACACGCTTGAGAAAAGAGTTTGATGAGTTCGGGTTGAGGCAAAGAGAAGGAGAGCTAGTTGATTAGGCCTCTCCAATGGGCAATAAAGTCGGCTATGGATTTTTTGTCAAACTGTCTGATGGAGTATAGGTCTATGATGGAGACCTTTTTGGTGATATTGATCGAGAAGTGGTCAAGGAAAAGTTGGGCCAGTTGGGTGAATGTGAAAAGAGAGTGTCTGGTGAGAGAGCTATACCAATTGAGGGTAGCACCAGAAATCAACATGGGGAATGTGCGTAAAAGTAATGCATCATCATGTGCTATCAAGTAAAAATCATGTCTAAATACTTGTAGGTACTGCTATGGGTCTTCCTTACTCTGGAAGTGAGTAAACTTAGGAAGTTCCCACTGACTGGGATATGGCCGGATTGGGACAGAGGGATGGATGGGTTCATTACAAATTTGGTCATATGACAGGACATTTCTTGAGCCTGAAACTGAGGTCTCAAGATTAGACATTTTATCCATCAGCATTATGATTAGATCAGCTGATGGATTGGTAGATGGGGCACCTCCTAGGTTGTAAGGTGCTTGGAAGGTGCTAAAAGAGGCGTATGACATAGTCAATTGCGCTTGTATAGGCGCAACATATTGATAACTAGTCATAGGGACAGAAGTGGAGGCCAAGGGTGGTTGTGTCGTGAAGGTAGAAGGCACGACTAGTCTTGATGTTGCCATAGGTGGTTGGATTGTAACAACATTATCCAATGGATGAGTAGCCACCCTGGTGTTGATGGGGGTGAGAGTAGGCTGGATGGAGATAACTAGATTTTGGAAAGGTGTAGAGGTTTGTTGAATAGTCTGCGGTTGATGGGGGGTCAAAACCCCAATGGAAGTGGGCCCAGAGATAGAAGGAGAAACCACACTTAGAAAGTTAGTCATGGGCTGGTTATTAGTCGAGGTGATGGCTTGGGTGTCTATGGGTTGGATTACAGACACTGTAGATATGGCTGCTGTCTCAACTAAAGAGGTTGGCATCCCATAAATTGGGTTGCCTAAGGAGTCTCACATTTGACTTCACATGAGATAGTGTTGAAGGGCCTTGACATTGAGGTCAAGGAACCTTTCGAAGTCTTGGTCCCCCTCAAGGACAATGGGAGGCTGAGTCGGGGTCAGTTGGGTAGGAGTTCATTTGTCTTTGAATGATACTCCATTAGAGGACTGGTTATGGAAGGCAAAGGCAAGAGCAGTTATTGCCTTGCATGGTCAACAAGAGTCTTGGTTTGACTACATGTCAAAACCATTCAAGGTAAGAAAGGGTTCAAGTTCTAGAAACTGTGTTTTTCAGTCTCAAAAAACTAGAATGGGTGTTGGACAACAAGAAAGTTGGGTTTTAAGCCTGCTATTTTGGAAGAAAGATTGTGACAGTGACCGACGTCGATTGAAAAACTGATGTTGGTGAGAACAAGTGGCCGACATCGGTCAAATAACCGATGTCAGTGGAGCAGGTTGCCGATGTCGGTCAGATACCGATGATGGAAAAGAAAGGTTGCTGGCGTCAGTTGGAAAAATGATGTTGGTTACTGTGTGGTTGGGAAAGAAGAAAGAAAAAAAAGGTTCTAAGTTGTTTGAAGCTCAAAAAAATGCATCCTCACCAGCTTAAAAACTCAGATAAAGGCAGAAAGGAAGATGAAGACAAGCAAGCCCTAACATTAATTTCTAAGAATAATTTTTAGAGTCTTGTTGGCTTATGCCTTAGAGTGTGTTTGAGAAGTTGGCTTGTAGAACGGGTCCTAGAAGAAGCAGTCTAAGGTTGGTTTTAGGTTAGTTTCGGTGCTCAATGTCTATGTTAGGTTTCGTACGTGGCTTGGTGCTAGGAGCTTGCTCCCTTCACTTCACAAACCCAGAGCTGAGCTGGGCCGCTTAGCCAGTATATACTTCCCCTAGAGATTATCCTCTACCAGAGAACAAAGTGGGCTCTCCCCTTGGTAGTGAAGTCCAAGTGGGATTACTGGGATGGGTAAGGTATCTGCTAGGTGATGAAATCCTAGTCGGACCTTGTCTCAGGTATGTTTTGATGTTTAGTTTGTGCAAGTGGTTTGGATGTGTAACATGAGTGGCCTACGCTTTATTCATGATGCATTTTTAATTACTAGATGTGAGAGCTAAGAATGCAAGCAAGTAGAAATGAAATGCAAAAGATTTTAAACCCAAATTGAAATGTGTGTTTGTATGCAGACAAGTGAGAAGAGGTTGAAGAGTATGCTTTTGACTAGTCTAAGATGCGATAAAAAAAGAAGGGTTCTTTTTAACTTTGCTAATAGTGTCTTTTGGAAGAGATATTAGAAGAGAGATGCAAGGAGAGACCTAATGCACCTATATGAAAAGTATGCTTAGAAGAAAAAAGTATGAACCCAAGGAGAATTCCAAGGGTCCCATCAGGCGTGCCAGAATGTTTCTATCAAGTTTTCATTTTTCTACATTCAAAAGAGATGAAAGAAAATAAAGTAATGGACAAGGGTTAGATGATACCCAGATGAGGTCTGCGCACCGTATCCAGATGACTGAAGGGACTCCTCTTTGGCTATGGATGTTGACACTTGCAAATAAGAGAGGCTTAAACAAGAAAATTGTTAGATAGGTAGGTGGTGGACTGCCAAGCAATGCTTGATCCTAGAAGTGCAAAGGCTTTCTGGAAGGGTGACAGTCCACTAGTTGATAAAAAGCAGAATGTTGCTAGAAAAGGAAATGATAAAGGACTGAACAAAAGAAATAGAAACAAATGTGTACCTATATGTGGCAATGTATCTTTCATAGTGGCCGGTGTCGATATTTCTACCAATGTCAGTAGTCAAAGGTCACCGGCATCGGTTAGTCTGCCGACATCAATAGGGGCAATGGGCCTAGTGGCCGGCGTCGGTTGGGGCAATTAGGCTTTGGACGAGTCTCAGGTTAGCCTGTGGTTGATGGGATAATCTGTGGTAGTCTGAGAGTCTATGCAGGGTTTTGCAAGATAGAGAGTGTGGCTTGAAAGAAGAACCAGATGAAGGATAGGGATATGTTGCCAGAAAAGGGGTATGGGTAGGAGAAGGGCCTCTCAGTATCTCCAGGAAGGAAGTCAAAATTGGTCTGGTTGAAAGTCAGGTCTGGGTTGATAATATGGATTTGGATGAATCTCAGGGCTATTTGTGGTCAACAAAGTAGTTTGGGGTGTCTGTGGGAGTCTTTAGTGACTTGTGCTAGGCTTGCAGGGCAGAGAGTGTGGCTAAAAAGGGACCGAATGGGTGACAGGGTCAAAAAGAGAGATAAAGGTGAGAGAAGGCTTTTCAGCCTCCCCAAAAAGAATAGACTAGGTTATGTCAAGAATGATTGGAAATGTACAGTGATTTGATTGCTAATGTATTTAAAAAGACAATAAAATAAGACTAATACAAATACTTAGCTGTGGGTGGAGAGGCAGAGGTGCAAGTGGTCTGTTTTTGTTGTCATTGATGCTGGAGGTGTCGTGCAATCTTCAATCTGGTGCAGAATGATTAAAGTAGAACCTCTGAGCTTGGAGAGTGCTTTTAAAATGCTGATACTTGCAAGAAATTAAGGAGTGAGAAAGCTTGAAGTTTGGATCAAGAGGATTCATGTTCGCAAGAGACTGGCAACGGAAGCAAAAAATGTAGTCTTAAAGGAACTGACGCTGGCAAAATCGCCGACGTTGGCCGAATAATGACCAACATCAGCAGCTTAAGAATGGGAAAAGAGGCTATTTTTAGCCTTTTTCCCCATTCTTCCAACTGCCAGGTCTAACTATCATTGGAAAATGGTCCAAGGTGGATTAAAAGAACGCGAGAGGTTAATGGGAGGGTTAAAATGGGGTTTAAGTAATTAAGATTTGGCATGGGGTGATGTGTCAAGGGGGTTATTAATTTAAAATAGTTAATTTATTTTAAATTAATAAATGTGTGGGTAAGGAATGTTTAGGGGGTGGCCCAAGGAGACCAAGGGGGAGGATGACCAAGGGATAGACATGATTTTGGTGTCTACAGCTATGGAATGCACACTTGCAAGCAACTTCCTCTATTCTATCCTTCTAAAATATTGCTCTTCTCCTTTCATCTATAGAAATGGTGCCTTGTAGATGGCTGGTCTATTGGCATTAAACTGTGAAAGCATCGAAGATAATGACTAAACACAAATAATACTCATGACATACACAGCAAATCTATCCAAGATGGGGGCAAAAAACTATATTTTATTGATTCAGGTGGAGAATTTGTAGAGCTGTGCTCTTTACAAAAAATGGAGAAGATCATTACAAATGAACAAGTTTGCCCATTTATATGGAAAAGCCAAGAAGAGTCTCATTGGTGCTTTGCTTGCAAGTGGTTGCTTGAGTCTTCATTGGGAAGAGGGAAAACACTATAGCTAACGTCAAAAATCCTGCCTGGACCATGCTTGCTACCTCATTTTGCATGTGGCTTGCTCCTCTGCCAGCTATTGTTCACGGTAATTTTGCCACCATCGGCTGTGTTTGTGGTCTCCTTTTCTTTGCCGGCTACTTCTCGCAGCAATTTTTCCGTTGACTGCTTTGTTTGACGCCGCGAGTGGTTATTTCACCACTAACCGCTTTGTTGGTTGGCGCGAGCGGTTATTTCACCGACGACCACTGTGAAAGTTCTATGTGGCTATTTTGCTTGGCGGACTTATATTTTGTTAACCCGCGGACTTTTGCTTACGGGCATTTCTCAGGTTCGTTTGTGTTTCCCCTCTGCGGGCTTTTATCTCGCTTACCTCAAGGCTTCAAGTCTTTTCCCATGGGCCTTTTGTTTTGAATTTGAAAGCTTTGGTCGGGATTTTATCAAATTTTGACAAATTTGAACTTAGACAATAAGACTTACCAGATTTCCCTTTGAAGCGCCAACCCTCCACTAGGGTAATGAACTTGGATGTTGTATAGACTAGGCTAATGAACCCACTTAGTTGAACCAAGAGATTGAACCAAGGGAAGGAACCTGCCTTCAAATTTGAACTGGGCCAATTGATGAATTAGGCTGAGCCAATGCTTAAAATGAGACTGTCGAACCCTGAAGATGGACCTTGCAACCCAAAAATAACTGGCTTTCTACGGCATGTGAAGAAGGTGACCAAAATTTTACCTGTGGGCAAAATTGGTCAACATGAACTATCATACGTCATAGCATTAGTCTATTTGATATGTATTTTCATGTTGAACTTATTATTTTCAATAGCCTTCTCCTTGAATTGAGTTTCCTCCTTTTGGTCTTATATGAAACCAATACCAATCTTATCACTTATTTACTTTTGAATACTCAAGATATTATCTAGAGTATCATTAATCTTTTCAAACTTCACAAAGGTATTTAACTTAATAGATGCTTGACCTAACTTAGCTCTCAAGGATTACAATTCACTTCCATACCTAGTGCATTCTTTATCTTTAGCCTTTAGTCTTGTAGTGATTATCTTCATTTTTGTTTCAATTTGATTGATGATATCATCATAATAATTGGAAGTGTTACTTAGTCTCTCCTCAAACAAGCCAAACTGATCCTTATAGTCCTTAACCAATGAACTTAGTTTGTGATTCTTTATTCTTTGTAACTTTAAATCCTCTATATCACTCATCGATTCTACCTCAAGGTTCACTTCAGTTTCTTCTTCATCTATTTTTACATCAATCATAAGGCCTTTCCCATTTGATCAACCCTCATTATCTAATTTTATATCCATGAATAAATTTTCATTATTGTCACGTTAAAGTTCATTATTTCCATCATCAGTATTAGATGTACTTGTGTCACTTACATCAAATGAGTTATTATCTTCTTTAGTGTAGAAACTTCTCTTGCTCTTGAATGACCCTTTCTTACCTTCATACTTCCTAAACTCTTTATTTTTGTCAAGATTATAGACATTCTTATCATCTCCATGATATTCATCATGCTTAGTCTTATCATTGTTAGGGCATGTAGATGCAAAGTGACCAATATTACCACATTTGAAAAATTTAAAGGGTAACTTACCTAAGCCAAACCTCAAATTCCTTAAAAACATGGCTATCAGTTGATCATCATAAACATCTAAACATTCCTCATCCTTGGCCTTCTTGATTTTTGACTTCTTCTTATATTGGCCTTCCTTTATTTGTTCTCAACTCATAGGCAGTCCAAATTCCATGAATCCCATCCATTTCTAGTTTGTCCAAATTTTGCATCCCTTCTATTATAGACACCTTAGAATTAAACTTAGGAGTTAGTGATCTCAATAACTTTTGAACAACTATAAAATCTTTCACTTCTTCTCCCAATCCTATAATGACATTGATAACTACATTAACCTTTAATAGGTAAGATGCAATGGTTTCATCTTCATTCATTTTTAGATTTTCAAACTATCTCTGGTGGGTCTACAACTTGGACATATTCACATTGGTGTTTCCTTAATATATAGTATTAAATTTGTCTCATATATCTTTAGTTGATACACAGTGTATCATATTCACAAGATCTACCTTTGATAGGCTAAAAAGAATGGAATTCATTGCCTTAGAGTTGTTTTCACTAGCCTTCTTACCTGTTGCATCAATTGGTGGAATAAGAGGACAAATATAGCCATCTAAAATTGATTGCCAAATATCATGATATTAAGAAATAAAATATATATTTATCTTAATGTTTGAAAATTCATAATTATATCCATTGAATAATGTAGCCTTACCAGTAGATTAACCACATTGAGTTTGCTGACTAGCCATCTTTGCTTTTAGGATCTTCTTTAGGATTTTAGACCTACTTCAAAGGACCAAGCTCTGATACCAAATGTTTTAATAAAAATTATTAAGAGGGGGGTTAATTATTCTTTAACAAAATTTCTTATCAATCTCACTTAATTAATCATGAAACATTCAAACAAGCATATAATTCTTGCAATCATAAACACCTATCCATATAAGCATGAAACACAAGAGCACATAACATATGTGGAAAAACCTCAAGGGTAAAAAACCCAATGATAGATGAAAATTTAGTATATTACTATAAGACAAACACCAATTTTATTCAAGAACCCACTTCACATGGAGCACCAACCCCAGCTAGCTAAGCACCAACTCAGTTAGGCTTTAGAAAGCACCAACTTGTAAGGAGGCACCAAATCCCTAGATGATTTAACACCAACTCAACCCCATGATTTATTTTATCACCTTAATAAAACCTTATTTCTCAACTAACTGATGATGACCTCCCCTTCAGCTCTTCACACTCTAATCCCTCTCAAATTGTCGTTTAGGTCTTTTCGCTCAATTAGGTCTCTTCAAGACTGATTAGGTCATATGAGCTTGATTATCATACACATGATCTCTATAAAATATTAATTACTGATCCTATACACTCCTTTTATGGTATATAATACCTCCTTCTTCTCAAAAAAGTGTTATCTTATTTTCTCACTCTCTTTTTCACAAATAGGCCTAAAACTGCCTTGTATTTATATAAGTCTCTTATTTATTTCCTTCTTGGTCAGCCAAACACCCTTAAATTTTTATATCAGCCATGGAATATATCTTAGGACATCTCATAAACATGGATAAAATTTTATGAGTCCATTTAGGACTAACATACCTTAATGAGGCCTTATTTCATCTTTAGGTCTCATGGAGACCTAATCCCATTTGGTTTAATTTAGGACACATTACACTTTACCTTTATTGTAACACATTTAAACACCTAAAATAATAGGAAAATATCATATTTAAATTATATATACCATTTATAATCTCATATAGTCTCCATAATTCTTTTTAGATCTAACCACCACTTGAAGCACACCATTTGAATTGTTCACAATTAGGCCTGTGCATACCTAGAAAGTTTGTCCTGAACTACTAAATATGAAATACCAATTAGATTAAAAAACATGTAAATAAAACAAATATTCATAAAAAAATTACCTTAGGGTCATCACAAACTTCAATAGATAGTTTAACTCAAGGTATGCATGCTCAAACTCCTCTACAAGAATTTCATTCTGAACTATCAGCTAACCTCAAAACATAGTCATGGAAACTTGAAATTTTGACACCTAAAAGAAAATACTCAGTGACTTAAAATGCATAAAAATTATCCAAAAAAATAATTAAAATAACCTTAAAGAAATATCATAATATTTAATCTCAATTATTGGTCTTGTAGACCAATCTGTTGACCTTCTCTCTCACATACCTCACTTAGCTAGACAAGCCATTTTGGATTAAACATTTCAACCATTTTCAATGACTTAAAATATTTAAAAAATCATGATATCTACATTAAATTTTTAAAAAAAATACCATATTCATTAGATACATAAATTTAGTTCATATATCCTCAAACTCATCATTATAACTTGCTTACCTAGAACTCCCAGTTTGCCTTATAGCACAATCATAGTGATAATGACCTTCAATCACCTATATGACCATTTATAGATAATATTAATGTATATTTATGATATTATGATATAATTATACCATTATAATATATAAATATAATATGTTCAAATGGTAGTATTGCTTTTGTAGACCAATCTCATAATATTGTATCTCAATGTCTCATCTGAACCAGACAGGTCAAATTATGAGCAAAAGTTTCATCATATCCACTAACCTAAAAAAATTATATCCAAAATTAACATGTATTAAAATTATTTAAAAACATCTCCATGTACTTGGATTCATCCCTATTCCATGACAACACATCCCTAAACATCTTCTCACTAATGCTTGGGTTTCTCACTATTTTCACTATTAGGTCTATTAGTGACTGGTCAACTTAGATGATTGTTTTATCACCCCTAAGGATATACTCTAGCTAAATACCATATTGGACATCAAATAAAATTCTCATCCTTTTCCATATAATGATTTTAATAATTTGAATTGGTCAACTCTAATTGCTACAGTAAATATCTGAGAAATAAGGCCTTTTCTATAGGGTGCACTCACTCACCTAAAGACTCAATCACACCAATAAATGATTTGGATAGTTTAATACAACCTCAAATAACTTAACTAGCCATAAAAATCCATTCTGATCAATTTATAAAAAATTCTTTCATTTTGGGTCACTATTAGGGTTCTTTGAAGGATTAAACCATCTTCAGCTATTAACAATCATTCATAAAGCTTAGCCCCATAATTCTATAAAATAATTCCTATAAATTTGATCTATGACAATTACCCACCTACCATGAATATATTAGGTTCCTATGCAGAGGTTACATGTTCCAATGAACACCTAAAAGTCTTTGGGTTGAGAACTCTTCATTTTGTACACATGAGAGACCTCAAAACCACTTTTCATGACATATATTGCAAACCATGACCTCAAACTTGGTCAAATCACCTAGGATAATCTATCACACCACTAAAAATTCTCACATGCTCTTCCTTATCTTGAAATATGCATCCCATACCTCATTTTGCCACCATCTCTCTCTTTGCTCTCTAGACCTTGACCTAAAAATCATATTAGGCCTTATAATTGAACTTCATGCCTCTTCACATGTGATATATACATCACTTACATTCTCACAAAACATCTCAAATGATAAAAAAATATCAAACATCCTTCATATTCCTTGACAATAGATCATGATACCTCATTAGGCTAAGTAGGGTCTATAACTAGTCTAGTTGTAGACTTACACTTAAGGTATTACCCCTGTAGGCTCACCTTGAAACTATTATGAGTTATCCAATTACTCATATGCATTATAAAACATCTTTATACAAAAACTCATGCCTATGTGAACTTATCTCATGAAGACACCATGCTCAAACGTTCTCACTAGGACTTTATATGCCATGACTAGTGCCATGACTAGGCTTCTTAAGAACTGGAATCTTGACAACTGACCTTCAAACATTTCTTGATGATCTTATACCTTTCTCACATGCCTTACCTAATCCTTAAATAATGTCATACCACTACACATACCTCTTCATGCTCATCATGCACATGCTCGTGATATGACTATGCTTGTTATGACTAGTCTTCTCAAGACACCTTGTACTCAAGGACTAGTACTCAAACATTATTACCTTAATAATGATATTAAACAAGAAAATTCATTAGACAACATTATCACACCACTAAAACAACCTTGATAATAACCAATATAATAATCATTAGGTTGCCTTAAAATTCTCTCTCAATAGAAAAGACATTAGGCTACCTTCAAATTATCTCTCAACAAAGGAGACATTAGGTTGCCTTAAATTAATCTCTTAAAAGAAGAGACATTAGTTTGACTTCAAATTCTCTCTCTAACCTACACATTGACATCAATGAAATCAACCTTGACATCAATGACAACACTTCTCAACATCAAGTTCCTGGAGAATGCCATAGTCACATGTTTTGGTGTCCCCATCTTTTTAGTATGTTATAATGGCCCCACCTTTCAATCCACAGAATTTATAGATTGGGTCTATGATAAAAAAATCACACTTAGGTTCTCTTCCAATCAGTACCCACAATGGAATATATTGATGGAATACACCAATAAAAATTTGATCGATGCCATCAAGAAATTAGTTGGAAAGAAGCCCCCCAAATGGTACTCATTTCTAAAATTTGCCTTTTGGGAAGACCACACTAGGTATAAACAAGCCCTAAAAATATCTCCTTTCCTTCTCATCTATAGATTGGAACTGATAATGCTAGTCACTTTCAAAATTCCTATTTATAAGTTCATGCAATAATTCATAGAATCATATGTCAAAGTAAATTCCAAATTCATGGACTTGATTCAGTTATAATAATCCTTGAATGAAGCTTTTTAGAGCTTTATCAAGCATCAAGACACAATCAAGAGGTGGTTTGATAAGAGGGTTAAGCTCAAGACATTCAAAATCTCATACCTAGTCTTGATGTAGGATAAGCCCCTTGAGAAGAAGGGCCAACATTTGAAATTTGTCCCCCTCTAGATTGACCCATATCAGATTGCCAAAATACTAATGTAAAATTCCTTTTATCTAGAGGATATTGAAGGGAATTACTTACCACTTCTAGTAAATAGACATTTCTTGAAGCACTATTTCTCTATTATCCCCCTCTAAAGTTATTTCTAACTAATCTAATTAGGAGGTAGTAATGTATATATTAAATATATTTGCTTTAGTTGTGTGTTTATTTTTGTTATGTGTTTTTATTTGTGTTGTATTTTTCCCATCTGCCCCTTCTTGTTAATCACACACTTATACTGAGAGGGGGGGCATGAATCAATATAATATTATATTTTAATTAATGAAACTTAATATCCAAAATAAAATAATTAACATAAAAATGACATATAGTAACACCAAATTTACATGATAACCCTTTTAGGGAAAAACCACAAATGAAAAGATGTTTGGAACTAATTCCCAAATCTAGCTGTATAATAATAATATTTAAAAAAAAATCATAAGCACCAACCTACTGGAGACACCAATCCCCACTACAAAGAACCAACTTAGCAAGAGACACCAATTACTTCTTTCTAAGGCATTGACCTCTAATGTAACAATATTCCACCATACTATTGTTGCTTCATCAATGAATGATGGTAAACTCAATTTTCTCTTCTTATTCTCCACAAAAATCTTCTTATGCTTGAAAGATACAAATAATTAATTCCATTCTTCAAATCTAAATGTATTTTTATGATATATATATTTATTCTCCACACACTTACTTCCTTCTCTTCTTTATTAATATTTAAATATCTCACACTTCAACTTCTATATCTTTCTCAACCTTTATTCACCTTATATAGCCTTCAAAGGCTCTTCACAAAGGAGGGATCCCATCTAATAGGCACCTCTTCATCAAAAGATGTAATTGTTGACATTTTTTTTGACATTTACATCAACATATTCATCGACATTTCCATTGACATTTCTAATTTTCATTGATAATTCCATCATTTGTCAATAATTATATCGATATTTCTATCAACAATTTCATTGATATTTATGCTGACAATTTTGTAGCAACTCTATTCACATCAATTACAATTCCTTTGACATCAATTATAATATTCCAATAATCTCCCTCTTTATCATTAATGGAAAATTTGTAGACAAAATCTCCCTTTCTGTAGTTATCCTCCTTTGCTCCCCCTTTTGTTAATACTCCCCCTTTGACATCAATGGCAAAGGGATGTTCATTATAGTTCCATCCATAAATAAATCATGGGAAATATCCATGCCATCCTCTTTAACATCACCCTAATTGAATGATTATATTTCTACTCTTCTCTATCCTTTTGCATAATAAATTATTCTTTTCTCATTTTCTCTCCTTGAATTTGATCAAATCTAGGTTTTTTGACATCATCTACATCATCTAGATTATCTCTAACTACTCAAGTGGTAACTCCTTTTTTTCAATTCCCTTTATATCTATATATCATGATCCATATGATCATTAACATTGATAACTTGATCACTTGATGGATATAAGCTACCTTTTATAATATGCAATTGATGCTATCCCATGCCTGTTATAAGATGTTATGCACCCTAAATGATTTCATTCTGCTCTGTTCCTACTACTCTGAATTATTTCTTATAACAATACCATCACTTGTGTCATATCTCTCACAAATAATATTCATTAATTGGTATTTATGTTTATCTTATGAATTCATATCACCAAAGAATCTATGGACATGAAAGATAATTCAATGATTATCTCCCCCTAAATTTGTGCTTCTTATGTGCTTAGTGATACCCCTTGTGCATGAAATGCAATTTGCACAAGCATAGGTCTCTCCTTTTTTTTCTTACTCCTACTTATTTTTCCATACTTTTGAAGTTTCTTCCTTTTGTTTACTCATGGATTCCAATTTATTATTTTTCCTAGGAGGTTTCATAAAGCTACTTCTATAGAATCATGCTATATGACCAAATTTATTTTAATTATAACATACAAGGTCACTTTATTTGTAATTTGATAATGGTGGAAATGAGTTATAGTTTATACTTGGAATTCCATAAGTACTTCTACCATTATTCCATGCATACCTATTTATTGCATGCATCTTATAATTCATTTATCTATGCCCAAAATTATTACATGAATAACAATAACCATAGAATAAATTTATGTACCTGATTACATTGAACTGTCTTGGAAGGATTCTTCTAAAATTTTGTATGGG
The DNA here is from genome assembly GCA_037957365.1 of Torreya grandis. Taxonomy (NCBI): domain Eukaryota; kingdom Viridiplantae; phylum Streptophyta; class Pinopsida; order Cupressales; family Taxaceae; genus Torreya; species Torreya grandis. The sequence goes on from JARHVA010008090.1 coordinate 276,167, forward strand.
TACATTCTTACCTTGTTTATCATTGAGATGAGTAACATGATCTTTATTAAATTTCTCTTTATACATTTCACCTTTTATTTATCCCTTGAGTGCATCCATGTAGCTATTGGGCTTCTCTATATTCATCCTCTTAGGTGGTTTTCTATTTTTTGTACTTTTCCCTTCTTTAGTGCTCTTCTAGTTCTCTTCATAACCAAGACTAGTCTTGATGCATGATAACCTTTGGTAATAGAGAATATAATCTAGTAATTTGGTTATTTTCAATTTAGCACATATATTCTCCAATTCCTTATTTATAAATCAACTTTTGATTCTATCTTGGCAATGTGGTCTTCTTTTTCCTTAAGCTAGACTCTTACTTCCTCCTTTGTCTTCTTGGCTTCTTCTATTTTAGTCTTTATACTAAGGATGAAAATTTATGACTCTTCAAGGCTATGAGACTTTTTGGTTTTTAGGTCACAATTTTTTCTTCATATTTTTGAATCTGTAATATTTGTTTTAAATTCTTCTTCTTAAGAACTTTTATCTCACCAAAATCATAGATAAATATTTCTTCAAAATTTGCTTCTCCTTCATCCTCAACATCTTCATCCTCTTTCAAGGTGTCTTCACTTTTAGAGGCATCATTATTTATTCCTATATCCATGAACAAATTTTCTTCTTTCTCACTGCCTAAAATTCTCTCATCACTCTCCTCAACTAAGCTGCTATCTTTTTTAGAATAGAGACTTTTTTTGTGCTTACCAAACTTTTTCTTATTTTTGTTATATTTGAATATTTTCTTGTATTTAGGTTTTCTTTCATTTTTATTCCTTTCCTCATCATCACTATCATCATTATGTGGAAATTTATCATCAAAGTGCCCTATTTTACCACAATTGAAACACTTGAAAGGTAGCTTACCTTTGTATTTTTTGGATCCCTTTTTAAGCTTTCTGACAAACAGGGCCTCCTCATCTTCTTCATCACTAGTGATATGGCTTGATTCAATATATTTATATTTCCCTTTATTATAAGCTTTTAAGGATTCTTCCTTCTTAGATTATTTTTCCTTTTAGTTCTTAATTCATACGCTGTGAGAATCCCATGCAACTCATCCATTGTTAATGAGTCTAAGTCTTTTATTTATTTAATAGCCAAAATTTTTGCATCAAATCTTAAGGGAAGTGACCTTATCACTTTTTAAATGATCATGGATTATTAAACCTTTTTTTAGTCCTTTAATGGTGTTAACAATCTCATCCACATGAATAAGATATGCTACAACATTTTCTTCATCTTTCAATTTCAATCTCTTGAATTGTCTCCTATGAGTTTGAAGTTTTTCCTTCTTCACTTTCTTGTCACCATCATAGATGTTATAAATTTTGTCTCACATTTACTTTGTTTAATTTCATTTCATAATCTTGACAAACTCTGATTATGATAAGCCACACAAAATAACGTCCATGTCTTTGGCATTATTCTCACTAGCCTTCTTTTTAGATAGATCCATTGGTGGAGATGATGGAGCAGTATAACCATTTACTATTGATTTAAAAATATCAAAACCTAAAGCCATTAAATAGGCTCTAATTCTTATACTCCAAAATCATAATTTGCTTCATCAAAAAATAGAGCCTTATTTGTGGATAAACCTTCTTGTTTGGCCATGTGTAGTCTCAAGGTCTACCTTATATAGGTGAGGTTATTTATGAAGGAATGGAAATGATACCAATTTTTAAGCACATGTTTATACTGATGGGGGGTGAATCAATATAATATTATCTTATTCTTAATAAAACTTGATATGCACAATCAAAGTATTCACATAAAATGGCATGGATTGACACTAGATTTATGTGGAAACCCTTTCAAGGAAAAACCACAAATGAATAACTTATTGGAACTACCATCCAAATCCAAACTTATAATACTACTATTTTTACAAAATTTGTAAGAAAAAATGTACTATAAACACCAAGCCCCATCACTAAATAGTTTTTAGGCACCAACCTACTAGAGACAGTAATCCCCACTTCTAGGCACCAAATTAGCAAGAGATACTAATCTCTTCTTTTTGAGGAACCGACCTCTATTGAAACAATATTCCACCTTAATATTATTAATTCATCAATTAATGATGGAAAATTTAATTTCCTCTTATTCTTATCCACAAAAAATTTCTTATGATTAAATCATAAAAGGAATTAACTCCATTCTTCAAATCTACATGTGTTTGTGTGATATATCTTTTTATTCTCCACACACTTGTTTCCTTCTCTTCTTTATTAATCTTCAAATTTATCACACTTAAACTTACATATATTTATTAAAATTTTATCTACCTTATATATCATTTAAATTCTCTTCAAAAAGTAGCATCCCATCCAAAAGACACCGCTTCACCAAAATATGTGACCACTAACAGTTCTATCAACATTTTTGTCGATATTTCCATTGACATTTTCATTGTTCATAAACAATTCCATAAAAAATGTATCAAAATTTCCATTGAAATTGTTTCCATCCATCAAAAATTCTACCAACATTTCCATCAATAATTATATTGATATTTCCATTGACAATTCCATCAACAATTTTGTTGATATTTATGTTGACAATTTTGTTGATAATTCTATTGGTAATTCCAATTCCTTTGACATCAATGACAATATTAAAACACTTATTTACTCTAAATTGATTATATAACACCCAAACTTTATTATTAACTACTTTATTTGGTGGCTAAAACCTAAAAGGTTTGCTGAGAAATAGGAAATCCTAGGTTGAAACCTTCGATCGAAATAATTCCAAGACTATAAAAGGGGACTCTTAACATCCCATATTTGAGAGACCAAAGATTATAAAATAAATAGGTGGATTTTATAATAAATTACACCAAATATGGACACCAATTTGCACTTAAAATAATAGCTCCAAAAGATATTGGATTATTCAAGTTGATTAAGGACTGGCTGGATATTCAGAACTTCCCCCTATCCATTCACCCTTGGTTTGGTCCTAAACCCTCAATGGATAATATTAATAAGTAATGATCTCTTCTCAAGAAACTTGGAAAATAATAATTAAATTATGAAAAATCTAAATTCTAAGTCTACCTCTAAACATCTATACATGTAATCTCTAAGGAAGGCTTTTTGACACATCTAGTAGTAGAACAAAGCCATGAATAAGACAAAAGGCATCTCTATTAGGGCTATATATGCCCATCTAGTAATAGATAAATGCCCTAGTTATCTTTCAAAAATCCATAAATAAAATAATTCCCTAGAGTAAGTTTGATAACCAGTCTAACCTTTACTACTTGAAGGTAATCTAAGAATGAATTGAAATGAAAATCACTTCTCACACATGTTGGTGGCCATCTATGAGTAGAATCCTAATATGTTGATTGCTATTATGAGACTTTGGTTACATGTATTTTCTATGGATAATAAATACCCCCATAAAATATTTGTTTTGAGTAAGGAAATAAGTATAAATTGGTTAGGTTTTAAGTTCTTCTCATTACATTCCCTACATAAGTTATCATTTTTTGTGTCCAACACACCCCTTTTTCTCTGAAATTGGGGACCCCTCTAAAAATTTCAAGAACCACATCTTCAAAGTTTTTTTTTTTTTTGTCATTAATGCTTACTCAAACCCTCAAAATATCACCACCTTGTTTATTCAAGAAGTAGAAAAACTCTTTTAAATTTTATCAAACAATTGAGTAGTGTTTGTTCTATTTTAGTATATCATGGTGTTGATGTTGTAGGTTGATTTTCACTTAAGTTTCCTAGAGTCTAGTTCCCTTCCTATATCAATGAACTTGTTATCCTCTATGGAAAATTGAGTTATCTATGTCTAACTTGTAAGCTTAATGTATTATATTTTTTGTCTTTCTTACTTGCTCATTTTGTGAATTTTGTAGATCCTAGGAGAGCCTGGCTAGATGGGAAGTTGTTGCATCATTTGGAGTCATAGCAACCAATCACCCAAACCTATCAAACATGTTAAATCCTAGTTGAATTATGAGTTTCCACATTATTTAGAGTTAGAGCAACTCATCCCCTAGACATATAAGAGATGTCAGATCCCAAGAGAGCCTAACCAAATGGGAAGTTACCATATCATTTGGAGTAATAATAGTTGGTCCCTTAGACCTATTAGAGATGTCACATCTTAGGAGATCCCAACTAAATGGGAAGTGTCCATGTCATTTGGAGTTAGAGAAGCTAGTTCCCCAAACTTATCAGAGGTGTCAAAGCCTAGGAGAGCATAACTAAATCAAAAGTTGCCACATCATTTGGGTTCAGAGTGGCCATTCCCCTTGACTTGTTAAAAATGTCAGAACTTGAAAGAGATTGGCTAAATGGGAAGTTAGCATGACATTTGTATTCAAAGTGGACAATGCCATAGACTTATTGGAGATGTCAAAGCCTAAGAGATTCTGACTTAATGGGAGATAGCCATGTCATCTAGTGTGAAGATGAACTAGTCTCCAATTATGACCCACAAATCTTAGAATGAAGTATGGATGAGATTTGAAGGTCAATTCAAATGTACCATGTTTTATTGGGTGACACATCACCTAGCCTTAGGGAATGACATGGAGTACATAACCGTAATTAAGTGCTAAGCACTAACAAGAGGACCAATAAATAGATGACACATGTTATAGAGTAGGATTTATTTAAGGGGCCTCTAAGATATGTGACTATGTGCCTACCACACACTAGTAATTAACAAAATGGGAAGTTGGACCTAATTGGATAGTTTTCAAAACATCCCATTACCATTTCTATATTTGGATGGTGGTGAAGGATGATGAGTTCTAAATTCAATACTAGATTTATAAATAAAGGGAGAAAATCTAACCACCAACTCCATCTCAATTTTAGATTCAAAACAAGTGGGCCACCAAATGCCATTAATGCATGGAGATATATGCACATGCTTATAAATCCAAATGGATACTTGTTAACAATTACCATTGATACCTTAGAATAAATCTCAAAATCCTTTCTTTCAAAGTTACACAAAACCTCTATATCTTATGCCTCTGACACCCAAAGCTTCCTAACTCCTCAATCCTACTCCAATGGCTGCTACATCTTCAAACCCAAATGATGAACCTAAGTACCTAGATACCACTTTTCCTATTAGTTTAACCAAGTACATACACTAAAATGACATATTTAAAGCAATTGAGTAGGTTCCCAAATATTTTGTCAACACTGATGACCAATTAAGTGAATATGAAGATGCCTTTCAGTCCTATAAGAGGTGTAGAATCCATAGATCCATGTCTAAACTAAAGGCATTTCACTATGATAACCTATTGGGTGACATATTCTATAAGGATATCTTTATACATGATACTATCAATAATTAGGTTCATTCACCCACCTATTAGCACCAAACTATTGATATATTTAGGGATGTATTTAAGGTGTACTACTCCCTTACAAACTTCCCTTTCTCATATGATGCAGTGGTAGTGTTAGCCTGGATGAAAAGCTACCATATATATGATGTCCTCCATGACTGAGATGAGAAATTTGACCTTCCAAGAGGATGTCTTAGTATCTATGACACTACTAAACAATTTTTTTGGAGACCCAGAGTGCCAGAATGTTAATGAACTATGGGTGCCCCTTCTACACATGATCCTGACTCACTCTGACATCCTAGAATTGGAGGTTTGATCAACTTAATGTTGGTCCATGCTATTATAGATGCTCAAAATGGTGGAAACTTCTACATGATGAGATACTTATTTGATGAAATCTATAAGATTCTCTCATTCAAGCCTTTATCCTTTATTATATGGGTACCTAGTGGCCCAACTATCTTTATGGTCTTATATAATATTTAGGGCCACTATTTACACTAGCATGTCTAGGATGTTTATGACCAATTATAATTGGTAGTATATTAGGTGGTCAATGAAGTTATGATGCCCTAGTTCTCAAATATAATCTAGGACTCTATCATAACCATTGGGGACTACTAGTTATACAAATATGACACAATGATCTAAGTCATAGGCTTCTTCTAAGACCCCCTACGCCTACCATATTATGTACTTGAATACTTAATAGAATAGATCATATATCAACTAGTGAATGACATCTTTAGGTTATACATACAATATTAGTAGAAGGTGTTCCTATAGATTTTGATTACCATATAGAGCCATGTTTATAGGACCTTCTCTTTGATACAAAATATGAAAGCCAAGTGAGAATCATTTGGCATTAAAACATTCAAGATTTTCTAGTGGGATATTAAAGGGGTGATTTAGGCCTATTTAGTGCAATATTAAATTCAAATCAACATCAAATACAACCATCAAGATGAAGATGATGATGAGCTCTATTTGAATGCCATAAATGACCAAGAGGTGCTATCCTGAATAAAAACAAAGAAGAAGAAGAAGAAGAAGAAGAAGAAGAAGAAGAAATGGAACAATGCTAAATAAATCCTCTATCTCTTTCTCATTCCATGAAGGACCTAACTTTAATAGCTCTATCCATCTCTTAGAGAATCTTATAGGGCATCCTACCACCTTTTCCTTATCAATCTCTAACCCTAACTCCTACTCTACTTTTACTAGCAACCCCATCCCACTCAATCATCATCATTATATCCTCTAAGATTTGATATGACTAGAAGTTCAATAGTGATCCTTGAATGAGGCACCTAGTAGGCACCCATCTAGGTTCCCCCACTCACTCCTCCATCTCCTCTTATATCCCTTCCACCCCTTACTCCCACTACATTCAAACTCCTTGTTCTAACACTAACTATTTTGGGTCCACCCCATCTATTTCCCATTGTTTCCCATCCATCATTTTCCTAAGTACCCTTAGTCTTGATTATTTTGGGTGTCCTCACTTCCTTATTCACTTCCACTCTACCCATATCATATCTTGGAGTCTTCCAGATGCCTCCCTTGAGCATGCCCTCAATAACAAGCATGATTATATCCTTTGAAATCCTACCATTTATATCAAGGACCCTCTTGGTCCCCACTCTAATTATCCTAGTGTTCCCTTCCATAGATTTAATTCCTCTACCATCATCCCTTATGGTCCTCATCATCACAGTCAGATCATCCACTACAACTCTTAGAACTGACTTGGGAAAGAGGTCAAAGAATAAATATAAGGTGACCCATACTCTAGCTCAAACCCAAAGGCATTTAGTTCCATCTCCACCTCCTCTATATATAATGGAAACACCTCCAACCCTAGTATTAACATCCTGATGATTGTCTCCCTAACCTCCTCTCTCCCTTACCTAAGGCCCCACATACTTCACCTTCTACCAAACTATCTTTTCCTTGTTATTCCATGACCCATTCAAATGGTCAATCCCACCTTAGGTGAACTTTACTCAATACAAATTTTGAGATCAAATGTTCTCATGGGCCTCCCCTTTTGTTATCCCTCTTTTTCCCCCCATACCCCCTCTATCTCCACTCATTTCCTTTTTCAATCCTCATAATTTCTCCATCTCCCCTCCACCTCATCCTCTACCCTTCACCACCATTTTAACCATGCATCCTAAACCATCATCAACCTTAGGTATGGTCTTGGGGTCACATGTGCCTTAGATGGATGTCGAGGGTGACCTAAATGTATAGTGGAGATTTGATAGATCCTTTGAGAGCATGAAGAGGATGCTTATTCAGAGATTCATCTAGGAGGGGAAATCAATGATATAGTAAACTCATCAAGATATATTTTATATCACCAAGGTGAAGATGACTACTGGAGAAGATAAAATGGATAAAAACCCACTATCTATCTTCTAATCTTCCCATTACATGTTTAAGAATCTCCTTGAGGACATGTGAGCTAAGTCCAGACTCTCGAGTCCCAAGTAAAGAGTATGTTCTCAGTCAAACTAATTTGGTAGGTCAAGGATTAACTCTTAAAACCTTTCTCAATCCTTGGGAAAGTAGTTAGGACTAAAGCTAAAACTAATGAAATTATATAGCAAACATAGGTCCATATGGGGAGGATCATGGAAATAGACAAGAAGTGATATAAGCTATAATTAGTGGTCAGCAAAGGAATTTTCCTAGAGATCAAATTGATGCCAACCATAGATTTAGGGTTTTACCAAACTTATGATGAGAATATGAGAAAATCAATGGAGGATTGGTTAGATTTTGTCTACACTATAATATAACCCTTGGAATAAGGCAAGAAGAAGATATTGACCTACTTTAAGGAGGTCAATATCTATGTGTTATCCACCTAGATGGTAATTTACTCAATGAAGGGGAATTTAGAGTACACTTGGGTCAATTCAACTAGATTATGAGGGATAAAGTGGAAAATGTGAATTAAAAAGGATCCTAAGTAGTGTTGGACCTATCAAATCAATCTACTACAACCATCAACCAAGTCTTTAGTGTCCAAGCCTCAATGGAATAAGCTTTCAATATCTCGTAGAGACCTATAGCTTAGGTTGGGGTGATATTTAGGGATCCTCCAATGAACTTGGATAAGATATATAAGTATTTTTACTTCACATTAGTTGTGTTATAATATAAAATCACCTTATCAAAGTAGTTAAGAGCATGTGCCTCTCAGCTACCTTTATATCTTAACTAGTGGTTCCCATAGATCTGTTGTAGGTCTGTTAGGATTTATTTGATTCAAATTTTTAAATATGGTTGTAGCTATAATGAGTGGCCATCATGTCCTAGGATGGGATCCTCATTATTTTAATATGCACTCCTTAATATTTATCTATATATAGAAGATTCGTATTATATTTCAAGGTTGACTAAAAATTGTGCAAAAGTGTTATTGGATTACTTCCAAGATCTCACCTATATTTCCTTCACCACTTTAAACTATAATAACAACCTATATCAATTATTGTATTATTTTTTCACCATTTTAATGAATACAATTTTTATTTCTAAAAAAAGAGTCTCTTTTATGTTCAATTTTATTTCATCTTTATGTTTAAATGATCAACAATGCTAGGTTAATTGGATTAACAATTTGTCACTTTATGTATGTCATGATTATGATGTGTTTAGTTATTACAATCTCTGTGTGAGTTATTTCATTTCTCTTTTGGTAGTGGTAAAAATTATTGTGCCTAGCTACAAATTCTCATATGGTGTTATGTGTCTTAGATAATAAACCTCTAGTATTGATCTTTAGTAGGAATTCAAATTGAAGGCATACTTCCAGTTCCCTTAGACTCTCTCCATTGTATGTTCTTAGAGGTATAACTTATTAAATCTTGGTATAAAATGGTATAATTATGTTAGAGTCACTTGGTTCAATTACTATTACATTTATTTAATTTTAGACCTTGAGGCTTCTCTTCTCTACCTTACCCTTCTCTCTCTTTTGTGTTTATTTAATGGTTCTAAAATGCTCCCTTTCCCCTTGTGTTTAGAAAGAACAACCTAACACTAAAGTATTCATAATTATCCTTAACATGTGTGAAGTAAAACCTATTGAAATTATGGTGGTAATAGTGTATCTCTTAGAGATTATTTATGTAAAATCTATTTGTCAAGTCCAATACCCACATCCATGCCTTGGAATGATCTCAAATCAGTCCTAATATTAAGGGTGAATGTCTATAGTTTTCCCCACCTTCCCCTTTTAAAATAATTCCCAATATCATGGGCATTTCATTATAAGGAGTAGATTGGATCAAATAACACCTTATCAAACTTTTCAACCCTCATATAAGTCATATCAAGCTTTCCATCAATAAGAGCTAATATATAAGGATGAGTGTATAACTAGGAAAATTCAAGCTAAGAAATAAAAAGACTCTCAAATGCTCGTGAAGATATTTAAAAATGAAATGATAATGAGAAAGATAAGTAAAAGTGTATAACTTAGACAAGATGTCACTATTCATCTCATTCAAAACATAAGAGACTCATTATAGTTTGTAATGAGTGAATGGGAAACCTTTGAGGTAAGAAACCAATATTTCCTAACCAATGAAAGGCTAGAAATAGGATATTTGAATTAATGAATAGAGGATATGTTAGTAAGATGGGAGAAGCAAGAATTTTAATCTCTTCAAACTCAATTACCTTCTCCTACTCCTCATCAACCTTATTCTTCTCCTAACTTTATCCAACTTATAATAAGACATCAAGATTGATTATATGAAAGCCTCACTCATGGTTCCTCAAGCTCAACCTATTTTCCCTCAAGAACCTTCTCCCACACCCATCCAAAATAAAAAAATTTGAAGATAATACAAGGTAGTTTATAAGCTTCCCAAACCCTTCACCTACCCCTCTAATTTTAACACACCATCAAGAAGAATCTCCTAAGTTCAAGGTTCCAAGTTGGAAACAAGTGGTAGAGTCATGATGGAAGAAAGATGAACCATGCATATATTAAGAAATATAATTCAAAGAATAACCTTTATCTATTAAATCCCCACTCCCAAGAAGGAATCCAAAATAAGAAAGAGGTCTTTGTTAAGAGGGTTAAAATCCCAAGCTTCAAGAGTGCCTACCCATTTCCCAAGCCAATTCATGAACTTATTCAAGCTCCACCCATCCCTCCTCAAGAACCCAAAAATTTCCCATCATGGAGGTCAATTCAAGAGAACATTCAAATGAATAAGGAAGTCTTTGTGGAGAATTTTGAAGACCAAATCATATCAAGAGTTGAGGGATTCATTGGTGAATGGAAGGATAAGAATTATAGGTTCATTGATCTCAAAGGTTCAAAGCTTATTTATGAGTTTAAATAGCCCATATTTAAAGAATAATATGTTCTACGGGAGGAAAATTAAGAATTCCAAGTTAGAGCGTAAAGTGAGCTTCAAGAAGACTATGAAGAAGACACTTCAAGTGAACATGAGGAAGAACTTATCATTGGCACTCACCTTGGTGAATAAAAGATAAAATAAATCTTTTGAGATGAAGGAAAAGGTGATCTTCATCATGTGGTAGTTTAATTTAAAGGAGAGAGCATGAATAAATCTCAATTGATATAGTTGCATTAATTACCTAGCCATCTAGTCATCCCAATGAGATCTTGGATGACCAAGAAAAATAGTTCTTAGAGCCTCTTGATGAATTATAGTAGAGATACATTTGGATATATTACAAAATGTATCAAGGGGTCAAGAATAGGTAAAATCTTGTTTTGAACTCTCTCCTTTGACTAAAAATGATGGCTTACTTTCTTGTTTTAAAGAATAATTGGTTGATTTGGAAATACAAGAATCTCAAGGAAACATTTACCATGAGAGTCTTTATGAGAAGTTTTCAATTGGTCTTGAAGTGAAATACTTCTCAAGTGAACAAGATGAGGTCTTGAGTGGAATGGAAATGATCACTAATGAATAAGAAGTAGAGCTTGAAAGAGTATAATTGAACCTATATCATGATCATATGAAATATTTTGAATCTCTTGATATTCCTATGGCTCCCACAAAGAAAGATGAAGGTGTGTTTCAAGTTGGATCCCCTCAAGAGGCTAGTTAATAAGAGTATGAGGACATGCAACAAAAATATTTGAATAGTTATAACGAGTTTGAGGCTTTTTAAGGGCCAATATCTCTTTTTGGGTAGGTTAAAGATGCTTACAAAGCTAATCTCTTCCTTGAATAATAATGTGGGAACTTGTTCTATTATATTTTAGTTCATTTTTCTTAATAAATAAACTTACTAAAAATGGAAATTGTGATATAGGGTTTTAAAGGGATACCTATGATGAAGGTTGTGAACTATTGATCCAGCAAAGTGGGAACTCCTTTTTGGCTTGGAAGGATTACCTGCACATAAGAGACAACTCAAAAAAGATTAATTAATAGGATATATAAGTAGACTACCTGATGTTACACTAGTTCTAGGAAGGGGTACACTTAAGAAAATGTCAACCTATTGTATAAAGAAATTAAGTAGAAAATGTAACAGTAGAAATTACAACAAAAAATATGATAATATAGATGTGATACTAAAATGAAATGGATTAATCTATTGCATGGATGTTAACAAAGTGGTTGTTCCAATAAGTTATATTTGAATCTTCTTGTGCCTATATTGATTCTAATTATTCAGTGACTACTTTTAGAGTAAGGACAAACACAATTGCACAAAGTCCTAGCTCAAAGGAAATATCACTCTAATATGTGAAGAGTGGGTGAGGGACTATGGTAAAATCATAGATGAAAACCAAATCAGATACAAATCTTGGTAAACTCAGCTACAAATAAAGATTCATGATTTTAAGACCCAAAACAACTAATTAAAATTAATTTATACTATTAAATTAGCTTTGGATTAAAAATAGAAAGTAAGAACATATGGATCAATGTCAATTATTGTATAATTGTTAACAATTATATTAATTGGGGATGATTCATGTGAGGAATTGCTATTGATCTTAATAGTGGGGAAAGAAATCTCAAGATGGGGCCTAAAGGTGGGCTATAATGGATTTGAAATGGCTTTGGGAATAATTAATGATAATCTAATTAGAATAAAGGAAATAAATAGAACATAATAAAATAATATAGGAATCATAATATATTCAAATGATCAATATACTTACCTTTGAATTGCTTCTAATATTTTAGAGAAATATCACATTCATGGGGATATTATTAATCTTTTAATGAGTCGTGATGGACTAAGATAGGAATGTCTTTCTTTCACAGGTATTCCAAAATATTTTTTCTAGCATTCTAGGGTATGAATTTGGGGATCCCTCTCCTCATGGATGGTCTGGGTTTAAATTGATGGTGATCCCAAAAATATTGATGATGATAATGAGGATCAATGTCAATCCATTCTAAGTTTTCCAAGTTCATTCAAACAAATCCAATCCATGATGTTAAACTTAGTCCTAGGATATTTTAAACGAATTCCAACTAGTGAGAGGTTATTAATAGGTTAAAAAAATTACTTTTAATATATTTTAGGGAGATTTGACTAGATTTAAGGAGGGTTAAGTATTTAAATTAAGTTACTTAGGTAGAAAGTAATTAATAAGACTAATTAGATGAAGTAAGATAGTAATTGGTAAAACTAAATTAACTAATGTTAAAAAGGATGGGGAAGTGGTAAGACACATATTCATACTAATATAATGGTGTAAATTCACAATGTATACATTTTCCCCTTTTTGTTGAGTACTTTTTGATTACCTACCATGAGATAAAAACTAGGATGGGTCCAATGCCCCAAGTTTATGTGAGGAGGTATCCCCACTAAAACCAATAGCTAGTGTAGGAAAATTAAGTGGTAATGGATATTATAGGTATAGGGTAAAAAATGGGATGAACAACTAACTAATGAGAATACCACTAAGTATGCACTGTCAAGAGACATGATAACACAATAAGTAATGCTCTAAGATAAATAAATAATGTATTGTTATAACCATGAAAAAGTATCTACAAATAAAGGTGATCAAGAGAACAAAGGCTAAGGTGGGCTGATAAAAGCATATGGTGTGCATGGGTTGTGGGCACTACCTAGAGATAGTTATTTATAGGATAAAATACATTCTCAGGTTCATAAGGGAAATTTACTGAAGGGAATATATGACTTTTAAAAAGGTGTGGACCAACAAAAGGTCTATATCCACTAACCAGGGGTATAGAGTGGAAAAAAGGGGATAATGATATCAAGGGAACTTGTGTGGTCTTTAGTCATAATAGATAGCAGGGTTAACGAAAGAAAATAGTGTTACAGAGATGGGAATCAATCCCAATTTCCCTAATTGATGTTGATTAACAAGAAATCGATGATGATTATCATAGAATCAATGATGATCATAAAATAATCATGATTAATTTCTTAGGGATATACATAATACTTGAAACATGGTGGAAGATCATTTGTGATTTGAGAACCTATTTGTAATAGATAAAATAATGATGCCTATCTACACATTTTAGCAAAGTATATAAGATGGAGTCTAACGAGAGTGGTCAATGAAGGTGATGATGATCACACAATGACGTAGGGTGTAAAAAAATTTATGTTTTGAATTTTTGGTTTTTTGTATTTTGGATATTTTTACATTTACTAAAGGTAGGGAAAGTTAGCAGGAGTTTTTATTGATCCATAGTGGATCAATATCGATTCTTTTGATGAATCACTGATTATTTATGGATTGACACTAATCAGATAATTGATGATGATGTGGTGTTAATCAGTATTGATCACATAGGTGTTGGTTTTGATTCTTAAGAATAAATTTTGATGGGGGTAGATGAGAAAAATTATAATATAGATTTGGTGGCATAGGAAACTAAAGAAACTTGGGGGATTCATAGGATTATAGGCATGCAAATTACTTAACATGAAGGATTAAGTGCCACCATTATTGGTTCAGGTTTGAGAGGTTATGGGAGACATGGATTAGGATAATCTAGAGGCTATAGGATTAGGTGGACTATGCCACTATCATTGACTGCATAGAGATCAAAGTCTACTTATGGAACTATTAGAGCGATGGGATCTAGCTACAGGGAGCTTTTGGCTACCTACTAGCAGATGACCCTAACATTATAATATATATATTAAATATTACTTATACCTATTTAGGGGGTGGAAATAATTTTGGTGGATGAGAGATGATGAGTAATAGTGCTAACATGTCTCTATGGAGAGGATGTTGTAGATGTTGCTTTCATAGTAGGAGGGTTTAGTTTTAAGGTTTTATATAATCAGGACCAATTTAGGAGATGTGTGATGACTATGATGATGTTGGTTGTCTCTTATTATGTATTTACTAATTAAAGTGGTGGTAAATTTATATGGAGTTTGATAGGGGTACTAATAGATATGTGGTAGCAATGTATATTGTTTTCATGGGCTCTTACACTTATATCATAGATATACATAGAGTAATGGGGATTTAGGACACATCAACACTTTGGTCTAGATGTGAAATTCATACTATATTATCGGGCCTATGAGCATATATGATTAGTTCAACCACAAGGGCTACCATGGATGGGATGACACCAATTTGTATTTAGTGTGGGATTTTTATGATGGAGAGATGACTTCACCCTTCCACATGAAGATGGGAGAGTACAAGACTTAGATTATTATCAACAAATTTTAGAGGAGTTGGAGGAGGAAGAGGTGGTGTGGAGGCCATATGTTATATTAATAACATGGCTAGGGATGGATAGGGAATTGATGGTAGGGTAGTCGGTGAGGTGGATATGAGGGTGACGTATAGAGCATGTAGATTTATTTCAATTTGGGCACATGCAATGATAATTTGTGTTTTTATAGGATATGCCCAAGGCACCAAATATATATAGGAGAGACAAATATGAGGGGGAGTAACTAAAGCCATAGATTATAGGTCTTCAAATTTTGGTAAAGGAGGAGATAAAGGGGGTGGATGTGGATTATGTTGGGACTACACCAAAATACTTTTTATAGTGGATAGCCCAGTTGAGAGGAGGACAAGAGAGAATGGTGTGGCCTCGATGGGAAGTAGGAGATGTAGAGATAGTATATGTGGAGGAGAGAGGAGGATATGGAGAGGGAGAGCCAAATATATAGATAGTGATAGTAGAGATGGAAAGACTGTAAGTAGAGTGTCATGTTTTACAAGCATGGTTATTCAGAGTCAAGTTTGAGAGGGATCACTTATAGGCCATATTTACTGAGTTGAAAGGAAATTTTTATTCATTATAGGAGAGTTATGATTAGGAATGTCAATCTTGGGATAGATATCATAACCAATGTAAGAGACTCTAGGTATTGGTAAGAGATACATGAGGAACTATGTTAGGATCTACAACAGGGAGAGGGACATAGGGTAGGAGGATGGGGACACCAATTACTATTAGAATGGATAGGTACCAATATGTAATGATAGATATATGGTATTATGATCATATTTTTATAGAGTAGATATCAGAGGTTCCCAAATATGCCACCCATATATCCACATAGGTCTAAACTATATGATAGACATAGATTGTTATAGTTAGTATGGGGAGTGTAGCATGAGGGAGAGATGGGAGGGGTGGAGGATGAGATGGAGTTAGATATAGAGGTAGATATGGAGGTGAGGATAGAGGCATGTAAGATGTGGAGGGAGTATCCACCTAAGCTAGCTCCAATTTATAGAGTACCCATATCTATGGCTTATTATATGGGTTAGATTTGTATATATATTATATCATGCCATTCTTATGATGTGTATTTGAGATTGTATATATATATATATATATATATATATATATATATATATATATATATATATATATATATATATATATATATATATATATATATATATATATATATGCGTGAGTTTATGCACCAAATATTTGTTACATGATCTTATGTTATTTGATTATGGATCTAGATTACTTATATTATGTATAGATGGTATCTGAGTTTATTTATGTGATACATCATAGTTTATATTATTTATATGGTGTTTACATGGATTATGGTTTTTATATCATGCGATGTAAATTTAAGTTGTTATCTTGATTATGGATTCATATTTATGTGTTTTAATGGATTCATGATGGATCATGGATTTTAAATCATATGATTTAGCTTTAAATTGTTATCTTGATTATGGATTTATATTTCTTGTTTTAAGGGATTTACGATGGATTATGGATTTTAAATCATGTGATAATTTCATGAGCTTATGAATTTAGGATGTATTTGGCTATAGATTTGATATTACATGGATGGTATTTACATCAATTTTTTTATTATACTAATTGGATTATGTGTGACATCATGGATTGGGTTTTATGTTGCTGTTGATTATGGATTTAGATTATGCTATGGTTTTTATGAATTTAAATGTTTTTGAATAATGGTAATTTATGATGAAATGTTTTTTTATTGACTTATCAATAATGTATGATTCATAATTTTCTTGGACCCAAAAAAAAATATATGCCTCCTTTCACTTTTTCATATGTGCCCTTTTATCGAATGTTAATGAGAATCCTTAATAATCTCATGTCAACTGAATTCACAATTCTTTGGATTTAAAATTATATTTTTATGTGTGTAGGGAATGCGAGAAAAACTTATTTCTCCAGGAATACACATATTTTTTTTTTCTAAGTGTTTTAGGTTAACCTTAGGATTACCTTAAGCTAATCCATATATATACATAGACTAATCAATGTAGGAAGTATACAAATTTATGAAAGTTGATCAATGTGGGAGGCTTTTATGGGATATAATTTAGATTTTATGGATTTTTAAAGGGTCTAATTTTAATAGGAAAATGATAAATGTAGGAAGTTTCCTAAAAAATAGACATATCCATCCTTCAAGGGAGTGGTCTATATATTTAGATGTATGTATTTTAGCATCTATCCTTCGAGGGATAAGTCTGTAACTTTGAACTTTTTCTTGATTTTAATAACTATCCTTCAAGGAATCAATCTAAAACTTTGATATTTTTATAGAGTTTGTATCCCAAATTAACCTTTTGACATGGATTAGATTAAGGCAACCTAGGGTGTTTTCATAAACCAAGCCACAAAACAAGACAATAATTTATTCCTTTTGAAACACTTTTAAGGTGAAGGACTTTTAGGAAATAATTATTTGGAACTTCACCCTATTTTTAGCAAAGTTGATCCATAAAACATGTTATGAATAGAATTGGGGTGTCCATATTTAAGGATAAAATGGGTATAATACAATAAATTCGCATGATTCTTTATCATTATTGGGTACATTTAGAGATAGGGGATAAGATTTTAATTTTTTTTTGGCCTACATAAGAAGGAGAACTTATGTTTACTATAAGTAATATAAAGGATATAGATGTAAAGCATTAAGAGGTTCACTTTATAGTTTCCTATCAAGGGAGGCCAATTGATATTCCCCATATACATATTTATGAGTGATAATATAGAGTTCAAGAAAATTTGGCACAAAATTTCCTCATTTACTTCTTTCCATATTTTTGACATGTTGATTTTCTTTAAGGACAACATCACCAATATTAAATATTCATTTTTTAAAATGTTGATTATATGCACATTTTATCTATTCTTGATATACATGAATGTGATCAAGAGTTGTGGATCGATGCTCATCTAAAAAATCTAGTTATGCTAATAGTTCTTGATGATAATCCTATTTATAAATTATTTACTTAAGAGATATCCAAAGATAAAGAATTTGGAATTATAGGAAGAGAACCACATTGGTACCATAGACCAAATAAAAAATTGGTAACACCTATAGGGGTTTGAATACTAGTTTGATAAACTCGCAAAGCAAAATGTTTCTGTAAGTTTTTCACTTTCCACATTCAGAAGAAATAAGAAACTAAAAGGTAATGGTCAGGGGTTAGATGATACCCAGATGAAGTTTGCGCACCATATCTAGACGATTGAAGGAGCTCCTCTTTGGCTATGGAGGATGACACCTGTGGGTAAGAAAGTCTTAAACAAAGAAAATGTTAGATAGATATATGGTGGACTGCCAAGCAAAGCTCGGTCCCAGAAGTGCAAAGACTTCCTTAAGGGATGGCAGTCCACTAGTTGATAAAAAGAGTGTCAGATAAAGAGAAATAATGAAAGCCTAAGAAAGAGAAAGAGATAACACGTACATGTATTTTGTTGTAAGTCTTCCATAGTCACCGACACCGATTAGTATGCCATCATCAGTTGGTCAATGTTGCCGACGTCAGTTATTCTACCAATGTCGGTAGGGGCAATGGTCGATGTCGGTCAGGGAAATGGCCTTGGATGGGTTTTGGATGGGTTTATGGATGACAGAGGAGTCTAGGAGGTATGTAGGAGTTTCGAGGTCTGTGCAAGATTGCAGGGAAGTCAATAGAGTCTTAAGAGGGATAAGGGGTAGAGGACAGGTTGTCAAAAGGAGTAAGGATATGGGGAAGGCCTCTCAGCCTCTCCAAGAAGAAAGTTAGGTCTAGTCTGGTAGTATTTAGCAATAGTAAATAGAAAACTAATTACTAATATAGTCTAAATAATTGAAATGAAATAGAAGAAGAATACTTAGCTTTGCCTGGGGGAGAACCACGAGTGTAGAAGACTTGTTGCTGATGTGGCTGATGTAGAAGACTTCCTCTAATGTTTCAATCAGGTCTGGAGTGACTGATGTAGAGCTCTTATAGCCTATGATGCTTGGTGTGTGCCTAGGAGAGAGAGAGAGAGTGATCTAGGAGCAAGAGAATTTGCATTTGGGTCTGTGATTGAGGTTAGAATTTGGTCTTAAACAACTGATGTTGGTGATACCACCGACATCGGTCGACTGTTAACCGACGTCAGCTACTAGAGAATGGGAAAAAGGCTATTTTTAGCCTTTTACCTGTTCTTTCATCTGCTAAATTTAATTGTCATTGTTAAACAATCGAAGGCAGGTTTAATAGGCATGAGGATTAATGGGAGAGTTGGAATGATTAGTCATAGGGTGATGAATGAGGGTATCCAAGGGTGATGTCAAGGGTGGTGTTATTAATTTAAAATAAATATTTTATTTTAAATTAATAAAGTGTGTGGGTTAGGAATGTTTAAAAGTGGACCAAGGGGACCAAGGGAGAGTTGACCAAGGAGTAGACACAATTTCGGTGTCTACATTTTCCCCTTTTTGTCTTGTTGGTTGTTCTGACAAACTGCAAGACAAAAATAGGAGTAAGTTACCCCAGGTATGTGATGAGGTCTTTTTTGTCTTGTTGGTTGTTATGATGAATTGCAAGACAAAAATAGGAGTAAGATTCCCCAGATGTGGGATGAGGTATTCCCCCTCAAAGTAGGAGTCGAGGGAAGGTAACCTGATATTGGGTGTTAATTTGATAGATGGTGGATGAGTATGGTGAAGTTTGAGTTTTAACACTGTAATAGTTGAGATTGCATGCATACCACTTCACGAGATGGTCAGGTCAAATTGTCGCAAGTCAAGGTCAAAGAGTGCCAAAATTGAAATAATCAGTCCCCAGCATTTAGTCGTAGTTGATTGGGTTATTCGATCTAAGCTGTAGCTCCAATGGTCATCATGTTCCAAGTATCTCAGGCTCAAGAAGTGCTCCTAGAAAACATGAAAATGTCACAAGTAGTGGGGATCAACTTGGGCATGATCTAATACTTGTGAGGGTCATAATGTGATGTGCGTATAATTTTGCTAACTATTCATGAGGTAACATACATGCAATCAAAACAAATAAGATAGAGTTGTCTCAAAAGTGGTCATGTTTTGGGGAGGTAGTCATGATCTCCAAGGTTGTTGGTCAAGATTTTGGGTTGGCATAGGTAGTTGGTCCATTAGATGGATGGACGAAGGAATGGCTGAGCTAACCTCAGAAGACCCCATGTCAACTGAGTGCTGCCTACATAGCCCTTGTTGAAAGGGCCTCAGGCCAATGTAGTTCAGGCTGGTTGATAGGTTGGTTTGGTCAGGTTATAAATGATGAGGGTATGATGATGTTACAACCTTTTCCATATTGTGTGATGGTGTATGCTGTAACATAGGCTACGTGGTCTTTCATCCCTAGCAATTTTCCATATTGGTGATGGTGTATGCTAAAAATGAAATGAGTATTTTTATGCTTCAACAAGTAATGGTTTATGCTTGGCATAAATTATGTGGTTGATAGTTTCCATGTGTATTGTTTTCCATAGAAACTAGTGTGAATGGGTTATGATAATGTTAGTGGTCTGAAAATGTTTGGTTTGATCTGGTTGGGTTTAGAAAATGATTTGGTTGGATTTGAATTGGTTGTATGTAACCAAAGTGTGTAAGAAGTGAAAGGCACGTTGCTATTTCATTGAAAAAGACCATAATGATAGCCTAGATAGGGTTATTGCAAACAAAAACCTCGTTCATGCATTACATCATTAACCATTGTTTGTGTTAGAGAAGTATTAAAATCACTTGATGCTAAGTGAGCTCAAAATCCCGTGTGTATGTTGGGGTAATAGGTGTGATTATGTGAGATGTGAGGATAGCATAACCCTTTTTAGCAAGGATAACTTTGCCCCTTTTATAGGTGACCCTGAGAATGACTATAGACAAGTCCATGACTCAATAGTTTGTCAGTCAAAATTATTATTATTATTATTATTATTTGGGTAGACTGATCGATGTGGTAAGTCTACATGGGGATGTTGTTTTGTTTTGTGGTCATATGTGAAGCTGATCGATGCGGGAAGCTTCTGAGAGAGTGTTGTTTAGAGCAAAATTTGTGTATAGCCATCCTTTGAGGGAGTGGTCTATATTTTGCTTTGTATGTTGATGTCTTTAAATAGCTGTCCTTCAAGGGAGTAGTCTATTAATTATAGCAATTATGCAGCTGTCCTTTGAGGGAGCAATCTACATTTATAGTTTATGACCTTTGTATAGGCATCCCAATTTTTTTGTTTCTTTTTATTTTTCTTTTTTTTATTGGACTTTTGGTCATGGAATTGACTATAGAGGTTTGGGGATTTCCCTTTTATAAAGACAAAGCATTCATGCTTGACAAAAGGGTTAACTAATGTTGGGAAAAAGGGTTGAAAGGAATAGGAATGATGATGACAGGGATTGCTCAAGGGAGGACCTCAAGTTAAACATCAAGTGAATGATTACTTGACTAACAGTTGAATGGTCAAAGATGTAAGGCATTAAGGGGCTTAGGTTCTGACCAGCCTTCAAGAGAAGATAGATGATAAGTCCCTGATCCATGCTTGTGCATTATGATATAAGGTCTGAGCCAATTAGGAGAAAACTTGCCCCGTTTGCTTCATACCATATTGGTCACATTGTTAAAGATGATTAAGAAGTTGGTTGATGCTTGGTCGATGCTTGGTTGGTTGACGTTTGGTTAATGCTTGGTTGGTTGATGTTTGGTTGATGCTTGGTTGGTTGATGTTTGGTTAATGCTTGGTTGATGCTTGGTTGGTTGATGTTTGGTCGATGCTTGATTGAGGTCGTGATAGTCATTAGAAAATCAAATTCCCCCAGTTGCTTGTGACAGGGACAATGTTTGGCACCCATTACGGATAATCAATGGGTTGGATGATGAAGAGAAGACATTAAAGCTTCTCTTTGATGAGGAGTGCAATGCAAGGATGTATCTTACAAATATTTTGCTTGATAGGTTTAGTTTGAGAGGGAAAGATCCTGATCTTCCAAGTTGGAGGCAAGAATTTTAGAATGATTGAGGGTGGTGGAGGCAATGGTTGGTAATGATTTGACCAAGGCAGCTAGTGGTTGGGGGTCTTCAGGTTGGACCTCCACTGCTTTTAAGGCTTTGATCAAGGCTTGATGATGTTGTGGAAAGCTTTGAATGAGATCATACAAAGATGTCTTCACAAAAGTTTGGTGACGTTGTTTCCCCCTGGAGTCACGGATTGCCTCAGAAGATGTTGATTGGGATGTGCCCAAGATTGAAATCTTGGGTTTTGGCAGTCGAGAGGGCTTGATGAATGGATAAGTCCAAGGAATAGAAACTTTCTCTTTTCCTTTATCCTTCATGGTTTGTGACCTGGTGGCCACATTGATGGTGTTGATTTCGAATAATGGGGTTGAAGGTGGTAGAGAGACCATAGTCTGATGACGGGATCTTGATTTAGGTGAGGACGTTTGAGAGGCATGTGATGGTGTCGATGGTTTGTTGAAAGAATGGTCAAGAGGATCCTTAATGAGAAGGGTATCCCTTTTCAAGCATTGATGAATGACATCTTTAAGAGTGCAGCAATGCTCAGTGTCATGTCCAGGTGTGCGATGATATGCACAGATTTGAGTGTCATCGAACCATGATGGTTTTGGTCTGAGAGGTTGGAATGGTTTAAGAGGTGGGAGACTGATGCTAGAAGACTACAACAACTAGCATAACAGTAAAGCATAGGACCCCGCTAATGGGTCTACACATTTTGTTGCAATAGGGGTTGACAACTTCTATTTAGAAGCTATTGAGGGAGTGTTTCATACCATCTTTTTGTTTGACGGTGTGGCTGCATGTGCAGATGACACTTTTGTGGTGAGAGGTGTTGGATGTTTCAAAGGAGGTATGTTCTTGACAGGTAAAGGTAGTAATGGATGTGATTTGTTTTTGATAGGTGTTGGAGTAGGAAGCACTCCTATTAAGGTGGATGGATGTGGGCCCAAAATAGAGGGCAATGGTGATGGTGGGGGAGAATTTTTCCGACATGGTTTAGCAGACTTCTTTTGCATGGTGTGAGGACTACTATTATGCGAGGTAAGGTTCAAGTCTACCTTCACTTGTGGGTGAGTGAGGTGCGATATAGGGCAAACACTGAGAGATTTAATTTGTTTTAGCATAATGGACACCTGTGAGGGTTTGGGTGAGGTGATAAGTTCTTCTCTTAACGGAGAAGGGATTGGAGATTTTGGCTCTTCAGTTGGATAAAGCACAAGAATGGTCATGGCTTTTGCGTGTGGTCAAGTAGCGGGGAAGGCATGATCCCCCATTGATAATAGGAAGGATGAAGGTAGGGCTAGTGGCGTTGGTATGCTAAAAGTGTCCTCCAATATATGAGGGGTAGATGAAGGACTATTAGGAGAAGAAGGCTCTTCTTCCTGTTGTAGACAAATAGGAGAAGAAGGCTCTTCTACCTATGATGGACAAATAGGAGAAGAAGGCTCTTCTACCTTTGGTAGACAAATAGGTGAAGAAGGTTCTACTACTTGTGGTAGACAAATAGGAGAAGAAGGCTCTTCTACCTATGGTGGACAAATGGGTTGATTAACCTCTTCAGACTGTGGAAGAGGTTGGTTACAAACCATGTTGATCGTGCATATATTACGCTTTTGGGGGTCATCAGCTATGGCTTGGATGTTGTTTTGACTCGAGAGATGGTTAGGGAAAGGTTGTCTAAAGATGTCTATGTGTTGGTTAGCTGGCGTGTTTGGGTTATCCAAAACAAGATCCCCCTTGTCTAGCATTTCTTGGACAATGTTCTTGAAGGTTTTACAATTGTCTGTGTCATGACCCCTGACACAATGATAATGACAAAATTCATTTTCCCTATACCATGTAGGGATAGTTTTTGAGGGGTCAAATTGAGGTGGTCAGATTTGAGGGAGATGGAGAACCCCCTGCTTGACTAGTTTATCCAACACGTAAGCATATGATTCTCCTATTAGAGTGTATTAATGTTGTATGTACCGTTGTTGAAATTGTCTTATGATGCTTTGAGATGTGGAAGGTTCAGATTGGTTAGTTATGGTTGATGATGATGGTCTAAGGACCACAACATTTGCCAATCCTTTGGACTTGATGTTGGAAGAAGAAGGTTGGGAAGAAGAGGGGTCATTAGATTTTGTGTTAGTATTATGCAATTTGACCTTATTTTGTTTGACAACATGGAGTTCAAGCTTCCTGGCCATGGTGAAAGCTTCGTCAAATGTGTGGAATGTTTAGACCCATAAAGTTGATGAGATATGTTTGGCACATGCTCGTGAAAAGAGCTCAATGAGATCAGGTTGAGGTAAAGAAAAGGAGAGTTGGTTGATTAAACTTCTCCATTGAGCAACAAAATCGGCTATTGATTCATCGTTGAATTGTCTGATAGAGTATAGGTCCATGATGGAAACCTTTTTAGTGATGTTAATTGAAAAGTGGTCAAAGAAAAGTTGGGCTAGTTGAGTGAAAGAAAAGATAGAGTGACTGGTAATAGAGCTATACCAATAGAGGGTAGCACCAGAAAGTGACATGGGAAATGTGTGTAGTAACAATGCATCATCATGTGCTATAAGGTAACAAGTGTGTTTAAACGCTCGTAGATGTTGATGTGGGTCTTCTTTACTCTAAAAGTGAGTAAACTTGGGAAGTTCCCACTGGCTAGGATATGGTTGGATTGGGACTAAAGGATGAATGGGTTCATTACAGATTTGTTCATATGAGAGAACATTTCTTGAACCAAAAATGGATGTCTCAAGGGTAGACATCTTATCCATCAACATTTTGATTAGATTAGTTGATGAATTTGCAGGTAGGGCACCCCTAGGTTGTAAATCATTTGGAAGGTGTTAGGTGGAGCATATCACGTAGTTGGTTGTGCTTGTATAGGCGTAACATATTGGTAACTAGTCATAGGGACTGATGTTGAAGTCAAGGGTGCTTGTGCCATAAAGCTAGAAGGCACAAATTGACTGGGTGTCACCAATGGTGGTTAAGTGGAAACAACGCTTGTTGAACGATTGATGGTTACTCTTGTATCTATGGGTGCAAGAGTGGGTGTGGTAGAGACAATTAAGTTCTGGAATGGTGTGGGACTTTGTTGAATGGTTTGTGGTTGAGGGAGTACATAAATCCCAATGGAGGTAGGTCCAAAAATAGAAGGAGAGGCCACACTTTGAAGATTGGTCATGGTCAGGTTGTTAGTTGAGGCAATGGCCTAGGTGACCATGGGTTGGGTCATGGAGGCTATTGATGTGATTGTCATTTTGACTGAGGAAGTTGGCATTCCATAAATTGGGTTGCCTGAAGGATCTCGCATTTGAATTCTCATGAGATAGTGCTGAAGAGCCTTGACATTGAGGTCAAGGAACCTTTCAAAGTCTTGGTCCCCTTCGGGAACAATTGAAGGTTGATTGGGGGTTGGTTGGATAGGAGTACATTCTGTTTCCGAATTATACTCCATTTGGGGACTTGATATAGATGGCAAAGGTGGGAGTGGTTGTTGCCTTGCGTGGTCAACAAGAGTTTTGGTTTGTCTATGTTTCAAAACCATCCAAGGCAAAATAGATTCTGGTTCTAGAACTGTATGTTTCAACCTCAGAAAACTAGAATTTGTTTTTGACAACAAAAAGGTTGGGTTTTAAGCTTGTTTTTTGAGAAGAATTTTTTTTGGACAGTGACCGACGTCGATAGAAAAACCAATGTTGGTGAAGTAAGTTGCTGATGTCAGTCAGATAACCGATGTTGGTGAATAAGTTGCCGACGTCGGTGGAAAAACCAATGTCAGTGACTGTGTATTTCTAGAAACTCAAAAAATTGAAAGTTTTTGGAAGAAAAAGAAAGTTCTGAGTTGTTTTTGAAGATCAGAATACTTCATCCTTACCAGCTCAAAAAACTAGATACAGATAGAAAAATAGATGAAGGCAAGCAAACGCTAAACGTTAATTCCTAAGAATAAGTTTTAGAGTCTTGTTGGCTTATGCCTTAGAAGAGTGTGTTTGGGAAGTGGGCCTGTAGAACGGGTCCTAAAGAGGCAGTCTAAAGCTGGTTTTGGGTTAAGTTTTGGTGCTCAAAATCTGTGTTAGGTTCCGTACGTGGCCTGGTGCTAGGAGCTTACTCCCCTCACTTCATGAGCCAAGAGCCTAGCTGGGTTGCTTAGCCAATATATACTTTCCCTAGAGTTTATACTCTACCAGAGAATAGAGTGGGTTCTCCTCTTGGTAGTGAAGTCCAGGTAGGATTACCAAGAAGGGTAAGGTATTCGCTAGGTGATGAAATCCTAGTCGGGCCT
The DNA here is from genome assembly GCA_037957365.1 of Torreya grandis. NCBI lineage: Eukaryota > Viridiplantae > Streptophyta > Pinopsida > Cupressales > Taxaceae > Torreya > Torreya grandis. The sequence goes on from JARHVA010008090.1 coordinate 302,579, forward strand.
TGTCTCAGGTATGTTTAGATGTTTGATTTTGTGATGTGGTTTGGTCGTGTAACATATGTACACTACGATTTATTCATAATGCATTTTTAATTACTAAATGAGCTAAAAATGCATTCAAGCAGGAATGAGATGCAATATATTTTTAACCCAAATCGAAATGTTTGTTCAGATGCAAACAAGTGAGGAAAAGGTTGAGAGCATGAATTTCACTACTCTAAGATGCAAGAAGAAAAAGAAGAATGTTCTTTTTAACTTGTGCTAATGGTTTCTTTTTGAAATGAGAAGATAGAAGCAGGGTGCAAGAAGAGAAATTTTCCTAATGCACCTATATGAAAGTTTGTTTTAGAAGAAATGAACCCAAGGAAAACTCTAGGGTCCCACCAGGCGTGCCAAAATGTTTCTATAAGTTTTTCGCTTTTTACATTCAGAATAAATAAGAAACTAAAAGGTAATGGTTAAGGGATAGATGATACCTAGATGAAGTTTGTGCACCGTATCTAGACAATTGAAGGAGCTCCTCTTTGGCTGTGGAGGACAACACCTGTAGATAAGAAATTCTTAAACAAAGAAAATTTTAGATAGATATATGGTGGACTACCAAGCAAAGCTCGGTCCTAGAAGTGTAAATACTTCCTTGAGGGATGACAGTCCACTAGTTGATAAAAAGATTGTCAGATAAAGATAAATAATGAAAGACTAAGAAAGAGAAAGAGATAACATGTACCTATATTCTACTGTAAGTCTTCCATAGTCACCGATGCTGGTTAGTATGCCATCATCGATTAGTCAATGTTACCAACGTCAGTTATTCTATCGATGTCGGTAGGGGCAATGGTCGATGTCGGTCAAGGCAATGGCCTTGGAGAGGTTTTAGATGGGTTTATGGATGACAGAGGAGTTTGGGAGGTCTGTAGGAGTTTGGAGGTCTGTGCAAGATTATAGGGAAGTCAATAAAGTCTTAATAGGGACAAGGGGTAGAGGACAGGTTGTCAAAAGGAGTAAGGATATGGGGAAGGCCTCTCAGCCTCTCCAGGAAGAAATTCAGGTCTGGTCTAGTAGTATTTAGTAGTAGTAAATAGAAAAATAATTACTGATATAGTCTAAATAATTGAAATGAAATAGAAGAAGAATACTTAGCTCTGCCGGGGGGGAGAACCACAGGTGTAGAAGACTTGTTGCTGATGCGGCTAATGTAGAAGACTTCCTGCAATGTTTCAATTAGGTCTGAAATGACTGATGTAGAGTTCCTATAGCTTGTGATGCTTGGTGTGCATCTAGGAGGGAGAGAGAGAGAGAGAGAGAGAGAGAGAGAGAGAGAGAGAGAGAGAGAGAGAGAGAGAGAGAGAGAGAGAGAGAGAGAGAGAGAGAGCTCTGGGAGCAAGAGAATTCACATTTGGGTCTGTGATTGAGGTCAGAATTTGGTCTTAAATAATTGACATCGGTGATACCGCCGGTGTCGGTCGACTGTTAACTGACATCGCTGGCTAGAGAATGGGAAAAAAGGCTATTTTTAGCCTTTTACCCGTTCTTTCGTTTACTGAGTTTAATTGTCATTGTTAAATGGTCGAAGATGGGTTTAATAGGCATGAGGATTAGTGGGAGAGTTGGAATGATTAGTCATAGGGTGATGAATGAAGGTATCCAAGGGTGATGTCAAGGCTGGTGTTATTAATTTAAAATAAATATTTTATTTTAAATTAATAAAGTGTGTGGGTTAGGAATGTTTAGAAGTGGACGAAGGGGACCAAGGGGGAGTCGACCAAGGAGTAGACACAATTTTAGTGTCTACACAAAAGGTATGTGAAGATGAAAATTATTTCTAGTGTCATTGACCAGTTTAGTTAACATCTTGACAAGGGTTTTGTTAGATGCCTTAGATTTTCTATTGGCTTGTAGATAATAAAGTGATGAGACGCTTAGCTTAATGTTGAAGGAATCACACAAATTTTGGACTTATTTATTTTTAAAAGATTTCCCATTGTCTATAATGATTTTATATGGGAAACCAATATGACATATGATATGATGATAATGAAATGAATAATATTATCTACTTTGGTCAAAATAAAGGGAACAACCTCCACCTATTTAGTGAAATATTCGGTAGCAGTAATGATAAAACTATATCACTGAGAAGATTTAGGATTAATCTATCTTATAAGGTCTAATCCCTATTGTAAGAATGGCCAAAAGCCCTTGGATATCCATAATGCATGAATATACACATGGGATAATTGGGTATGTTATTGGCAGTTCACGCATTTATTGACATATTCACAATAGTGCTGAATCAAAGTAAGCCAATAATAACCTATTTACACAATATTCTTGGTGATAATTAAACCAATAAAATGGTTACCACATATTCCATCATATGTTTCCTTGATTGTGGTATTTGATTCAAAAATCTAGAGATAATGAGGAGAATTCCATCAAACCCCCTCTTATAAATCACACCCCCTAGTATTATGTACTAGGTATTCCACTACTAAAAAGTGTGTTTAGCATTTTTGGATAAATCTAAAGGAATGATACCTTTAGAAAAAGAATCAAATATCTGTGTACCACAAATCTAAGTTATTTTATTCTACAATATGGATAGAAGGAATATTAGTTTTGGTATAATAAGGCTAATTGACCTTGTGTATATTGGCCAAATAATTTAGATTCCTGAGAGGAATATGGGATAAAAGAAGCTAAAAAATCCATGGTATCAACAAACTTGTTGGTTGATCAAGGATTGGCTTGGATTAAATAGTGTTTGAGGGTGGATAATAATTGTTATGATAATGTTTTATACCTCTATAGGATCTTATTCTTGCACTTATATATGGTAGTTATTTTATTGATTACTAGCTAAGAGTCCTCAAAAATATGAAATGACTTAACACCTAGAGCCAAAGTTATTTGGAGACTTATAATTAGGGATTCATATTCTACCATATTATTAGTATAGTTAAAATAAAATTTTAAAGATAGAGGTATAGTAATGCCTTATGGTGGTATTAGATTAATCCTTGCTTCCCCTCTACATTCACATTTACATCTATCAAATAATAATGTCATCTAATATTTGATAATTCCTTGGGATGTGGAGGCTATAGATTCATTGAGAAATTCATAACTAGATGGTATATTATTAACAAGGGGTACCTTACCTAATTGATCAGCAATGACTTTCCCCTTAATCAATTTATGGTTAAGGAATTTGGGATCAAACATAGTGAGAACCATAAGCCATCTTGTCATTCATTGATTATGATAGGGTTTTGAATGCGTGAACTTAAGGGGATTGGTATTGGTAATCACATAGATTTTGTGATTAAGAAAATAGTGGCAAAGTTTAGAAGCTAAAATTACTAAGGTCAAACATAGTTTTTCAATATGCATGTAACGAGTCTCAAACTCAACAAAAGTGAAACTTATATAATAAACTACTTTCTCTCTATGTTGTTCATCTTGATGAGTAAGCATGGCACCTAAAGTATGGTCTATAGCTGAGATATACAAGTTAAAAGGTTTATACTCTCTTGGTAGAATAATTACAGGGGGAGATAATATATACTTATTAATTATACCAAAGCCTACTAGATAATTTGAATCCCATACAAATTGGGTGTCTTTTTTAAGAAGATGATGGAATGGTTGTCATTGGTTTGATAATTGTAAAATAAAGAGATTAATAGACTGTAATTTCCATTATAAACTATGAAACTACCTAAGGTTGGAGGGAGGTAACATATAGATAATGTCTTTAATTTTAGTAGGATCAACCTCAATTCCCTCAAGGGAAATGATAAATCCCAAAAAAAATCATGATAAAACCCCAAAGACACACTTTTTGGGGTTAAGACGAACTTAATATTTGACTAAATGGGAAAAGATTATCTAAAGGATAGATAGGTGATATTTATGATACCTAGATTTACCAAGGCGATCATACACATAATATTCAATGATTTTTTGAATTAAATCATCAAAAATATAGGTCATGGCATGCTAGTAAGTTGCTCCTATATTTTTTAAACCAAAAGGCATGACCTTATAACAACAATTCACCCATGGAGTAATAAAAGAGGTTTTATCCTGATCTTATGGGGTGATAAGGATATGGTTATATCCATAAAATTCATCCATGAGTGATAAAATTTTGTGTCTTGTAGTGAGATCCATGAGTTGATCAATTTTAGGGAGGGGAAAATCATCTTTTGGACAAGCAATTTGAAGATCATGAAAGTTGGTATAAAGACATATTCCCCTTGTGGTTTTTATGATATGTAATATTTTAGATACCCATTTAAGATAATTTATGGGTTGGATAAAGTTAATGGATAACAACCATTGTAATTCATCCTTGACAAGAGTACTACACGAGGATGTATTTTTTGAAGTTTTTATTTTACTAGTTTAGCTTCAAGAATGGTGACAATGTTATAGATGAATATAATAGGATCTATTATTATAATATCACTATAAAACCAATCAAAGTCTTGGCTATGATTAGAAAATAATGTTATGAAATCTTGGTGTTCTTGAGAATCTAAGGATTGGATAACTTTGATGTTTCATAGGACCTCAAGTGTTCCTATGTTAATATCAATTGTAATTTTGTTTAAAATACTAGGAGAATTAAATGGTATGATATTATTTAGATATGAATCCAATACCCCCAAATATGTTAAAATATATTTGTCATCCTGACACTCCATTACATGGACTAAGGACTAATTTTCATCTATTAGGTCAGGAAAAGTTACCAAAAGGTATAAGATTTTTTTGTTATTTTGATAAGTTAGTGGTTCAAAGTGAATGATGATAAAAAAAACATTAGGTGGGATGGAAATGGTGTCATTGGTTATTCTAGGATAACTGAATAGGGATGATTTTTCTTCATTATCCATATTTATAGAGATACTGGACAATAAAGTGCTATCATTGTCGACTTTAGGAGTTTTCTTGAAATTGAGACCATATTTTTCATGTGGTTTTCTAATGTCATTTACAATAACTTCATGATGTCCTTGTTCATAATGTCCTATGACAAAGTCTTTCCAAGCACATCATTACACATATGTTTGTGGAAAGTGCGATTTGTCTAGAAAGGAAAAGTTAGATGAGAATGGTTTGGTATGTGTTTGGCTTTCCACATATAAAATGGATTGATCGATTCCCCCATATATTAAGTGTGTTTGGAGGTAAGGGGGGTTGAAGGGGATAATATATCCTAGTTTATACACTATTTTTCATGGCATCCATATTCCTAAGGGGTTGATAAGGTGATAAGAGTTAACAACTAATACTCCCCTAAAGAGAGCTATTGGAATGCCAAGTCAAGGGAGTTTTCATCAGGGATACAGGATGAGGGTATTATATAAATAGTTTATGTTTCCCCTAAAAGTAATTTTCTCAAATTATTTAGGGGGATCAAGGCATTATTAGGCTGATAAGTCAAGTTACACATCTTGAATTAATGTGGGTCTATTAAGATGACATGGATCTTACCTTCACGTTCATATTTAAAGCATCAATGTAAAGTAGAGGGGACATAATGAATAATGCATATCCAAGGATGTCATAGTAGGATTTTATTTTTTAATTATCCCTCAATCATGTTAAATATATTTAAGAGGATACGTATACCTACTTGGATGGGGAGGATGATTGTACCCAATGTAGGGATAATAGTGTCATTAAAGGCTCATAGGACAACTAGAGATTGATCCATAATAGTTTCTAGTAACTAGGTTTGCATAAAAGCATGTGAGGAGATAATATTTATATTAGTTCCATTGTTAATCATAACTCTTTTGATTTGTGTCTGATTAACATGGGTAGTGATAAATAATGGTGGGTCATAGTCTTCGAGTTGTAATGAGAATATTTTAGAATCATGAAATGTGATAGACAATGACATTTTTAAGGATCCAATGAAGGCTGATAGATGTTTAGGTGTTAGAATCAAAGTGACTGAGAGGGGGGTGAATTAGTTGTTAATATTTCCACTCTTTGCCTTATCATTCATGAGTTATTAAAATAATATAGAAAACTAGAAACATACTAAGAATCATGAGCATGAGAGAAGCATATACCACAGACCACTTATTTGAGTGGGAAACCTTCAAGGGGAATAAAACCCACTAAAAGATAGTTTTTAAAAATTGTCCTATAAGATCATGAATCAATTTTATTTGAGCACCAACCCAAAAAGGAGTACCAACCCCAAAATTTATCAAGCACCAACTTACTAGGAGGCTACAACCCCCTTGTTGATCGAGAACCCACTCAATCAACACTCTAAATAATTATACCTTGTTATTTTTTCCCTCTCACAGATAATGATGGTATTATTTTTCTCTATCACACTCAAATTTTATTATGACATAATCACAAACTATCTTTTACCTTCTTCACTCAATTAGCCCTCTTCTTGACTAGGTTAGGTCATATGACCTTAATAATCAACTCTGGTAACCATATCATATATGCATGATGGTTTATATATACACTCATAATATTCTACAATACCTCCTTTAACTTCTTCAAATTTACATCGCATTCACTTCAAATCCCTCATTTTTAACCTAGAGAATTACGCCTATTATACCTTATTCTTATACTAGGCTCTTGCTCATACACCTCTTGGTCAACCAAACACACTTTCTCACTATTTTATAAATAAAATTTTCCTCGGTTAATTTAGAAAACATTAACCAATGATTAAAATATGCTGGTCATAATATATAGGACTAAAACCCCTTTTCATCCTTAAGGAGACCTAATGCAATTAGGTTTTCATTAGCACACATTACTCCTTGAACACCTTGGAACACTCAAAATTATCACATGGAAATAAAATATCATATTTCACCTTAATATACACATACTAAGATAATGTTTTGTCCATGACACTTTTCATCTCCAACCACCACTTGAACCATGCCATTAGCACTATTCATGATTAGGCTTGTGTGTACCCTAAAAGTCTATCTTGAATAAATGAACAAAAAACACAAAATTTACAAAAAAATCATGGTAAAAAATAATATAAAACTAACCATCATGAAATCATATTAATCACTATGTGAATTTTATCTCACAACTCAAAGAAAAAGTACTCAAACCTTTCTCTACAAGTAGTCCACTCAAAACTACCAATAAGCTTCAAAACACAGTCATGGAAACAATGACTTAGATTACCTATATAATCACTTTCATGAAATTAAAATGGGTTTATATGATTCTTAAGTATCCTTAGATCAACTTATAACATATTTATTATAATCTCAAATATCAATATTGGTCTTATAGACTAATCACATGGCTTCACTATATACATACCTCATTGAGTTAGACAAGTCAATTTGAGAGAAATTTTTTTCCATATACAAACATCTAAAAAAATTATATCCATTATGGATATGTGTTAAATTTATTTTAAAAAAAACCCATGCATTTTTTTCTATCCCTAATCCATGACAACACATCCCTAATCTCATTCTCACTTCTACCTCATTTTTCTCATTGTCTACTTCACTAGGCCCATTTAATGATAGGTCCAATTCCATGACTAGTTTAGCATATACGAGGTCTATAACCTAATCATATAACACCATGGTAATAATATATAATTTTCAATCCTCAACCTCCATCCACTTATCAACTTTGACTTGATCAACTCTACCTACTATAGCAAATTTTAAAGAAAAATGGCTTTTCCTATAGGGTCCACTCACTCATATGACAAACCAATGCCACCTATAAGTACTTGGGAGAGTCCTACACATTATAAAATAATAAAAATAGGTCATAAAAACCATTTTTATCCATTTACATCAAGATATTCCATATCAGGTCAAATTTAGGGTTTTAGAGAGGTTTAAACCACCTTATAGTCTTAGCGATCATTCATAAAGCTTAGGCCCTTAATACCGAAAAAATGCTTGAAAATTTAATATAGGACCATTTAAAATATAAAATGAATTTATTAATTTCTCATTTATATTTTATACATTCCAAGGAACACATGAAATTTATTCTTGAGTTGAGAACCCTTCATTTTGTACACATAGGAAACCTCAAAACCACATTTCATAACTTTCCTTGTAAATTTTGACCTCAAAATTGGTAAAAATACCTAAAATATAATTAAATACCTTTTTAAATGTTCATTTATCCATTTTTACCTTGGAAAATAATTTTTATACCTCAATAGGCCACCATCCCTCTTTGCTCTTTAAGCTTTTGACCTGTAGGTCACATTAGGCCTTAAAGTAGACCTTATAAATATTTTTCAAGAACTATATACCTCAATCACATACTAAATAAACTTTTAAAATTATATAAAACTTATTTTAATTCTTCATAGGCCTTGAAAACACCTCATGACCCCTCATTAGGTCAAGTAGAGTCTAGGACAAGTCTAGTTGCATGATAGGTCTATAGGTCTTACCTCTGTAGGCACACTTTAAAGTTTCCCTAAGTTATTAAATGATTTATATGAATGATCAAGTGTCTTTAAACATCCTCTTATTCCTTTATGCATTCATATTACTGAGACACCATGCTCCTTCTTCTATGAGACTAGGTTTCTTATGTACAACTTCTTAAGAACCCTCACGAACAACCTTTGACATCAATGATAAAATCAATTCCAAGTATTAATAAAATAATCAATTCTCAATAATATCCCCCTTTGTCATTGATAAAAAACCATATTTAACAATGATCATCCTTATCTCCTTATTCTAGTATTTTTCCCCCTTTAACATAAATGACAAAGGGATGTCTTCAAGTCCTTGGATCACATTCCTTGCAAACAAGATACTTAACACATAAAAAATGAATTTTTGAAACATAAGATACACATATTCCCCCTATCTCCATGCATACCTTCTAGGAACAAATCACCTATTCTTAGAGATAATCAGCATGATTATCTTCCCCTAAATACTTGGCTTCTTCAATGATTGTTAAGGGTAAGAATTTCACCTAATTCTTATCTTAGATGTTCAAAAGTTGCCTTTGAAACTGATTTGGTCAAGATGTCTATAATTTTATCCTATGGAGACACATATTCAAGTTTGATTCTTTTCTCACTTACCTACTCTCTTAGAAAATGATATTTGATGGGAATGTGTTTGGTCTTTGTGTACATGATAGGATTCTTTGAGATGTTTATATCACTTGTATTATCATAATAGATAGGTCTAGGACCATCATACTCTACCTTGTATTATTTTAGAGTCTATCTCATCCATAGAACCTGAGTTTAACATGAAGTTGATACAATGCACTCAGCCTCACACATGGACAAGGCTATTGATGCTTATTTTTTCCTTATCCATGACACTAGGTACCCACCTAGGAAGAAGGCTCCTCCATTGTTACTCTTCCTATCATCTATACTCCCTTCCCAATCTTCATCTTTGTAAGCTATCAAGTTAACCTCCTTACTTCTTGGATACAATAATTCATACTCTATAGTCCCCTTAAGATACCTAAGTATCCTTTTGACTACTTGTAGATGATTTTCCTTTAGATATAATTGAAACCCTCCCATGAGACCTATTGCTTTCATGATTTTAGATCTATAAGTAGTGGTATACAACAAACTTCTAATTATTGACCTATAAGATGTTTGATTGACCTTTGAAGACTGATCTTATTTGATCAACTTACATCATGTGATCATTGGTGTGCTAATTGACTTAAAATCCTCTATCTTGAATTTCTTCAATATCTCTCTTATGTACTTGGCTTGTGAGATCAATATACCTCTTTTAGACTAAATGACTTGTAACCCAAGAAAGAATGACAATTCTCCTAACATGGACATTTCAAACTCTTTCTTCATCACCTCTATAAAGGCCTTTGTCATGTTCTAATTTTTTTCACAAAAGATAATGTTATCCATATAGAAAACTAAAATTAGTTGATGGTAATATTATACCTTGATGTATAGATTATTAGCTACAACTCCTATTTTGAATCCTTGATCTAACAGATACTTGTCCAACCTAGCATACTAAGATCTAGGGACTTTGTTTAGACCATATATAGATTTATTTAACTTGAAAACATAGTCTTTGTCATTTGATAGTGATAACCCTTTAGGTTACACAATGTACACTTCTTTTACATTCCCATTCAATAAGGAATATTTGACATCTATCTGATATACCTTGTATCCTTTAAATCCTACATAAGCTAGGAAAAAACTTAATGGCCTCCAATATTTCTACTGGTGTAAAGGTTTCCTCAAAGTTTACCCCTTAAACTTATTCATATCCCTTGGATACTGATCTAGCCTTGTTCCTAGTGACTTTACCATCTTCATTCAACTTGTTTCTAAAGACCCATTTTATGCCAATGACATTCTTATTTTTAGGCCTAAGAACTAATTCTTAAGTCTCATTCTTCTCTATTTGGTACAACTCCTCATTCATAACACCTATTCAAAATTTGTCTTTTCTAGATTCTATAAGACTTTTAGGTTCAATCTTGGATAATAAAGCATTCTCTTTATTTGGATTACTTACCAATATTCTCCTAGTTTGCATACCTACATTATTATTTCTAATGATTTGATAGTTATGGTGGTCTCTTTGAATCTACCTTGAGGGTCCTTTTGAGTTATATCTCTCTTCAACCTCTTATTATTCCTCATCAACCTCTATAGTATCATATTCATTCATGAAATACATATTCTCTAAAGTGTTCTTTGAATGTGAGTGAGATTTTCTTGTCTCATCAATCCTCACATTGGTGATTTCAACTATCTTTTGTAGTCTCTTGTTGTAACGTCTATAGGTTATGATCATTGATGAGTATCCTAAGAATATGACTTCATTAGATGTGGAATCAAACTTACTTAATTCTTCATCATCTCTTTTTATGAAACATTTTCTCCTAAACTAATGAAAGTGCTCTAAATTTCTAGGTCTACCCTTCCATAGTTCATAAGGAGTCTTGTTACCATTGATTCTTATATGTCTCTTATTCAAAATGTACACATTAGTGCTTACTACCTCTCTATAATATCCATCATATAGTATGGACTCATTCAACATGGTGTTAGCCATTTCTTAGACTATCCTATTCTTCCCTTTCATTACCCCATTCTATATAGGTGTCCTTACTATTGAGAATTGTCTCTTTATTCCATTAAGCTCAAAAAATTCATCAAAATCATTGGATCAAAACTCTCCTCTTCTATCAAACCTTAGGTAATTAATCTTCCCATTGTTCTCATCCTCAACAAGAGCCTTGAAAGTTTTGAAATTGTAAAGAGCTTCTGATTTTTATTTCAAGAATGTAACCCAAATTATTATTTTGTAATCATCAATTAGCAACATGAAGTATCTATCTCTTTGAATTCTTTGAATTATTATAAGCACATAGATATTAGTGTAGATTAGGTCCAATGGTCTTGTAGTAGAGTACTCCTTATACTCGAACCTTATTTTAGTCTACTTATCATGTTGACATGCCTTGTAAAGTATGTTTGTAGGTTTGATGATCTTAGGCATATTCTTTATAGACTTATTAGTGTTAATCCTAAATAGGTTATAAAATTTTAGGAGACCTAGCCTTTTGTGCCATATCCAACTTACATCTATCTTATTGATGAAACATCTTTCCTTATTGATCTCATTTAAAACATATAGGTTGTTATCAGTCCTCTAAGCATTGGAAATTAGCCTTCTTGACTTGGCTCTCCTTATCTCACACCCTTTTTAATGAAATGTTAGTGTGTGTCCTTGATTTCACATTTGACTCACACTAAGTAGGTTAAGTTCTAGACCTTCCACATAAAGAACATTTTATGTCTTGGTTTTCCCATTTTCCAAACTCAAGACACCCTTGAAAACATTATCATTTATGTTGTCTCCAAACCTCAATGCTCCTACAAAATTATTCTTCAAAGAGATGAACTTATTTCTATCTCATATCATATGGATTGATCACCCTCTATCTATATACGATTTTATGCTTTCATCTTGAATTTGAAAGGTAGTCTAAGCTATCATAGAGTCATCTTTGGTCTACTATTCCTCTTTAGCAAATAGTACATCTTACTTCTTGAGCTCAATCTAATTTATCCTAATTTTTTTTGGCTTCTATATGAATGTTTCATCCTTATTATGAATTCAATGAGATTCATATGTCTTGTTGAATCTTGTGGACCTTCTAACTCTATTAGAGCAAAATCTAGGAATGTATCCTACAATGTGATAGACACAACAAGTAACATTTCTATACATACCTTGATTCCATGATGAGTAATATTTTATAGCATTAGGTTTACTAGTTGATGTTTTTAGGTTAGTACACTTGACATATCCTGACTCTTCATGCTCTCTCTCAAATCTATTAAAATTATCTTTGAACTTTTCATGCTCAGCCTTCATTGAATCTAGATCTATCTTTAACTAGTTATACTTATCTTCCTTTGACTTACACATTATGTTGACATATTATAATTAACTCCTAAGATCCTTGATTTTATCCTTTTGATGTTTTAAATCACCAAGGGTGTTCATGAGCTCAACTTCAAGGTCAAATTCAGCTTCTCTTTCTTCATTGTCATAGTAAACTTCTTCATCATACATGTTGTCTTCTTCCTATTGATTACAAGACATTATTATGTTTCCTTAGATCAAATTTTAAGCAGTTAAAATTAAATTAAATGAACAATATATGATACCAATTATTGGAATAAAATTGTTTGAGTGGGGGCGGGGGGGGGGGGGGGGGGGGGGATGAATCAGCCTTTAAACATTTACACTCTTTACCTTGTCATTCATGAGTTATCAAAAAAATATAGAAAACTAACAACATACTAAGAACTATGAGAATGAGAGAAGCATATAAGATAGACAACTTATTTGAGTGTGAAAACCTCAAGGGGTATAAAACCCATTGAATCATAGCTTGGACAACTTGTCCTATAATACAATGAATCAAGTTTAGTTGAGCACCAACCCCTAAATTTATCAAGCACTAACTTGTTAGGAGGATACAACCCCCTTGATAATCAAGAAGCCTCTTAATTAACCCTCTAAATTTTTCCATGTTAATATTGTTTCCATATTATAACTAATTATTATCTTCATTTTCTCTATCACACTCAAATCTACTTATCACACAAGCACAAACTATCCTTTACCTTCTTCACTTAATTAGCCCTCTTCTTGACTAGGTTAGATCATATGGCCTTGATAATCAACTCTATTAACCCTATTAGATATTCATGATGTTTTATATGTAACCTTATAATGGTTTACAAGACCTCCTTCAACCTATTCAAATTTCTATCTCATTTTCTTCAACTCCCTCATTCTCAACCTAGACAATTAGGCCTATTAGGCCTTGTTCTTATACTAGACTCTTGCTCATAAACCTCTTGGTCAGAAAAACACATTTGAACACTATTTTATAAATTAATTAACCTCAATACTTGTAATAAACATAAACCAATCATTAAAATATGTTTTTCATATCATATAGGACCAAAACCCCTTTTAGGCCTTAAGGAGACCTAATGCAATTAGGTCTTCATTAGCACACATTACTCCTTGAACACCTTGGAACACTCTAAAACTTCTCAAATAGAAATAAAACATCATATTTTTATTTAATATACCCATACCAAGATCATATTGGGTCCATGACACTTTTTATCTCTAACCACCACTTGAACCATGTCATTAACACTATTCATGATTAGGCTTGTGTGTACCTAGAAAGTCTATCTTCAATAACTAAACAAAAAACACAAACTTTACAAAAAAATAATGATATAAAATCATAAAAAAATAAAAATCATGACCTCATAATAATCACTATGTGAATTGTATCTCACAACTCAAAGCAAAAGTACTCAAACCCTTATCTACAAGTAGTCCACTCAGAATTGCCAATAAGCTTCAAAACATAGTCATGGAAATAATGAATTATAAAAACCATAGAATAAATTTCATGAAATTATAATGGGTTTATATTACCTTAATAATCCTCATATCAAATTATAACAAATATATTATAATCTTAAATATCAATATTGGTATTTCAGACCAATCACATGGCTTCACTGTATACAAACCTCATCGAGTTAGATAAGTCAATTTGAGAGAAATTTTATGACATATACAAAATAATAAAAAAATTATATACATTATTTATATGTGTTAAATGTATTTAAAAACAACCCCATGCATTTGGTTTCATCCCTAATCTCATTCTCACTTCTACTTGGTTTTTCTCACTATCTGCTTCACTAGGCCTTTTTAGTGATAGGTCAACTTCCATGACTAGTTTATCATATATAATTTATATAACCTGATTATAAACCACCATGTGAATAATATATAATTCTCAATATTCAACCTCTATCCACTTATCAACTTTGACTTGGTCAACTCTGCTTGATATATAAATTTTCTAAGAAACATGGCTTTTCTTGTAGGGTCTACTCAATCATATGATAGACCAATGCCACTTGGAGGAACCTAGGAGAGTTCTCTACATGATCCAATAATAAAAATATTTAATACAATCCATTATAATCCATTTCCATCAATATTTTCCGTATTAATTCAAAGTTAGGGTTTTAGAGAGGTTTAAACCACCTTACAGTCTTAGCGATCATTCATATTGCATAGATCCTTAATACAAAAACCATTGATTGAAACTTTTATATATAACCCTTCCCCATATAAAATGAATTTATTAATCTCTCTTGTAGAGGTTACACATGAAATCTCTTCTTAGGTTGAGAACCCTTTATTTTATGCACATAAGAAACCTCAAAACCACATTCTATGCCTTTCCTAGAAAACTTTGAACTTAGACTTGGTAAACATACCTAAAATATCATGAAATACCTCTTTAATGTTATTTTTTACATGCTTACATTGGAAAATTATTTTGATACCTCAATAGTCCACCATCTCTCTTTTTTCTTTAGGCTTTTACCCTATAGGTCACATTAGGCCTTAAAGTAGAACTTCTAATTATTTTTAAATCACTCTCTACCTCACTCACATTCTCAATAAACTTATAAAATGATATAAAACTTATTGTCATCCTTCATTTCTTTAAAACACCTTATGACCACTCATTAGGTCAAGCATTTTTAGGACAAGTCTATTTGCATGATAGGTTTATAGGCCTTACCTTAATAGACACACTTTGAAGTTTCCCTAAGTTATTCAATGATTTTTATACATTTTAAAGTGTCTTTAAACATCCTCTTGTGCCTATGTGAATTCATCTTACTAATCCACCATGCTCCTTCTTTGAACCAAAATAGGTTTCTTATACACAAGCCTTCTTAAGAACCCTCATGAATAACCTTTGACATCAATGACAACATCAATTCCAAGTCTAAAAAAATAAATAATTGTCAACATGAGGTCCATATTATTATACTTGGGTAGATTTAAATTCCTCTATCATAGCTTTGTGATGTTTTAGAACATTTTGGATAAGTTTTCATAAAGACATTTTGACAAGAAATTGGTAAGGTTTGTTTTAAAATCGATATTTGTATCAACTCTGAGGGATTATTATTTTGTGATTTCCATAGAATGGAAAATTTAGGTGTTGAAATAGGTGATTTAGGATTTGTATATCAGAAGTAGGGGATTTTACAATAAACACTTTGGCTTTGCTGGGATTTTGGGTTTTATGACCCGATGTCTGGAATCGAGTGGTTATGTGTATTATATATATTTGAAACGATGATTGGTTTTTTGTGTTTCCAAAATAATTTGAGTCTAGAGGTTATAAGAGGGGTTGATACTTGGTTTCATCATAGTTTATATCTCCCTTTTTCAAAGTTTATTCTAACCCTCTCGATAATGTACTAGATTCTAGGGTGGTCACTACTCTAGTAGTTTGATTGTGAGGATAATCTAGACCAAAATATTCCCATAAAATATCATCCTCTAATAATAAATCTAAAATTAAAACTTTAAGAGTGTTAAAATTTTTGGTATCATGCCTAGTATTTGATGGTAAATGCATTTCTTGTTTTCTTGATATCATACTAGTTTTTTAGTATGGGGGTTAACAAACTTTATAGGTGGTAGTGTGATAAGGGGGTTTAAAGGAGTTGATCAAGAATCATGGAATAAGACCACCATAATGGATATCAGTTAGTTTTTTCCACCTTTCATGTCATTTCCATGGGGGATACATTCACTTTCATGTCTTGATTTATTACATTGCTTATTCAAATGTTTCCAACTAGGGGTACTTTATGTTTGGAATAAGACCTTATACTAATATTTTGAGGGTAATAAGATTTAAGGGATTGTGTATTATCATTATCATTATTGTAAGATCCCTTTTTAATGGTGTGTGTTTCTTAGAGGAGGATTCCATAATGGTGGATTTTGGCCTTATAGAAGCATAAGATCCATATATGGATGTTTAATTCACACTGGTGGCATAACCATTTTCCTTTTTTGATCTCGATTACAAGTATTAGGGATATCCTCTTTAGGGATATAAATTATTATTGGTGTATGTTGTAAGGATTTACCCCTTAGTGCCCCAAGGCATTTATCTCCACTTCCCAAAACATTTCCCCTATTTTCCCCTTTTATAGGGTTTGGCTTAGCCTGAGCTATAAGGGAAGCTAGTTTTGTAGCTGGATAATGTAATGTAACAAACATCTCAGGAGGGTGTGAGCTAGAGGGATTATATTATTGAGAAAAGTGGTATGGTCCTATCATAGTGTAATCCATAAGCATGCTACGTAATGGTCCTGTAGTGACTAAATGAGTAGCATGTTTATTTTCTAAGATATCTAAATGAGTATCCCCTTGATATTTTTTAATTATTTATTTATGATTGATTTCCTTAAATAGGCTTAGGTAGAATTTATTCAAGAGGGTCCCAAATAATGATATTATGAAAAATTGAGTGGATATTAAGAATAGATCTAGCCAATTTAGATGGTTCAAAAATATCTCATGTAAGGAGATATGGGATCCTTGTTGTTTTAGAAGATAATTCAAAATTATTGTCAACTTATTTAGGTAAAATTTTATCATAGATTACATTTATTACATGGGTTTTATGATCTGAGGTGCTTCTTGTGTTTTCTTGTACATAGTTATATGTAGAAGGATGGTTGGGGAATGATTGCCTAAATATATTGATGGATTAATTGGGAGGAACATTAGGATTATCCCATTATAATTCCCCTTGGTCGATAAGGTTCTAAACCAAACTTTTAAAATACGAACACTTATTTACCCCATGACTAGCTATATGATGATAAGCATATAAATCACTTTCATTAAACCAATTTAGTTTGGTGAGAGAATCATCAAGGGGTATGACCGAAGGAAGCTCGATAATGGAATATTTTAGGAGTTTATTTAAAATGGAAGCATATGACTCCCCAAATGGTGTGTATTTTTGAGGAGGAAATTGTGTTAAAGATTTTTATGGTTTTGTTTAGGAAGTAGAAGGTTTGGTTTGGTTCATTGTTTATGGAGGTTCCAATTTTAAGACAACAACATTTATTGTGCCTTTAGTTTTATAATTTTTGGTCCCTTTGGAGGGTTTAGGTCTGAAGTTATTACTATGTAACTTAACTTTAAATTCCTCTAAGGCTCATACTTATAATTTATGAGACATGGTAAAGGATTCATCAAAAGTTTTAAATTATTTTACTTTTAATGGTGATGAGATATGATTAGTGCATTATCTTTTAAATAACTTGATTAATTTAGGTTGAGGAAGGGAGAAGGTTAGTTGATTTATAAGGCCTTGCTACCTAGCTATAAAATCAGCAATGGATTTATCATTAAATTGTCTAATGGTGTATAGGTTGGTAATGGTTACTTTCCTTGTGATATTAATGGAGAATTATTCTAATGGGATTTGAGCCAATTGACCAAAAGAAAACAAGAAGCACTAAGGGATGGAGTTGTACCAATGTAAGGATGGTTCAAACAATGACATGGGAAAAATACTTAAAAAGAGAGAATCATTGTGAGCTATAAGGTAAAAAGCATGTCTAAATGCCCTAATGTGTTGTTTGGGATCTCTCTTATTTTTAAATTTCATAAATATAAGAAGTTCCCACTACGAGGTATATGGCCTAATTAGGACAATAGGATTTTTTAGGATCAACAAATCTCAAGTACCAATAGCTAAATCCTAGCTCTAATACCAATTTTTAGGAAAACATACATTCCTAAATGTTTAAGTAAATATAAAATTGCATAATTAAAACAAACTACAAAAAAGAACATAAACAAGAGAGAAACCATTACACAAAATATGTTGAAACCCTACTGAACCAGCTAGGGAAACACCATGAGGCAAAGGCAGCATCTAGAATTCATATTCATGACAAAATTTCTCTCTACAACATCATATCTTGTAGCAACTCCTTTCTAGTGATTACTAGCACTTAGGTGAACCAAGCTTGCAACAAAGCCTTATAAGATACAACCTCTAAGTTATTACATGTAACTCCATCATTGTGCTAGAACCATAACATCCATGATGAGATCCAAAGTATCAAAATACATCTCCCTAAGCTGAGTTAATAATCATCCAAGCTCTAACCAGGTGAGGCAAGCTAACATAGCCTTTCAAGCTCCAACCCCTAACATCAAGAATCTCCATTCTTCAACAAACTAGGTGAGCTATGGTATCATCTAAGCCTTATAGGCTCTAACCACCTAAGCATGAATTATTCTCATAACCCAAGCATCTAGGTGAGACAATCTTCCATGAATTCCAAGATCTAACCTACAATAATGATCCAGGAGAGGATAGCCCCCAATGGTCTTCTCATAAATACAAAAGAGAAAGCAATGCTTTATAAATTTTTACATGAGAGAGAGGGGGAGAAATTTCATGGTGGCCCCTTAGAAATTTGACCCACACATGAGTGGGGTGTCATGTGATCTCCATAATTTTTTTCACCATGTACAAAAGTCTTCAAAGCATCTTCACTTTAGATAAGGACATGTGCCACCTCCATGTGGCTCTAAAACTTACTCCCCACTTCCACAAGTGAGTCCAAACACTCAATAGTCTTCTTCTTATCTTCATATCTAAGGGTCAACAAAGTAGATGATATAATTTAGACAAGATACAATCCAACCCATGTGACTCCAAGAATTGCACCCCACTCACACATGTGATGCCAATCTATAATAATGAATTCTTGTCTTCATATTCCATGTGAACACACAAGTATAAAAGGTGTTTTAATCACCTTTTGACTTTATCTACACATGTGAATCATGGGTCCCCTTAAAAATTTGACCCATGAATAACCCTTTATCTTTTGCACCATATGACAGACCACATGTGACTTACTAAGGATAAAACACATGTCCTTTAGTGGATTACTATACACCACACTTGACACATCATCATTATCATATTGTGGGACCCTCCATGGGCTCACTTCCATGTCACCTTCTTACCACATCACCTACATTTCATGTCATTAGCATGAAACATCATCTACATGACTTATAGACCACCAACCACATCACCTACATGCCATGCCACCATGAATAATGACCTATGCATAGTGGATTTAGACCTAAAAATATCCCACTCTAATTCATATACATAAGAATTTCAAACATCCACATCTTCTACCAACTAGTTACCACCTAACTCTTATCAATGCCAATGCCCACTTTTGCTCTACATACAAGCCCAATAGAATTTTTTTGAACTACTAAAACTTCTCTATCTTGATCAACTTTTTCAAAATCTTCTCCTCCATAGCATATTTGAAACAAATTTAAGTGAATTGCACTTCACCATAAACCCATCCTTCTTTAGGATTTTGACATGAACCACTCATTAATTCCTTTGCTTGGAAGTGTCTGGTCTAGTGCACATCATGGCTTCATGAGGCTTCATAATTTTGATGAATATAATACATAGAACATCCATGCCTTCTCCTTCTTTTTCTAGGACACTCTATAACATACCTCAAAACCACAAGAAGTGGGATACTTAACTTTCTTGATTTCATGTCCACTATGCATCTTTATCCTTGGTTTTCTCCTTCATCTCATCCTAGTCACTCGAGCCATCTCACCATTGATAATTTTGGGGCCTGCAACTAACATGACATCTACACATGGTAACAACCTCTTCTAAACCTTGGCTCTCCATGAAGGTATTCATGTACCACATCAACATACTTATTAGAACCCATACAATCTTCAATTCTACAAACCAAAAATGCTTTGCCTCATCCTCATATCCCTCTTGGTTACTCCAAATCATCATAAGGTCACCATTTAGTAATGATTATTTTGCATCCCACTACTCTAAATATCAACAAGTGTACATTATACTCTTGATAGTAATTAAAAATATGAGAGAATAACCATAGAAGTTAAGCATATGAATTCTTCATATGTAACATACTGCTACCCACCATGATCAACATGGTACCTATCCATATTTCTTTGGAATTATTCATGCTACTCAGTACATCATTACATATATCAATTTTTTGATACCTAAATATATATTCAAGATACATCTTGCTCTAACACATGTCATACACATGGCCTTCTCCTTATATGGAACCTTAGGTCTCTTATTTTTCTCCATCCATCCAGAACTAATTCAACATTAGGAGAGAAGAACCCATAAAATTCAACACCTAACTTATACATGTAGAAAACCACTACCCACCATTCTTAACATGGTACCCATCCTTAGTTCTTATGAAGTTGTCATACTACTCAGTGCATCACTATACCTACCATGTTTTTGAGCCCCAAAATTACATTCAAGATACAACTTGCTCTATCACATGTCACACACATATGGCCTTCTCCCTCCATGGAACCTTGAGTCACTTATTCTTCTCCATACACTAGGTATAACATTAAGTTTCTTGTACCTCCTCCTCTATATGTAATTTATGCATCATCTCAGCCAACACATTGTGGTAGTAGTATTTCACAACTTATATCCCCATCTCTAACTGAGAAACTCCATCTACACCAATGGAGTCTATATTTCTCCTCAAGTTGTATGTTTTCTTCTTCAATAGGAACATTGTTAGTCTTAATTTGTCTAGCAAAGCTTCTTCAACTTCTCTTCCATTCTTCATCTTCTAAAAATAGAGAAATACCTGCCATGAAAACTTTTTTTTTCATATCTTGGTCTCTCCACCTATATCTCCCTCTTGCAAAATTTTTATCAACAACCATGGTTCTAATATGACTTTTTATGATCCAAATTTCCTAATCATAAAAAATGTACAATAATTTATATTATGGAATTAAAATAAGTGACAATAAAAAACAAAATAGGAGAAAAAACACATTACAAAAGATATATGTATAAACCCTGCTAAACCAGCTAGGGAGAAACCATGAGGCAAAGGAAACATCTAGACTTCATAATCATCATCAAAACTCTCTCTAAAACATCATCTCCTTTAGAAACTACTTTCCATTTCTTATTATCACTCAGGTAAACCAAGCTTGCAACCAAGGCTTATAGGATCCAACCTCCAAGCTACTACATATGACTCCATCATGATGCCAACACCATAGCATCCAAGGTGAGATCCAAATCATCAACCTCCATCTATATTATCTAAGATAATAATCCTCCAAGATACAACTAGGTGAGTTAAGTTAACACAGCCTTTTAGACTCTAGCCTCTAACCTCAAGGATCTCCATACTTTAATAAACTAGGTGAGCCTTGTTCTCATCTAAAACTTATAGGATCTAACCACCTAAGCATGAATGATGTTTACAACCCAAGAATCTAGGTGAGTTAATAGTCCATGCCTTCCAAGCTCCAAACTACAAAAATGGTTAAAGAGAGGATAGACCCTAATGGGCTTCTCATAAATATAAAGGATAAAGCAATGCTTTATATCATGTTATATGAGGGAGAGGGAGAAACTTCATGGTGGCTCCTTAGAAATTATACCTACACATGATTGGGGTGTCATGTTATCTCCATAATGTTTATCACCATGTTTAAAATTATTCAAAGCATCTTCACTTTAGACAGGAACATGTGCCACCCCTATGTGGCTTTAAAACTCACTTCCAACTTCCACAAGTGAGTCTAAAGACTTAATAGTCTTCTTCTCATCTTCATCTCCAATGGTCAACAAAGTAGATGATCTATTTTATACAAGATCCAAGCCACCCCATGTGACTCCTATAGAGAGTATTCCAAAGCAAGTTAGTCAAACATTAGTCCATAAATCATGAAAAATGTATAAATAACTAACTAGTTAAGCCTATTTATTCCTATAGGAATTACAAAGGATAGAAAGAAACAAATGAAAGAAATAAAACATCATATTACCTTCCCAAATGGATTCACCATACCCATGTGGCTCAAAATCATGTTCTCCCTTGATCAAGCATCCTTGTATTTGTAAAAAAAGGTGGTAAATTCCACCAATGTCTCATGAACACTCCATAAAACCTAGGCTCATGATTTCAAATCACTAAACTATCCTATCAATGAAACTTGCAAAAATAAATAAATGGTTTATTGCAAAATATTATGGAGACAATTTTTCATAATAAATTTGCATAAATAAAGCTTTCTTATTCATGTCCATGGCCTCTCTATTTATAGATTTTTGAGATTGTTTAGGATCAACCATGACCATCCATCTCAAGATTAAGATGTGTGGCCATAGATAATCCTAATATTTGGAATTAAACTCATAAATATACTCAAGATAAATAAGCATTAAAGAGGCATGGGAGGCTTTAATTAGGCATGGGTGACCCATAATCCTAATATTTTGTGCACTTATGGCTTGATGTATGCCACCCCATAGATGATGTCACTAGGTGGTGCAGATATTCAAAATCAATTTCCAATAATGAGATATTGAAAAAGCTATATGGAATTCTTACTTAAGATTTTAAATTAGATTAATTAGTTTAATCAAGTTTAGTGAAATTCTTTGGAAATTAGTGCACAATTAATCAAAATGGTTAGAAATTCTATTACTAGATCATAATTTGACTGGAGAGAAACTTGAAGGTGATGTTAGATGCATTGGACCTGTATTCCCATTTAGGATGTTGCCAACACCAAATAACAAAGGTACGTGATGTGTACCAATAAATTAGAAGAAAAGAGTGATCTAGAGTACTAAATGGTGAAATTGTGATTTTGACTTGAAATGATCTGATCAAAGTTAGCTATCCCATAAAATGCATTTCCCTATTTAGGGATACTTTGACCTAAACTGGAACTTGTAAGTGATAAGTTCGAACCATTTAGGGTGTTTTATGGATTTTGACCTAAAATGTGATTTTGAGTGCAATTCAAGTAAGATAGAAAATTTCAACACAAATGGTGTTAGGAATTAGATGTCTAAAACTCCAAGAATTTCACCGCTTTCAAACATATTAGGCCAATCTATAATAGTGTATTCTTTTCTTTATATTCCATGTGACCACACAAGTCCAAAAGGTGTTGAAATCACCTTTTAACTTTCTCTACACATGTGAATCATGGGTCCCCTTAAAAATTCAAACCATGCATGACCCTTTGTATTTTACACCATGTGATAACCCACATGTGACTTACTAAAAAAAATACATGTCCTCTAGTGGAGTACTACATCCCACACTTATCACATCATTCTGATCACATCCTAAGACCCTTCATAGGCCCATTGTTATGTCACCTTCTTGACACGTCATCTACATGCCATGTCACTATAATGCCAAATCATTTTCATCTCCTTTAGACCATCAGCCACATCACCCTCATGCCATGTCATCATGAATAGTGACTATGAATAGTACCTATGAATAGTGACTTTTGAGTAGTGGCTTCACACCCAACATGATTGATAGGTTCATTATAAATTTTATTGTATGTGAGCACATTTTAATTCTTGGAGGTATAAGCCTCTATATTTTATATCTTATTCATAAGGATGTGCATGAGGTTAGGCTAGGTATTGTACTAAGGCACACCCCCTAAGATGTTTTGTTGTAAATGTTGATAGGTGGAGAGTGGAGTGGAAAATGGTTATAAAAGGGTATAACCAACATAAGTGGTCATGATAAGTTGAGATGTAGCCACATACTATGGGATTTGAAAGGGTATGTTTTATTTTGGGTATGAGTGAAGGTGAATGGTCACAATGGATTGTGATGGATCTAGGTATTGAGTAGTCAAGGGGACATATTGCTAAAGAGGTTAACTTGAAGGAATATATTATGTAGGTTGTAAGTTTTGGGTTTGAGGATTAAAAGTTATGCTTGTTTGGATATGTGGGAGAGTCACAAGGGCAAGACTAATAAATTCTAAAGTGAAGTAGTGGGTGGTGGAGTAAGAATAAGTTGGGTTGTAATAACAATTTGGTTTGGGTAACGGTCATAAAAGGGTTATTAGATACTAACAATGGTTGATTATCTAGGGGTTACATTATGTTGGTATTGGAACCCATTAGAGGAGGATTGGTGGAAGAGAAAACCATGGCCATAGCAAGCTCTTTAAGCCCCTATAATGGCATTCTATCCAAAAATTGGGAAGATTAGGTTTGAGGGGAAATAGGAATTCATATGGCTCGAGAACTAAGATGATGATTAAGGATAGTTGGATTACTATCCAATATATTAGTGAAGTTTGGGTCTCCCTATGTATAAAATTGGGGAATGCCTTCCCCCATGGATTCAAGAGGGGCATGATTAATTGTTGTGTTCTCTATGGATGAGGATGAGGTATGAGGTTTGGTTCATTTTAGTGAGTGTTGTCACATTACAACCATGTACCACTAAAAGAGAGATAAATAATGAAATTCAAGGTTACACAATTCTTTTTTTATTATCTCTTTTTAGTGAAAGAAAACACACACTCTATTAAACATACTTAAAGATTTTTTCTTTTTAAGAACCAAAATTTATAATGTGGTGGGGAGATGGGTTAATGAATGTACTAAGAAATGGTAGTCTGAGGTTGATTTCAAGTTTTGCTAAGGATAGGAACCTATATATATGCAAAGGTATGTTGAGGCTTGATTCTATGTTGGAAGGAAGTATGTGGCTTGGTATTAGAGCCTACCCCCTCACTTCACACACCATAGTGATAAGGGTGTTAGGTGCTTAGCCTTTATACTTCTTTACTAGAATTTTTATACTCAATGGGTTCACTGAGTTGGTTTCCCCTTGGTGATGAAATCCAAGTAGGTCAACCTAGGTAGGAAATGTTTTGATGATTATTTTAAAGATTTCTATGGTTTGGTTGTGTTTGAGATAGTGTGACTATCACGATATATTAATCCACCTAAATCAATCTATATGGATTATTTAAACAAGTTGGGGGTGAATGTAATTCTTTTTTAGACTTTAAAAATTAAAGCAATAATTTTGTCTTTTCTCTTTTTTGAATGGAAATGCACAATCAAGAAAATAAAACCCACAAATGATTTCTCAATGAAACATAATAAGAATCATGAAACCTAGGGGTCCCATTAGGCATGCTAAAATGTTTTAGTATATTTTTTTTCATTTTTATTAATAAAAAAACTTACTAAAAATTAAAATTATGACACAAGGTTTTAAAAGGATACCTATGATGAAGGTTTCACGTCATTTATTTAACAAAGTGGGAACTCCTTTTTGGCTAGGATGGATTTCCTACACATAAGAGACAAATTGAAAAAGAATTATTAATAGGATATGCAAGTGGACTACTTTATTCTAGACCATTTTTAGGAAGTGGTACATTTCCTTAAGAGGATGTCAACCCACTATACAAAGTAATTAAGTGGAAAATGTAACAATAAAAACTGCAAAAAAGAATATAATAATATAGATATGATATTGAATTGAAATGGATTAATCGATTGAATGGATGTTAACACAATGTTCATTCCAATAAACTATAGTTGGATCTTCTTGTGCCTATATTTCTTCTAATTTTTTAGTGACTACTTCTAGAGTAGGGGTAAACATAATTGCACAAAGTCCTACCCCAAAATAAATTTCACTCTGATCTATGAAGAGCGGGTGAGGGACTATGGGAAAATCATAGATGGAAACCACATCATGTACAAATCCTACTAATGTCATCTACAAACAAAGATTCATGATTTGAAGACCAAAAACAACTAATTGAAATTAATTTACATTGTTACATTAGATTCAAATTATAGATAAAAAGCAAAAACACAAGGATTGATGTTAGTTATTGTATAATTGCTAACGATTATAGTAATCAAGATGATTAATGTGAGGAATCACCATAGATATTGACAGTGGGGAAAGAAAGCTCAAGATGGGGCCTAAAGGTGGGCTCTAAGGGATTTGACATGACTTTAGGAATAATTAATGATAATCTAATCAGGCTAAGAGAAATAAATAGAATGTAATAAATAATATAGGAATCAAAATATATTCAAATGATAAATATACTTACCTTTGAAATGCTTCAAATATTGCAGAGAATTATAATGTTAATGGGGATATTATTAATATTTGAATGAGTGGGAATGGACTAAGATAACTATTTCATTCTTCCACATATATTCTAAGACAATTTCTCTAGCATTCCAATGTATGAATTTGGGGATCCCTCTACTCAAAGATGGTCTAGTTTTAAATTGATGGCAATCTAAACAAGATATATGATGATCATGGGGATTGGTGTTGATTCAGTCTAAGCTTGCCAAGTTCATTCAAATAAATCCAATCCACAAGGTTAAACTTAGTCTTAGGCTATTTTAAATGAATTCTAGCTAGTGGAATGCTTTTAGGAGGTTAAAAACAACTTACTTCTAATATATTTTGGGGAGATTTGACTAGATTTAAAGAGGCTTAAGTTGTTAAAATTAGTTACCTAGATAGAAAGTAATTAGTAAGACTAATTATGTGAAGTAAGATAGTAATTTATAAAACTAAATTAACTAACATAAAAAAGTATGGGGAAGTGGTAAGACACATATATTCATACTAATATAATGGTGTAAATTTGTAGTGTCTACAAAACCCTCAAGTTATTATTTAATACCAAACACACCATTTCATGGAGCCACTAAAATACAAAGTTGAAGTTGACCCTATGAGTCAAAAAGCGTTTATGTGAGTTCAAACATCAAGGAACAACATGAGGTGAGCCTTGAGTCACATGATGAGTATGTCTTCATTGGAATTAAGTTTTCTCATTGATAAGTCACTTGAAAATATGATAAAAGAGTTGGCAACCTATATGTATACTCCACCAAACACCATGATCAAAAGGAAACATGTTCTATATCAATGTCCATCTCATGGAGGAGGTGTTTGCAAAAAAAATCCTTTTGATCCAGGAAGAAGATGTCTTAAGGTTAGTTGTAGTTAGTAGTGTTCTTGTGATTTGCTTTCCCTGAGTGATTTTTATTGTGTGTGTGTGTGTGTGTGT
>JARHVA010008090.1:335000-557821 GCA_037957365.1 Torreya grandis
AAAGGGATCTAGCCCTATCTAGAGGTTCAATCCATTCTTTAGGTCACCCACATCCTAGGATTGTTCCTATGCTATCACTTAAGTGAGGAGGCTTGAACCACCTAATCAAGGGTGTAAATTTGGATGATAAAAAGACTTTCATCTCCTTTAATACCAAGGAAATGATAGTGAAGTGTAGAAAAAAATGATTGTATTTCAAATAAGCTAGTGAATTGTTTTATTAAATATCATAGAATTATTTCAAAAGAATAATTAATATCTCATTATTTAATTTGATATAATTAAAATCTCATTATTTAATTTGATATATTCATTCCAATCATATGAATCATCATCTTAATAATTTTTAAAAACCTTCTCCAAAACATTTTTTTCAAAAAATCTTTGCTACACATATATCATACAAATCTTGAACCATGGTGTTTCATAATTATAATTCAAATTCATATTTATAAATTTACATAAATCCTTTAATGTGATCAATGGTAACCTTCCAATGAATATTCAGTGACTCTTTTTCAATCCTAATCCTTGCATCAATATTTTCAATTTTTCCATAGCAACCCAATTCACCAATGGTTATAATAACATTTTTATTCAAACCTAAATTACACACTAAATGTGAAATTTAGATAATGGTGGTATCAATAAGACTAATTAAATATTGGTTTTAAAAATATAATTAACAAATATTATCTTTCAATGTATATTTTAATTGTCCATAATTTTCATCCTTTTAATTGTCATGTGTGGTATTTCACTCATGTTTTTGTTATCTCATTGTTTAGTAATGTATTCTATTGGAAACTTCTAATGTCTATAATATTATATAATCATTTACTTTTTCTATTGTCTTAAATTATAGTGGTAACTTTAGGAATTGGATTCCATGTTCATTAGAGTTATATATATTTTTATTATCTTAAATCATTTAGAGTTATTGGAAGTCGTATTTAGAGATTGTTTTATTTCTTTATTTTTTTTATTAATAATTGAAGTAGTATTTGGATATTTTTGAATGTTATTGATGGAGAAAAGATGACTAAAAAATTTGGACAATTTAGCCTTGATTGAAATTTCCTCTTTTTATTTATCTTAAATTTTAGCCATTTAAAAGTACCACATGAAATATTAGTTACTTGAGTTTGAGAGATAATAAAAGTACCAAATTATTGAGGATAATTCACAAAAATTTAAATATGTGGTTGTGATGTTTTGTGAATTAAAATTTGATGGGGTGGTGCCACATGGGTATATTTACATTTTTTTTCTTCATATTCTCAAGAATAATTAATGGAGAAGTGCCCACCTTTTTGTGTACTTAAGCATCAATAGTACCTTATTGTAATTATGTTGATTGAGAATGGCTTTTGGGTTTTTCTTAACTTCCTAAAGTCTAATTCTTCTAGATTTATTGTATATTTGGTAATGAATTAGGATCAGAAACCTCTTCTAAAACTAGAGAATATGATGTAGGATAATTACTAGCTATTGGTCCAATTTTAACATCCCTTTTCTTAGACCTACTATTGGATACCACACCTAAAGAAGAATCTTGGTTCTAAATTTGCAACTGATTCACTCCAAAATACTCATCCCTTTGTCAATTTAGAAGTGTAGCATCATTTTAATCTTATTCTTGAGAATAATTTTGTTTTAGTGGCACCTTAACTTGGGTATCTTATTGTGGTGCTAAACGTTTCACCAATAATGCTTGGTTGAGGACACCATTAGGACATGTGGTTTGGTTGTGGGGAAGATTACATGGAGACCACCACTCATAATCATGTAATAAGTTGTTTTGGATAGGGAATAAGGATTTAGACATGCTAAAATTATTAGGACTGAAGACATAATAAGGAAGTGTAAGAGTAATTTGATCATAACCTTGAAGATATACTTGATGTGATAGCCTACTATTATGATAAAGTGTTTGATATGGATGCCTCTTATTTTGATAAGACTAATAAGGTGGTTGGTAGGGTTTATAATTATAAGCATAATACCTTTTGAGAGTGACAAACTCATTTCCAAAATATTGAAGAAGGCTCTTAACCTCTTGTAGACAATTTTCTAGGCTATGGGTGGCTTTATCATGGCTTGGTAGTTGGCTAGTTGGTATCAAGATAGATTCCAACATAGGTATTTGAGGTGGAAGAATGGGTTATACTTATGGAAATATGTGAATTTGAAATATTATTACAATTTATCTTTCCTATATGATAATATTATCTACCCTAATGGCTACCTCATAAGCATATGGTAATGTCCTATCACCCATCAATTAGATCATCACAAATATATCACTATTTAAGGATCAAAGATAATAAAGAAAACATATTCATGTGTAGGCCTTACCATTAGTGGGATCCTATCTCATGTCCTATAAAATTTGAGATTGAAATCATCCATGTACTCATGTAGTGCTCTCTTAATAGTAGTCAACTGCTTAACCAAGGATAGGTGGACTAATTTATCTTCAAACTATTTGCATAAGCCTTATCTTAACTCATCCTATGCATTCATAGAGCTAGGTAGAAAGATCCTATACCATTAGAGAGATTTGAATTTGAATGAGGAAGCTAAAATCTTAATATCAACATTTTCCTTAGTAACATGATACACTGAATAGCTATTAGTAATATCTCTAATGTATTCCATAGGTGTGGTAATATCCCTTCCAATGAAATAGGGAATACTTTTGAAGGATGCAATGGGTATATCATCATATTAAGAAATTTTTCATGTGATTCTTCCATTGAAAGGAATAAAGGCCTAATTTCTAGGGACAACCATGTAAGGGACTAGAAGGAATCCTGGTCTTGGGTGGGGGAATTTAACAAAAGGAGGCATAGACTAAGCTCTTGAGGAAGGTTGTCTAAGATCTCTAATTATTATTATAGGAGATAGGGAAGATTTATTTACCCTTATTCTAAAGGGTGTATAAAATTGAAATAACTATAAATTACCTTTTGAAGAATCTTTTATTACTTTTGACATGAAATATTTAAGGACTAGTTTGCTGGAGACCCTAAATGTTAATAGTTTTTAGGTATTTATTTGATGTCTTCAACACTAAATCTTGCTAACAGTATCACTAAACACTCATATGAAACCTTATAACTCTATATAATTGAGTAGTGGTCCCACTAGGCATGCTAAAAAATATTATCAATTTGGATTTCAACCCAAAAGAGGCTTATTTTAGGGCCTCTTCACCCACTTCACACAATGGGATATCTCTAAGACTGTGAGTGACCTATGGCTAGAGAGAACCTCCAAATAGGGTTGGTTCCCTTGGTGAATCTCCTAAAACTAACACTAAACTACTATATTTTTAAGGAAAAAGGAGAATAAAGATATAAAATGAACCTAAATATTTAGAAGGTGATGCACTAAAGATGTTTCACTTCCTAAATTGGCTTCTTAATGGCACTAAATGACTCAATATTGACTAAAATCCTATTACACTTTCCTCAAATTAAGTGTTCATACATCAATATTTCATATGAAGGTTGTGATTCTATGCATAGGACTTTGAGAGACAACTAAAAGGCCTTAAACAATTAGCTAGTTTCTATAGTAATTCTTTAGCCTAAACAATATTGACACAACATACACCCAATATAAATCAGCCTACTAACAACAAGGTGAAATCAAAGGACATGCAAAGGGATGAATACTTTTGTCACAATTTTAGATCAAATAATCATAAGGTTCATATAATAATATCATCATAAGGAAGGTAAACTTTAGTCTCTATTAATAAAAAGGATTTAAATCCAACACTACATGTGGGTAGAGTCTGGTCATACCCAAAAGAAGATCAAAGATGGGCCAATTTCTAGAGCATTTCTATGTTAAAAAGGTTTTTTTTGTAATGAAAATTGTTTATGTTTAAAAAGGCCAAATTTTTGAATCTTGGGTTTGATTCTATCTTACCCAATATTAGGGTGGTTAAAAATTTGATGATGATAAGGAAGGGGAGTCAAGGTAGTGGGAATCTCCTCAAGATCACCATGGCCATGCTTGCATAACTACCTAACATGACCCCTCAATCTTGTAGATTATCTTATGCATGTGTATTATCCACTCACCTTGATGATCAATAGGGCCAAATTCTATTGAGCTCTCATCAATTTACCAAAATCTATGTTGAATTGTACCATGATTTTGACATTGAAATACTCTAAGATTGATTATCTGAATAAAATATAGTTACACAATAAATTCATGAGTTTGACATCTGAACAGGTGAAATGAGTTGTTGAAATTTCCTCAATTATCACCAATATGGATGCCAACAAGATCATTAGTGAGAGGTTCCAACTATATGTTGACATCAACTCAATTTGGGCCTTTTTAATCTTTTGATTATATTCTTATATGGGCCCACATACTACATTGAGTTGATTATTATGACTTGAATACCTAGCCTGGGTTCATCACTAGATGCCACATAGAATTATTTCATTTGTTTTGGGATCCAAATTACTACCCAAGACATCTCCTTCAACCTCATCAGGGGTTCACCAACTATTTTATTTTGATTGGGGTATAAATACCCTAACTCTACCAGTCCCATGTGGTAGATTATTATTTTTCTACCCCTTCCTTGATTTCTCTATCACTTGGGCTCTATCAAGTTCCAACTAGTGTTAATCTATTTATTAGGATCTCTTGTAGTTACATGTTCAACGCTTAGCACCTCCACATGGTTATTTATTACTCTACCCACTTTCTTGGGGATTTGACAAATTTGTTGGTCCTACATGAAATTTTTCAGGGCTATAGAGCATGGGATTATGCTATATAGTGTCATCCCACTCACCTATTAGCCCAATGCTCTGATATCATCTCTGAGATGTATGCAAACCTTTGAGAGAGTAGGGTAGTGTAATTTCACCATGTAGTATAATCCTACTAACCCACTATCCTAGAGGCCTTTGGACTTATATGGATGGTTCCAGGTCATCAAGATATCAGGATTGTGACATGTGGAATCATCCTACTTATATCCTTGCTTGGGGATTTGTTTACATCATTACCTCATTGGGAAACTTCTTGAAAATCGACTAAGTCTTTAATATATTTTTAAATAGGCCCAAGAATATTAGAAGAGTGACACATGGCATTGGGTGAACACATAATTGATTAAATGTTGAAAATCATTTGACAAGGATTGAGACCACTATGATATTAACACATGGCATAATAGTCACCTTTCAATAGAAATAACTGAGTTTCACTATGATTAACAAACTAGGAAGTCCTCAATACATCATCAAGGGCTGGTCAAATTTAGGCTTATCACCTTATAAATTCATCATTGGTAAAAAACCCTAAAATGGCTAAGTGTTTTTATTTTTTAACTCCTATAGGCTTTGAGAGTGCACTGCATTGGCAAGGAATGTCTGGGAAGCTGATAATTCATAGATTTTTCAACATGTGGATCTTCCCTTGAACTTACTAAACTTTGATAACTTTTAGGTGATCTAAAGCCTTAAACTACTAAATTCAGGTGTTTCTCTTTATAGTGATAAAAAATGGTCAATAGTCACATTGGTGAAAATACATAGGAATCATAGATAAACATTAAATTCTTTATTTTTATTTTTCTATGGACTCTATTGTCTATGGATTTCATCACCGTGTGGTATGCCAAACTCTATATATCATCATTGTATACAAATAGAATGTCAAAATTTTCAAATGCCTATGTAGTGTTTTTTCTTAATCACGCCATGATGTGATGGGATTTCATTCTATAATACCCAAGGTTTCAATAGTTTCCTCGATCTTTGAATTTTTTGACAAAAACCTATTGAAATATTATGACTGGGTTGGGTATATTGGGATTAGACCCATTTATTTGTGGATTTTAAATTTGACTATTCCATGTTTTTTAGCATCACATACTAAAATTTATTTATAAGACTCAAAATAGTAATCTTATGAAAACCTTAATCCTAGGTGAGCTATTTTGTCATTCAACTTTGGGGCATCAGTTAACGGTTAGTAATTAGAAGTTACTTTACATGTACCCTTGAAATTAAGTCTAGTGGGTTATGAGAATGGCACTTCTTCTAAATTCATCTCTCTAAAATATTGGGTCAATGTTATTCAATGGGAAAGCAAGCATCAAGAAAAGCCTAAAAGTTTTTCAGGTCCTTTTATCATAGTTTTATCAATTTTTGTGCATTGCACATGTATTTAGAGTAATAACTTGTTTATTTTTCTCCCTTGTGAATATCACATGATAAAATACTTATGATTGAAAAAAATAATTTATTTTAAAATTCACATCAAAATCATATCTAAAACTTATAATTAAAAAAAATTCTAAAGTCATAACATAAAAAATTTGTTGTCGATCATATTACTTTCTAGTATTGGTCTTTTATTTTTTATTTTTTTGAATCAATCATTAATTAAAAGTTTCCCATTAAAAAAAAATGGCCTTCTTGATAAATCCTAGGTTGTTAGAGGAGCCTTTTGGTAATTTCCCTTCACTTTGGAAATCAAGAAAACTATATTCAAATTAGGAACAATGTTGAAAATGAAGAACGTATCCCTATATCCATTTCCACCTCAAATCATAGAGTATATTCTAGAAAAAAATAATAAGGTATTGATACAAGACTTAATTCAAGGTGCAAAAATTCATTCAAATTTTGAAACCTAAACCATTTCACATCAATGTCAACTTACCATAGGTAACCTTGTTATACAAAATCAGCCAAGTCTCCCATTCGCTAGTTATAACATTGATTCCAACATCCCTCATTATAATATCAAAGGGAATACAATTATATCACCCCTACCATTTAGTATCAATCCAATCCCAAAGCCATGACAAATCCAAATCACCCAACCTATTAAAAAAATTACCCTACCTAGTTGTCAACTTAGACAAAAAAATTGAAAATGTAAATTCACTCCAGTGGAGGAACCTTATAATGTATTGTTTCAAAAAAAATTCACTAAAAACTTAGTCACATTTACAAACATGAAATAATTTTATGACAACATCCCAAATCATAAGTGGTATATAGCTAATGAATATTGTGACTATCACAAAATAGAATATCATTTCACCAACCGTTGTGAAAGATTAAATCATTATATCTAAGATTTGATTTATAAAAGGGACATTAAGGTAAATAAATATGTATTCACATATGAAAAACATAGATTGGAGGTATTCCAAAGTGTCTTTCTTGAGACTAATTAAGCTTTTTCACATTCAAGTCAAGGTCATAACCTTTCATCCATTTCTCACAAACCTTTTTTCAACACATCCATTTTTAACGAATCCATAGTCAATTAACCCATATTTGAGAACCATGGTCTACCATCCATTTTATATGATCCTATCTTTGTTGAAGAGTCTATTTTTGACCAAAAACCTATCTTTTCACAAGATCCTCTCTTTGACCAAAAACTTATCTTTGATCAAAATTCCCATTTTTTAATTAAAATTCCATTTCTATCCAAGATCCTATCTTGGACCAATCCTCCTCCAAAAAACACAACCTATCACACATTGTAAAATCATAAATATTCTTACCACATGTTGAATCCCCCATCACCCTGCACCATACACCCCAAATGATAAAGGTACTTATAGATAATAAAATCCATGAGCAAAGAATTCTATAACCCATCCATTTTGAAGTTGATAATGGACCTCATGAAACAAATACAAACCATTTGAAAATAAATGTAAATATGTTAGTAGTAATTTTATGATTTCTAAGGAAAATTTATCTGTAATCAAAACAAGATTCATTCATAGTCATTATGAGGACTGTGTTGCCACCACTCCTTTCATCAATACCACCAATCTTTCCTCCCATCTTATAATTCAATATCCTAAACCCATCAATCGAGACTAATAATCTTACTTATCATTAGTTTCCTCCCATGATGATCAAATAATCATGTAATTTCTAGTTGGCCTCTAAATATAAGAACATAAAGAAACATCTATATATTTTGAGGAACAAGTGTTCCTAAACAAAGATGAATCCCATAATCAAATCTGAAATCATTGTCCCATAGTTAAAAACTTTTGAGGTATTCATAGATGATCAAAATCTAAATTCCAATCCCAATATAAATCAAAAGATAGAAACTCAAAAATACAAGTCCCTTTGTGAAATCCTCTTTGAGGCATTATTGGACAATCCAAATCAAAATAATAAAGAAGATCCCCTTGGTGAAAACCTGTTTAAGGAACCAATGGATGATAAAATTAATCTACCCCATACATTAATATACTTGCATGGTGGACCCTCATCACATATTAAATCCACCACTAAATTAGAAGTGAACTCCAAAATCATCCAACTTGTAACTACTCTTGGGCTTGATGAATGTAAGATTGTTGGTCTCAATCACCCTTTACATCATGACACATATACTTATCCCCACTATCAATCCATCCATCAAAATACTTCATGAAATCAACACACAACTTTCATCTAAGATACCTTCTGCTTCACCTAGTTCGGTAGCACCTTCTATTGTAGGGGATATGATGGTATCCTAGTAAATTTGGAAGAAGCCAACATAGAAATCAAATAAGTTATTGAATACATATCTGGAGTACATACTTAAATGATCAATATGGTTCAACATCATGCATCTCACACACTTCATAATTGAGATTCCAAAAAAAATCAACAAAAAAATAAAAATAATAAAAAATAAAAAAGAGAAATAATTTATCCAAAAGTGAAAACCATCCTTATGGTAATTTTGTCAAGTAACATGATTAAAACTAGTTTCTAGCATCATGCATAAAATAATTAGTTGTCTAAAACTACCCTATACTTAGGGGCAAACCCATTCCATCTTATGCATTCTAAATCATCCCTCCATACTAACCCATCCTTATCTATAAATCCCAAACGCATCAAAACCCATCCTTATATAACATCCTTACCCATTTAATTCTAAACCCATCAAAATCCATCCTTATTAATCTAATCTTTCCCATCATATAACCATCCTTCTTCCCAAGGTTGACATTGATAAGGAAGTGGAAACATCTTGAGACATGTTCTTAGAAACATCATGTTGTATTCTTGCAATGCTACTTTGATGATTAGATACTTGTTTCTTACGTAACATGTTCATTGGAGTTATTTTCTTAATTCCTATCCATTCTAATTCATCCATATTCCATCCATAACGTATCCTTTTCATCCACTACCTCTCCCTTTCCTAGTACTATAACATGTTTCCCCTTTTATAGTAGCCCTTATATATGCATATATAAATCCAAAAAAATCCAAAAACATTAATAACATATCCAAAAATACAAAAAAAATTGAAACAAAATCAAAATACATTGTCATTTGTTATATAGCTTTCTCATCCCTTTTGCAGATTACTCATTGGATGGTTCAAAATTGTAAGGAACCCCTTATCCAACGGAAGCACAATTGATTACTTTCTTATAAGAAATTAAACATGAAATTATACCAGAATGATTAAGTAACTAGAAACTTGAGACATCAAAGAATTTGAGAGACAATACACACTCTTGTATTAAATACTACCAGAATAAAATACAATAAGGAAGATGCCACTTCTTCCTCCACCTCAAAGGCTTGCCACACCTCAAGACCTTCTTCCCTCTCTCTCTTGCTCAACCACAACCAACTCAACAACATGAGTTGTTATCCCCTCCTTGAATGCTTCAGCTGATCTCCTTAACCTTACACCTGTAGATCTCCTTGACCTTGCTCCTTGCTTCAATGCTTTTACTTGCCTTCTTAATTTACAATACATGCCTCATGAGTCTTTAAATAGGATCCCATGCATACAAAAAGAGAACTCTAATTACAATAATTAGACACGTAGCTCATGATTATAATTAGCCCTTAAACATGCAAACACTCACTTCACTTAACTGACTGTTCCTCAACAGTAGTCCTGGAACCACCACAGGCGACCAACGTTGGTCCCTGTCTATCTGGTGTTGGCCAACATCGACTGACTCCCTGCCGACGCTGATTGACTTCTTCACTCCATTTGACCGACATCGGTCATGCTATCGACACTGGTACTTCTAGATCTTCAGCAA
The DNA here is from genome assembly GCA_037957365.1 of Torreya grandis. Lineage (NCBI taxonomy): Eukaryota > Viridiplantae > Streptophyta > Pinopsida > Cupressales > Taxaceae > Torreya > Torreya grandis. The sequence continues at coordinate 345,097 of JARHVA010008090.1, forward strand.
CCTCCCTTCTTCATGTCTGCAATAGTTGAAACTTTTAGCTCCACACCCTAACAATCTCCCACTTGGAGATAAATAGCTGCAACTGTACCTATACCTATACACCATCTACTTTGTTCCCTTGGCTCTGTATCCCTCTTCAACATCACTCTTGAAGACCAACCACCACAAAACCTGTGGTGCTATACCTGTCACTTATGCCAAAAGAATTTTGTTGCTCCCAAATTCTTCATGACATACTTCTGAACCAACTTTACCCTTAGCTCATAAAACTCCCTGTATATGAAACCTTGCAACAAGCAACACAATACAATAACAAGATAATGTAGCTAATACTATCCAACCTGGTAAAGATAAATACAATGGTTAAACCTCCATTGTTTGCAGCCTAATCAAGACCATATACCATAGCCTTCTGTCTCACGTGTCCATCCACTCTCTTCTCTAATTTGGGAATCCATCCCTCATCTAGTGATTTCTTCCAGCTGATAACTCCACCAACAAATACCTATTTGGTTCTTCTCTAAGGACTCACACTCCTCATCCATGCCAAGCTCCCATTATTTCTGGATTCTACCTGCATTGCTTCTTCACATCTTCCTAGTTCTTGACCATCAGTAAGCAATATAAAGAAGGTGAACAATGAATATGAGGTTCACTTACCCTTTCTGACCTCCATATGGGCATTTGAGACTCCTTGACAACTTGTTGTCTGCCCAACATCCGTTCCAGTGACCGATCTTGGCCATCTCCCAGTCTGCTCCCAACCGATGTCGATTCCCTACACTGACCCTGACTATCAACACCATTTCCCTGGCCGACGCCGGTGTCCCCTCTGCCGATGTCGGTCCCTTCCTGACCGACATCAGACTTCTCCTGCCTGACTCTACCAACCCTGCTGGTCTACACATGACTGATGTCAGTATCTGGCTAACCGACGTTGGTCCCAAGTGACCAATATCGGTGTCTGTGTGTTCCTGTAAGTGATGAATTATTCATCCACGAGTTCATCTTGGATCAAACCCCTGTCCATACTACCCTGCTCAGAATTGTTCAACCCCTGTGACTGATCTTTGTTCCTCATCTCCTCCATAAACACCAAGGCTTCTTTGTTCTTGTCAAAAGCATCAAATTTCCTTTTCCTACAACGAACTCTATCTATGATTTCTGAATCTAAACACATACCTTTTGAATCAAGAATGTCCATTCCCTTCTTATTCATGTGACCAAGCCTATTAAGCCACATCTTTGAATCTATAGCTGAAGTAGATAAACCAGAAGTAGAATCAGTAATACAAGTACGTAGATAAAGAGTACCTACTTTCTTACCTCTTGCTAGAACAAGTGCACCCTTGGTAACCTTCCAAGAATCTACTGTGAGGGTTATTATGCATCCCTCATCACCCAACCTTCCAACAGAAACCAAACTCTACTTTAGAAGTGGGACATGCATGACCTCCTTCAACACCCATGTGTTGTCCATCTGCAATCTCAGCTGCACTTTCCCTTTGCCAACTATTTGACAAGGCGTACCATCCCCTAAATAAAGCATTCCAAAGTCTCCCTAGACATACTCATGGAACAAATCTCTGTTTGGGGATGCATGAAAAGAAGAACCAAAATCTAAAACCCATGATCCTACCTGACTATCCAAAGAAAGTATGAGAGCATCCTGTACCATAATATTTGCATCCTTTACTTCTTCATTACCTTCATGTTGATTCTCTTTATCCCTCAACCAACACTCCTTTGTGTGTCCTCTCTTTCCACAAAACCAGCAGGTAACACCTCTGGATTCAGACCTCCTTCCCACCTTCGACCTTGATTTCCCTTGCTCAATCTTCTCTCTTTGCCTTCCCCTGCTTTTTGCACTTAGAGTATTCCCTGATGATTCACTTGTGCTTCTCCTGCGTATTTTTTCATTCAAGATCACACTCACAACATCATCAACTTTTAAGATTTTAGAAGCAGATGCAGAATTACTTACTGCCATAACCAAACTATCCCAACTTTCAGGTAAAGAACATAAAATCAAGAGAGCCTTTACTTCATCATCAAAAACAATATTGACTGAAGCTAACTGGTTTACCAAACCATGGAAATCACTAAGATGAGTATGTATCGATCCATATTCTTACATTTGTAAAGTAAATAGCTGCTTCATAAGAAATACCTTATTAGAAGCCGGGGGCTTTTCATATAAATTTGCCAAGGACTTTATCAACTCTTCCGTTGTCTTGCACTATGATAAGTTGGAAATCATAGACAATGCAAGGCTCAACCTTATGGAACCCAGAGCATTCCGATCAAGAACATTCCATTCTTCATCCTTCATATCTGTGGGCTTGCATGCAACCCCACCCAACGGTAAATACAAATCCTTCTGATATAGATAATCTTGTATCTGCATCCTCCAATGTTGATAATTCTTGCCGTTAAACTTCTCCATTCATAGCTTACTTTCTTCTGCCATTGCTGAACTCCCACTCAATCAGAGAACCCTGTGAATGACCTGTAATCAAACAATAACCTGCTTCCTACAAACCGTAGCTTTGATACCAACTGTTAGGAACCCCTTATCCAATGAAAGCACAATTGATTACTTTCTTATAAGCAATTAAACACAAAATTATACCAGAATGATTAAGTAACTAGAAACTTGAGACAACAAAGAATTTGAGAGAAAATACACACTCTTGTATTAAATACTACTAAAAGAAAATACAATAAGGAAGATGCCACTTCTTCCTCCACCTCAAAGGCTTGCCACACCTCAAGACCTTCTTCCCTCTCTCTCTTGCTCAACCAAAACCAACTCAACAACTTGAGTTGTTATCCCCTCCTTGAATGCTTCAGCTAATCTCCTTGACCTTACACTTGTAGATCTCCTTGACCTTGCTCCTTGCTTCAATGCTTTTACTTGCCTTCTTAATTTATAATACATGCCTCATGGGTCTTTAAATAGGATCCCATGCATATAAAAATAGATATCTAATTACAATAATTAGACACGTAGCTCGTGACTATAATTAGCCCTTAAACATGAAAACACTCACTTCACTTAACTGACTGTTCGTCAACATTAGTTCTGGAACAGCCACAGGTGATTGACGTCGGTCCCTATCTGTCTGGTGCTAGCTGATGTTGGCCAACTCCCTGCCGACGCCGATTGCCTTCTGCACTCCATCTGATCGACGTCGGTCATGCTATCGATGCTGGTACTTTTGGATCTTCAGCAACCTCCCTTCTTTGTGTCTGCAATAGTTGAAACTTTTAGCTCCACATCCTAACAAAAATTGTCTAATATCTCAAATTCTAGACGGTTCTACTCTAGCCAAGGACATCTAAAAAGTCATTTACTTACATGTTTTTAAAGTCATTTTCTTAATTGTTTTTTATTTACTTTCCTGTACATATTGTGTATTTATTTACTTACTTGTATATTATATTGTTCACTTTCTTATCTATTTTACTTGCATGGTTTTCATTTTTTCTAAACATCTCTTTTAATCTTGTTTTTATTATTATTTCTTGTGTCTAAATCACTATGCACATTACAAATGGTGTTACTATGATCTTCCAAATCATGATGCACTAGTTCTTACACTTGTGAATATATTATTCATTTCGTGTATAACACAATATAAATCATGGTTTTTCCATACCATCAGTGCATATTATCCTGCACAATATCAAAATAAAGGTTGTTCAATTTGTATCATAATTAATGTTGTGATTCTTGTTTTAACTCCAAATAAATAATATATAATTCAACTATCCAAAACATCTTTTTTAGACATATATATAAACACATCCTCAAATGAAGCATTTATGGGTCATCTCAAACAAGGCCATTATGGTGTACTCATAGTGTGATAAGAAGACTAAACCACATATTGCTCTAGGGATGTAGTCCATGTTGTATCTCCTATAACATTTCAAATGGAAACTATGTTTAATCATTTCACACTCATTATCCATCTAAAATAAACTCATTAATATTCAAAATACCATAACAAAGCACATCAATTTATCTTGTCTGATCACTTCTATCTAACTAATATTTTGAGATGAATTCACCAACCACTTGGATGAATTCATTTCCCACATGAATGAATTCACCATAATCAATAACAAATTCACTATTATGAGAATGGTGAATTCATTTTCCTCTCCTTTTTTGAGCATTTAATGCAAAAAATAAATTTTTTTCACCATTCGATCCATAATCCCCTATCTTCTATCCATAAATCAAATATATGTTATCCAATCACGTGATCAATCATCATTAATCCATGTATTCAATTAAATTATTTATTGATGCTTTCACATTAATAATCCCCAATCATTTCCTAATCTTTTTGATCAAAATCTCCTTCACCTATCAATTAGGAATGACAAAATCATAAGATCCATTCTTTCTCCATCAATCTATCACTAAATCAATTAGTCAATCAATAAATCAGTCAATCTAATCAAAGCCCACATATTTTCAATGGGATATATCATTCCCAAAATATGTTCCTTGTATATATCATTTCTTGAGGGCACATCAAAGTGTGCATCTTAGCTCAAGATATAACAAAAACCAATCCACTCCTTATATATATCATTTCTTTGGTAAAATAAATCCATCATGATATCCAATCACAATGTGTAAGTATTATCTTAATTAGGTTAATAACATTTATGGGTTAATGTTAGTCAACTATTTCATCACATTGGTATAACTACATCAGCCTTAGGTCCACATAGATAATGTAGGTAATGCTCAGTTACATGGGGTATCTAAGGTCATTTTGGAAACCATCATCCATCTAAGTCATTTCATCCACATTTCTATTTCTAATTAATCCAAGTGATATACATATTTATAATTACTTTAAATTATCAATATTTTAAAATTTTATCGAACATCAAACAATCTTTTTTTTTTATGACTCATAGATTACCATGATCAGGACGTATCATTCCCACATCTGCTCCTATGAACCCTGATTCCTTAAGCACCATCCAAGCATGCAACCTACAAATGGAAAATATTATTTTTCCAATTTATTTCTCTAGGTACAAATCATTTTACATGGACTCCATATAATGTTGTGAACATTTTTATTGAGACAAATATCTCTATTATTAATGGTAATCCATCCTTTCATCCATTTAATCTCCACTTAAATAATTTTGAGAATTCATTCACTTTCCATACATGAACACTTAATGGGGGCATCATCATATTCATTTCTAACTACATAGGGAAACTTTTTTATACATAATAATCAATTCTCTACATAATAAAGAGGTGCACATGTAGACACCTAAATTTCACCATTTAGTGTTAAAATTATATTTGACATGCTAACCCTTCACCACCCCCACTTCAAATTCATATTAATAACATTTCCATCCAAAGTTTGAATAAATGATTAATTCATAATTAATTAACTAAAACATGCACACCTAATTTACTCTATAACTAATTAAAATATGGATTATCCACCTCATTTAGACATCCTCCATGTTTATCTCAACCAAATGTTGATTCATCCAACCACTTTTCTCAACTTTTTCATTTGTCTTATAAGTCATCTTAAAACATTTAAACTAACTTGTGAGTCATCCCTTGACTTTTAAAATACCTTAACCCATTCATGACAAGTGACTTAGCTACCAACTAACTTTCCCCCTTCTTCTCAACAAATGTGAATTAGTCATCATCCATTGGGATGAGGACTCAAATACAACCATTGATTATTATTTTAATTATACAAGTTCATATTATTCTCAACCATTCATTTTTCCACCCTCGAGCCTATAAATTGAAGTGTAATACTCCACTCAAATCATCAACCTTTAGCTAACAAAGTGCTATCACTTTTTCAATTGAATATATCAAGCATCCAATCCATTTGTAATAACTAAATGCTTCCTGACTCACTTTGTATGGAGAATAATGGATCATCCACACACTTTTAAATAAAGAGAAAATAAATATTTTATCACAATGTATAAGGTGACACATACTTCATGGTTGTAAGCATTATTTTATTTACATTTTCTTCATTTTCTTTTCTATCATAAGTTGAGCTGAGTTTAGAATAGGAGAATTTGTGTTTGTTTATTTATCTTATTCTACATTCTATATTTTATAATTATACAATATATCTCAAGGTCTACTCTTTAGTTTAACCTTCCTCATATCCAAAATGCTCACACTTTCCACCTCACTGGGTCTAATTACTTACTTCTTAGTCTAATCTTGATTATTTTGATTATCTAGAACACTTGTAATCAAATAACACCTAAAATATGATATAAATTCATCATGGCCAGTTAACAAACCTAAATAAATTTTATTCATCTTTGAAAACTATGTTTAGAGTAGGATGGTATCATCGATGCTACTATCCATACTCTAATGCAAGTGTTATTACCTTAAAAATAATCAAAATTTCAAATATTTCAAAGTGTATGGATCAGCCTAAGAATGTCATTAACCCTTATGTAATAATTATTTCAAAAGAGATAGTATAAATATAGTTCAAATCCAATTCATTTTGACATATAAGGACCCATAACAATCACCAAACAGTAACGTACAAAATCTCAATCAATCAATTGGAAAACCAAGTTATTCTTTCCTATTTATCCCTATTTTCATGTCAAGCATATGAGCAGTCATATTACAAGTTTGAATCACTAAAAAGATAAACCATGACCCATGTTTATTAATTTACAAGTTATATCACTACATGCATTGCCATATAGTATATTTCACCCTTCTGTATACACATTCACACACATAGGTAAGAACTACATAAGTATGAGGCCCTCTTTGGAGTATTGGCTATGTAGGCAATGCTCACTAATAGAGTGGTATTTGGATTTAGTGTGACATTATGATCCCACTAACCCATTTGATCAAGGTAACCCAACCTAAGGTAGAGAAGGTAATGCAACCTAAGGTAGGGAGATGGGTTTAGAGCTAAAAATAATCATTGAAAAAATAAGCATGATATCCAAATACATAAGATGAATGGTAATAAAAAAACCCAAATATACCTAGGTGGTTTCATCTTGAAACAAATAATATTTCTTATAAGATAGTTGTGTCATGATTTTGATAGTAGCATCAATTCAAGTGTCCATAGGGTGACAAAAGTGTCTAGGAAACCACAAATAATATTTTTAGATTTTAATTTCTAGTTCTTAAATATTACAAAAACTTGTTTCCACACATATACATCTCATATATATCTGCACATCATTGTATAAGCTAAGTATTGTTTTTTCTTTGTGATTGTGAAATAAAAATATTGTTTAGCATTGTATTTTATATATTTAGTATTTTCATAATTTAAAAATGAAATAGAATATCATAAATTAAATTATATAATTTACCTAATTTTAGGGATAGTTTATTTCACTCATTAATAGTAAAATTGATGGTCACCCTAGGCTCTGATGGAAAAACTTAGGGTTTTTAGGGTAGTGGTATAAATTTGATCACATAATAAATCATTATATCTGAGAGCTAAATCAACCTCCAATGGGTTGGAATATCTAAATTAGGGGAGGGTTTTTAAGGTTGATACAAAGAAAAATGATTAGAATGTAAATGAGAGGAGGTAGAGTTATTTTAAGTTGTGAATACTATAAAAGGGATTAGACCTATATGTAAGGAAGATACATAGACCAATAAGGGGAGTTATGGGATGAGAAGAAAAGTCTTTAGGATTGAGGTTTTTGACCTTTTTAAAGCTTTTTATTATAATTCCTAATATGTTTATTTTGTGAATGAAATGTCATTTATCCAGAATGATAGGAAGATATTAACACTACAAATAGGTATAGACACTATAATTTCATATGTTATATATGATTTATTAGATGTCATAGGGTCATTATTATTATATTATCCTAAAATATTATTATCCTAAAGTCTAACTTGTTTAACATTAGGTACTCAGTAATTTGTTTTTACAAATTGCTATTTTACCTCCCTAACCACCTAAATCTAATTAAAACCCATGAAATTATAACCCTTTAACCAACTTACCCATGTATAAACCCATTCTTAAAAAACCCACACATATAATCCTAAAATTTCCCATAGTTGGAACAAACCAACATGGATTAAACTAATCCCCTATTAAACAGGGTGAATGGTTACTGATTCTCCCAAGATCAACACATATTCTCCTAATAAGTGATGATCCATTTATACATAGACAGTCCTTTGTTTTAGTGACCATGAATTTTTAATCTCAAAATTTTGCTTAGATTTTCGTAGGAGAATTAAGGAGAACCTTAGCATCACTCTTTCAAAGTTACACTACACTTATTCCGCATTCATTATCATGAATTAAGAGAATCACTTGCACTTGTGGGAAGAATACATTATACCTACAATTTAGTTCAAGGTAAGTATTGTTTTAGTTATTTCATTATTATTAATATTCCTATTTCATCCCACTTACCCCACTCTTAAAACACCATATATATATCTAATTTCCTTTGTCATTATCCTCTATCACTTGGTACCTTCCTATTTTTAATTAGGTGTAGTTTGAATATAATTGATGCCAATTCATCTGAATTGGCACCAATTTTTTAGGATCAACATTGATCTACTGCACTCTATTTTTAAACCCAAGCCTTTTAATACTATAACCCTGTACTCATTCCATTTTAATTTAATCTTTTATCTTTTTAAACATGTCATTAATGTGTAGATGAATCTACCCAAAATTGTGCATGACATCATTAATATTATTGATATGCCCATTATATCTCAACCCTTTTTCACTGACCATAGTGATATAGCCTTTGAGTTATCACTTTGTGCCATTATTTACTCCACCTTAGTTGAAGCCACTTCTAACCAACTAGATGATATAAAAGAGGATGTGAATATTTTCTGGATGAATACTTTACTTACATTGATAGTTTAAATGAAGATTAATTTATAATCAATTTGCTATCACATCTTATTGCATCTTTATCTTTTATAGTTTCATTATTTATTTATCCACTTAATTGTGAAAATAGTGAGCTGACATCCACTTGAGGAAGTTCATAATTTCTTGGGATTAGTTCCTAACTAGGCAGCTCAACTATCTATCTATTAGTCTATTTTGTCCAAGTTATTTCTTTGTGTGCAGGGTATTCTTCCAAGACAAAAATAAGTTCCCTCATTCATTAGATTCAAGTGGTGTACAACCATATTCATATTTCTAGGTATTATTCATAAACCATACATTTCATTAAGTTTTTAGTAGAAAATTAAATCAAAGGGAAAAACAAAAAACTACTATAACATTCTAACACACCCAATGGGACCCCTAAGTTCTCATTAATCTTATTACATTTCATTGTGAATTTATTTAGTCATTTCCTTCCTTTTCTCTTGATTTTTTCCTTCATTCAAAAGAAAAATCCATTTTTTTTTTAAATCTCCTTTTAAGGGTTTAAAAAAAAATTGCATCCATTCCTTGCTTGCTTATATAATTCACATAGAGTAGTTCAGGTGGATCAATTTATCGTATCAATCACTTTTTTTCACACACATACCAAACCACTTACACAATCAATTCATCAAACATTGACATAAGGGAACCAATTGGGATTTCACCACCTAACAATAACTTTCATCTTGATTATCCTACTTGGGTTTCATCACCAAGGGGAGAACCAACTTAGTACATTCACTGAGTATGAATTTTGGATATCAGGTATACACTAGCAAAGCACCAAACACCCTTATGTTATAGTGTGTGAATTGAGGGGGTAGGCCCTAATACTAAGCCATGTATTGATTCTAATACAGAGATATTTTGATCCTAAACAACTTGGAACTTCTCTAGATTATCATTTATTATAACCCTCATTAACCTTTTTCTTATCACACTTTAAAGTCAATTTCCTAAAAAAAAGTAAAATATTTTTAGGGACATTTTTTAGCATGTGCGCCTTTTTCCCCACTAAAATGAGATAATAAAAAAGACTATTATGTACTTTTTTTTTAGTTCTTGATCTTTCTTCATTGTTACATGGTTTTGATACAACAATAATCACTAAATCAAACCAAATCCCTATCTTCATCCTCATCCATGGAACATTCCCTAAGTCCTCCTACCTCTCCTAATCCTATGGGGGAGGGTATTCCCCAATTATGTTCTCAAGGAGATCTTGAATTCACCACCATATTGGATAGTAATCATATCATGCTTAGCCATTACCTTAGCACTCAAGATATCCATATTTTACTTTCCCCTCATACATAGTTTTTTGGGAATGATTTTTATATGCTTCTAGAAGAGAATGAAGGATTTAAAATAACTATGGTATCCTCCCTTAATAATCCTCCCTAAACAAGTTATGATACTAACACTATGCTAACTTTAAGCAATCTACCTTTGGTAACATCTAGTGGTCCATCCCTTACTATTACCCAAATTCAAAATATTAACACACCTCAACCTATGTTTATTTTGCCACTTACCATGGCACCTCAGAACATAGTGATCTCAATCTAAGTAACTCTCCCACCCATAAAAATAAGTGTACCTTTAAATCCACAAACTCATCCTTTGTAATAAACTCCCATAGGTCAACCTCCTCAACAATATATCCCATTGACCACCCAACACATGGATCCATTACAAGACCCTAGGTTGACTTATATACCCTTGCAAGACCCACATATGTGGCAACATCCCAACCAATTATGACCAATTCAACTAGTTACCCTTTAAAATAGCCTTTTTCTATTATGTTTCCTATCTATCAACATTTGTAACAGAATGTTTTTAGGGGTTTTCCTTAATATAATACCCAACTAGACCTTATGAATGATGAAGCCAAGATATGCCTATTAAATGTACAATAAATGACCTCATCTTACTCTCTCTTTCTATTAATTTTGACTACATTTTGTGGCTTTTATTTAATTTGATATGAGTTAGGATGTAATTTTCCATCTTTTGTTGATTGTGATTCTAACGTTTAAAATCTCTATAATTCATAATAAAGCATTTTGGAAAATTCAATTTTTATAATAAAATAGGTCATCATTAGGCTGAAGAACAAAGATGAAGTAGATTAAATGTTTTTGGAAGCATTAGAATCAATACAGCTTAGTTCAAGAACTCTATATTTAGTTCTGGAATTATCAGAATTAGTTCCAAAACTCATGTAGATAAGCTCTAAAACTTTCACAGTTAGACATGGAATGATTTCCTTTAGTTTCATAACTCTTCTAAAGTTCTAGAACTGATAAAGATCTATTTTAAATGGATGGTGATCTGTCAAATCAATGATCCTATTAATCAGGAGCAGACTTTTGATTTCCATACTTGCAAATCCAAGACACTTATCACATAGTTGTACAACTAGCCACCTTTTAATTCAGCGTCTATTCTGGGCATGATTTAATTCCATCATATCCATGAAATAGTTACAGCCATCAATGCACCACAAGAAAAATAATATATATACAGACCTGGAAGAATATAGGAATAAGGGTAATAATTGAAGAATAGAGGAATAAGGATAGATATAGATTGATGTATACAGATCTAGTACATTTTTGTAATGCAGAACATTTTATCAATAAAATAGCCATTTCTATTTTGAGAGAGAATTAAGTTGTTCAATCTTGTTTCTAGACAGAGCAAGGGCCCACTCCTCCAAGAACTAGGATCTTCATTTTTGTTGGCATTTATATTTTATTTTCAAAAGCAAATAGGTATATTTGTTAAATTTATAAATGGTTTCAAATCCTTAAGTTAAAATTTGTTGTAGATTTGTCCCTGCAGGTGTTCTAGATTAATTTCTCATTTCGTTATAATAATTTTCCAAGCATTATAAATTGTGTTTAATTTTATAATTTTTTTTCATTTTTAGCAATCTATTTCATTATGCAAAAGTGTGTTTATTTCTAGTAAATTCATTTCTGCAAAGTATGTTTATTTCTAGCAAATTCATTTCTACAAAGTGTGTTTATTTCCAGCAATTCATTTTTGTAATGTGTGTTTACTTCCAACAGAGTTCAATAGTTTTATTCCAACAAGGTTTTAACCAAGAAGACTTTAAGACATTAAAGATCCCCCAAAACAAAAAAAATACAAATACCTACAATCAATTACTAAATTGCTAAGATTCTTCTTATTGCATATAGCTTTAGTCACACCCCTGGTTAAATATGACATCAATAAGGAGTTCATTAAATGAAGAGAATATTGACACCCATCATTTTTAGCACCATTTCTAGGGATCACTAGTTGGAATTTTCTAATTAGGTGTCAACAAGAGAAACAATTATACATTTATTAATCAAAAAAATCTTCCCTAAGCTATCACAAAATTTATGAGTAGACCAAGAGACTCCAAGGATATATTTCTCCCAAAAATATCTGAACAAGAATTTCCATCATCCTCTAGTTTAAATAAATAAGTTGACCAAGAATTGGAGGCACCATTATCTTCTACAAGACAAGAAGCAGAGTTGCCATCTTTGGAATTTTTGGATCAGTCACCAGAAGAAAGTAGAACTTTAGGGAGGAGAATTATTTCTAGAGATCCATTGAGGGAATATTTTGATTCTCAATTGAGTAGTCAATCTCCTACTCTTTAATTTTCACCATCCCCAACACAGGATAACGTACCACATTGACTGGGAGAAGGGACTAGAAAATACTAGAGAGATGGCATGAGAAGCTGGAATAGAACCTTTACTTAGCCCATTCAATTGGAGGATGATGAAACCACTATGAAGAAAATGTCACCTACACACTTGCCCACATTTAGAGGAATGTCATCTGAGGATCTTGACCAATTTCTATTTGAGTTTAAAGTACTATGTCAGATTTATGACTACAAGATAGATACTCAAAAACTCAAGTTATTTCCATCTACTATGAAGGATGCAACAATAAGGTGGTTTGTGGGATTAACATCTAATTATATTACTAATTGGGAACAAATGGAAACTATCTTCCTAGACAAATATCAAGATTATTGTAGAGAAAGAAATTTAAAGGAAGAATTTCTCAAAATCAAACAAGAAGAGGATGAAAATATGGAAGATTATTTGGACAGATTCCTCTCTGTGAGTAAAAGATCTGGATTTGTACTTCTATAAGAGTTAAATAAAACCATCTTTCTCAAAGGTTTGGATGATGAATCTAGGGAAACCCTTGATTTAATTGGTGGTGGAAACATTGCTTAATTAAGAATGAATGAAATCATAGAAATTTGTAGAAACTATTCAAGGATAAGGGGTGGACCTAGAAAGGGAAAAATGGTTAAAAATTCAAATCTAGATATGAAAAAATTGATGGATGAATTGGTAAATTTTAAAACAGACATATTAGTTCAATTAACCTCCACCATGGATGGATTGCAAGCTAAAGTAAATGCCAACACTGAACCATTAGCCATGTATTGTCCTAGATGCAGAAAGAAGCATGTAATAAGGGAATGTCCTTTAGATAAAATAGAAGTATGTCTTATCTATGAATCTAAAGAACATGATACTCATGCTTGTTCTCTTCTTCCACTCATAAAAAATTAGCTCAAACAAACCAATACATCATCCACCATAGAAGAATTGAATTTTGTTTAGAGACAACCTAGCCAAGGATAGTTAATGCCAAGACCAGCTCCTAATCCTTGGATGATGCCATGGGCAACTCAAATAGTACCATAAAGTTGGGGACAACCACCTTGGGCCACTCAACCAACATGGCATCCTTAGGATTGGGTAATTCAATCTTGGTATACTCAAGTACATCAGCAACTTTGGGCTGGTCAAGGAAATCCTTATGCTTGGCCATAACCTAGATGGGGCCCTAGTAATTATGTGCAAGGGAAAACATATCCGAATCAAAAACAACAAGCCATACTGGGATCTCCAGCACAAAATTTATAGGCTAATAATGTTGTCCAAACACAAATGCTGACACAACTAGTAGCAAACCCAAGAAACAAACAAATAACTCATGTATATGAAATATAACCAAAAAAATTAGTTTATCTAAATGCAATTGATTGTAAAGACATTCAAACCATATTTGGCAAAATAGTTAGTAGTCCACCCATTATAATCACTGAGATGATAGAAGAAGTTAAAACCCCTAGTTTGGTTTCACCTAAGGAAGATGAAAAAGAAAAAGATAAGGAACCAGAAAGAAACTCTACTAAAATTCCATTTCTAGAAAGATTTAAACAATCCATAGAAATTAAGGAATTTGAATTGGTGCAGGAACTAAGAATATTGAATATTGAAATACCATTGTTACAAGCAATCAAGGATATTCTATATTTGAAAAAGTTAACCAATCTATTATGTTTTAAAAAACATGGAAGAAAGAAGCAGTACTCTAGGACTATTAAGGTAGATGGGAAACTTGTCGATTTATTAGCAAGAAAACTCCTACTTCCCAAATATGGAGATCTTGGAAGCCTTATTATTTCTGTCTCTATAGATAATAAAGATATACATAACATTTTGATTGACTTGGGAGTATCTATCAATGTAATGATAGTGGACACTTTGAAAACATTACCATCAACAGGCATACAACCTACTAACACCATATTGCAGATGACAGATTGGTTTGTAGCAAAACTAGGAGTTATTGAAGATGTGGTAATAATGGTGGAGTCATGGGAATATCCATTTGACTTCCTTATATTGCATCCAAAAGGTAAAACACTTGGTTATCCCATTATTTTGGGTAGATCATGGTTAGCTATAATTTCTACCTTAATTGATTATAGGTCAAGTGATATAACTATTTCAAATGGTAAGAATTCTAAGAAAATTTCATTATATCCCTCTACATGACCTTTTATTAATAATCAAGAGAAATTATGGGTTGATAATCTTGATATTAATGAGCAAAATATGTCTTCTTTGGCTATGATAACATTACAAGATCATGTATGGGAAATAGAAGATATGGTTAATCCTTCATTGAATGTACACCAATTGTCATTGGAGTAGTCAAGATTAGTTCTGGAACCTACAGAATCTATTCTAAAAACATCATAGTTAGTTTCGGAACCACACCAACAATAATTCCCTACAAATGACGATAATTTCACTCTAGAGGAATGAGATTTCTCTTAGGGAAATGAAGGATATGTAGCTTTAGCTTTACAGATATCAGGAGATGATGAAGAATTTTTGGAAAATAGTAGTAACAAGGAGTTCAACCTATAACAAGATAAGTATCATAACTCTTCCTACTGTCCTTTATCCAACATTTTGTCTCAAGGAACTTTTAGAGATGTGGCTATATATCATATGTTATTACCACATGCATGTCCACTAAACACCTTAATGGAACCCTTTCAACAAATAAATTCATCATATACTTGAACCAAACATGTTGAGATTCAACTAGGTAAAATTTTGAATATTAATAGCTGGCTAAAGAATAATGAAGAAACCAAACTATTTGATGTTCTGAAGGATCATACTAAAGCTTTTGCTTGGGATTATAGAGACATGAATGGAATTCATCCAAGTATCTACACCCATCACATTTATATGGAAAACATTAGAATAGGTAGACATCCTCAGAGAAGGATTAATCTAGCCTTAAGGGATATAGTCAAACAAGAAATTGAAAAACTATTACAAGTAGGTTTTATCTACCCTATCTCAGATAGCTAGTGGGTATCTTCTCTTGTAATTATCCCTAAAAACAATGGAAAATAGAGAATTTGTGTTGACTATAAGGAACTGAATAAAGCCACCCTAAGAGATTATTTTCCCTTACCATTCATAGATCAAGTCTTAGACAACCTTTTAGGTAAATATTATTTTTCCTTCTTGGATTGCTTTAATAGATACAATCAAATTAGAGTTGTTGTTGAGGATCAAGACAAAACTAAATTTACTTATCCATGGAGTACCTTTGCTTACAGGGTAATGCCAATTGGAATATGTAATGCTCCAGCAACCTTTCAAAGAGTTGTATTAGCAATTTTTGTAGACCTAACAAATGACTGTGTAGAGGTATACATGGATGACTTTACTATGCATGGAGATACATTTTATGATGCCTTGAAAATTTTGGATAAAGTATTAACAAGATGTGAACAACATCACTTGTCTCTTAGTCATGAGAAATGTTTGATGATGGTTGATGAAGGGATTGTATTAGAACACCATATTTCAAAAAGAGGAATTCAAGTTGACCAAAACAAAATCAAGATTATTTTAGATTTGTCTATTCCTCAAACCCCCACAGATATCAAGTCATTTTTAGGGCATGCTGGATACTATAGGCACTTTATCAAGGATTTTAGTAAAATTGTTGCCCACATGTTTAAGATGCTTACCAAGGATTGTGAATTTATTTGGGATGAAAAGTGTCAACATGATTTTGAAGAAATTAAAGAGAAATTAGTAATTGCCCCAATATTGAGAGGATCTAATTGGGAGAAACCTTTTCACATCCAAACTGATGCCTCAAATAACTCAATTAGTGCAGTTTTGGGATAGAAAGATGAAGGAAAAATTTATGCTATTTACTATCTTAGTAAAAATATTACTCCCCCTAAAAGAAATTACACTACCATTGAAAAAGAATTTTTGGCTGTGATCTACGCAATTAACAAATTTAGACATTACATTATAGGGTACAAAGTATTTGTACATATAGATCACTCAGTAATTAAATATTTAATGAACAAACCAATGGTTGGAGGTTGAATAATTAGATGGTTATTACTTCTACAAGAATTTGATATTACCATTGTGGAAAATCTAGGTAAATCTAATGTGGTAGATGATTTCTTGTCAAGACTGACCACTACAGGGGAGCAAGATCCAGTCAAGGAAAACTTTCTAGATGAACAATTGTTTGTCATTTCAGCAGATACACCATGGTTTGCTAACATGGAAAATTATCTTACAAAGGTGAAGTTTCCTCCTTTCACTAAAAAACAAATAAAGAAGTTAATCAAAACTAGTGCACAGTTCAAATGGTTAAATGGATGCTATTTAAATGTGGTCTTGATTTGGTTTTACATAGGTGTGTAAGAGAAGATGACATATTTGACATCCTCCAAGCATGTCATGATGAACCAAGTGGAGGACACTATTCAGTAAAAATAACAACTCACAAGATACTTGGCACTGGTTACTATCAGCCATCTCTGTACAAAGATGTGAAGAGATATATCAGGCGGTGTGATCCTTGTCAAAGGATGGGACAACCAACCTTTACTAATGAAATTCCTCTGCAACCTCAAGTAGTGATTGACCCATTTGAGAGATGGGGATTGGATTTTGTTGGAACCTTTAATCCTCCTTCATAGGGAAAAGAGCACATTCTTGTGTGTACTAATTATGTGATAAAGTGGGTAGAAGTGTAGGCTTTAATAAATGCCACTGAAGAAGCAATTGTTGATTTCCTTTAGCATAGAATTATGGTAAAGTTTGGAGCACCAAGAAGCTTAGTTTCAAACCAGGAACCATAATTTATGTCCAATATGATCTAAGCTTTCACAATGTATTATTAGATCAATCATAGGAAGTCATCTCCCTATCACCCATAAGAAAATGGACAAGTTGAAGTAACAAATAGAGAATTGGAAAACATCCTCACTAAAACAATTGAAGTAGGAAGAAGAGATTGGTTAAAGAGACTACCTGAAGCTGTCTAGGATTATAATACAACTTGGAAAACCACAATAGGGTTTTCACCATATTAGTTAGTCTATGGTAAAAATCCCTTGTTGCCTATTGAGTTTGACCTATAGACATTGAGGACAACAACTAAAGTAGGAATTGAATTGGATGTAGCTCAAAAGGAGATAATCCTTCAACTCAATGAGTTGAATGAATTGAGAATGGAAGAAATTCACCAAATAGAGATAATCCAAAATCAAAGGAAGCAATAGAATGATTCACATATCAAGGAAAGGCAATTTAAAGTAGGAGACTGGGTATTGTTGTTTGATTCTAAGTACCAACAATTTAAAGGCAAATTGAGAACTAGATGGTTGGGACCTTATAAGATTGAGCAGATATTTGATAATGGTTCTATGTAGTTACTTCTCATTGATGGTAGTAGAAGAATACTCTTGGTCAATGGGCATAGGCTAAAACTTTATAGGAAGCCTCCTACTAAGGATGAATTCTTGAATCAGATTGACGTAGACAAAGAATTTGATCATATGGAAGAACCCAGTTCTTATAAAATGATCAAATAATTAGATGAATAGATCTAGAATAAAGGGAAGAGAATGAAAACTAGTAAATGGCATTCTCTTCCAAAATAAATAAATAAAATAAAAAATAAAAAAATCTCTCAAAGATCAATTGAAAACCAATGATGGTGGTTGATATTCTCAAATAAATGGCTAATTCAAAATAAAAACTTCTTTGGAATTCTAACTATTTTCTAACCATTTTCCTTTTTGTTTCACTTTTTTAGGAATGATGAGTCATCATGATGGAGGGATTACATCATTAAGGATGGTAATTATGTTTTTAACTTGTTAAAGGTTAGATTGAAACTTTGCATGTGTGATTAGACTTGATTTAAAAGATTAGTATGATGAGTCATCTATTGTACATCATGATTAAAAGTGAGAAATCATGAGAATGATATTGATGGAATAAATTGGCAGCATAGTTATTATTATTATTATTATTATTATTATTATTATTATTATTATTATTATTATTATTATTATTATTGAATCAACAAAGTAAAAACTAGCTGCAGAGAAACTTCAAGAGAGATACACCGAATTAAATTTGTCAGTTCTGTAGCCAAATTTGCCAGTTCCACAACCAAATTCATCAGTTCTACCACTAAGATAAGATTTCTTCAGCTAACCTATGTAAGATTAAAGAAGAAAACATCATGGGGATTAAAAATAAGTTAGAACCAGAGGATGATACCTAGCTCCTTGTAGATGAAGAAGTGGCAACTATCTTTCAATAGACAGGATGGCTGGAGTTTTTTTAGGAAATTCCTCAAATATAATAATGAATTGGTAAGATAATTTGTTATCAATTTAGAGGAAACAAGGACAAAGATTAGGAAGGTTTTCATTCCTTTTTCTGTGAATGTAATAAGTGAGATATCTAGAGTACCAATGGTGCATGTACCAAACCTTGTCAAAGGGACATTAAAATACCTAGTTGAAACCCTGCTAAAAGAGGGGAAAGCTAAACCCTAGTATATATACAACACAAAAAAATCATCAAAGGAGTCAAAAGGGATAGGTTTCCCAAACCCTTTGATAGAGTAGCATTTTGGATAATTAAGTATTTAACCTATGATGGGCAATTTGGCTTAGTAGGAAGAGAAGTCCTAAAAATCCTCATATACCTTAGATATGGAGCCAAAAAACTAGAATATATAGTAAACCTTCCAAAGTTTATTTTTGAATCCATCCATATAATGGCCCATAGGTATTCTTGGGGTGTAGGAACAATTAGACATCACGGGTTAGTGCATTTATTATGCCAGCACCATTTCCTTTCAAAAAAAAGGGGAAGAAATGTGGGAAAATTTTCTTGGCAAGTTTAGGTAGAACCCTGGTAATTTTAGAAAAGTAATAGCAACTCCTCTTGCCCCTTCAATTCATTTGGAAACTGATACCACTGCTAAGGAAAATAAAGAACTATGAGGAGAGGAAATACCAAAAATAATAAGATCTGGAAGAAGAGCTAAAACTGTAAACCCTATTGTGCCTTCTCAAGAAATTCCTTCTTCTACAAAAGCTACAGGAGAACTAATACCTATCTTTGACAGTGATGGTTCACCTAGGCTTGAGCAAGAGGTAAAAATCAGAAGAATTTCTAAGAGGAGACCCATTTCTACACATTTTGAGGATCCTCAAAGAAGGAGAAGTCATAAAAGGTCTAAATAAATTCTAGAGGAGATGGAAGAACAAGAAGGGCTAGAAACTGAAGCTACTAATATTTTGGGCAACATAGCCATGACTCCTCCAGAACCAAGCCAAAAAAAAATAAAATAATAAGATGAAATATTTGAGGAGCAAGTTTTCCAAGAAATGGGTGAGTCAACATCACCATCACATGAAGAATATGAACATGCATCTTGGAAAAGGAAGGGGAAATCCCCTTTGGTGGAAGAAGAATGCTTAAATCCCCAAGAAATTTTATAAAAAGAAGAAAATCAGTAGGTTAAATAGGGTCTATTTTTGCCTAGAGAAGAGCTCATTATCAAGGAAAAGGATGAGGAATTGGATTTCTTCAAACTCAAATTATAACAGAGAGAAATGCTCTTTAAAGAATTAATAAACCATGCCATAGCCAAGACTGAAGAATTAGCAAAGATTAAAAGGTAGTTGATGGAGAAAGAGGAAGAATATAAAATTTCTAGGAGACAGACTATTGTGTGAAAAGTATCTACACAGACTATATTGATGTATCTGCCACTCAAGAAGTTATGGGATGATACATGCAGAGAACTCAGTGTAGTTAAGACATTTAATAAGGACTTGAAAAGCAAAATGGAGGAAGAAAAAAAAGCAAGGAAGGAATGGGAATAAAAATTTTATAAGGAGGAAAAAGATAAATATAAATATCTTGTGAAAATACAAATGGTTTGCATGATGAGTGAGAAACTGCTTACATGCAGAAGACCTTCTCCTGCATATAGTATGTTTTTAGAGGAATAATTCATTCACTGGTAGTTGGCAAGGATATCATGTGGCCTTCCACATGAAATGAAAGATGAAGCTGATTTCTTGGTAGCCTATTCCTTAACCAATGCAGAACAAAAAAATCTTCTCTGTGAATTTTACCTCTGCAATTTCATGCTAGAAAATAATTCAAGTTTTATGATCAATTTGTATGTATGGGAAAGCTAGCTTAATGCATTTGTTTCTGTTCTTCAAAATTAGATTGCATGGAAAGAGATGGAGTCAGAGCATCTATTAAAGGCTAGTTCATCTAGTCTCTATACGAGAATTCATTATGGCAACCCATCTGTCTTTGCTGCACATTTCAGATTCCATGCATTTGATAGAAGGTTCAAGGAACCTTATCTTGCCAATTTATAGAAAAGCATTAATGCCTTCACCTCTTATGAAAAGGAAAATTTTGATAATATTTATGATGTATGTTTAAAAATATGGGAATTTATCCAAGTGGCATTGAAAAGAAGGGAAGTAATATCCCCTTAAAATTTGATCTAAAGTCTAGAAAGGGCAAAATCTTTATGCACAATAATTCCTCAAATCAATGAAGCTCACAGGTGCATATGGATAAGAATACGGACAAGGCCACCTCTACTTCTCACCCCCATATCTCCTTGAAAAAACAAAGAACCTCAAGATCCCACTCAATTTGAGGAATGGAAGAGAAAATCAGAAGTAGGAGCAGGGTATAGTACTTCTGAATCAAAGCATTGGAATATTCATTTCCAGCCATTTGATCCAAGCAATAAAATGGAATTCAGAATATACAATCCTAAATTTGAAGAGTAAAGTTTTTAAAGGGACTTACAAACAAGTAAGTATAGGAGAAATGATGAGGCCAGGGTATGCCCATTAAATGTACAATAAATGACCTCATTTTACTCTCTCTTTCTATTAAGTTTGATTGCATTTTGTGACATTTATTTGATCTTATATGAGTTAGGATGTAATTGTCCATCTTTTGTTGATTGTGATTCTAACATTTAAAAGCTCTATAATTCCTAATAAAGTGTTTTGGAAAATTCAAGTTTTGTAATAAAATAGGTCATCATCAGGTTGAAGAACAAATATGAAGTGGATTGCATGTTTTTGGAAGCATTGAAATCAATACAGCTTAGTTCTAGAACTCTATATTTAGTTCTAGAATAATCAGAATTAGTTTCAAAACTCCTGCAGATAAGCTCTGGAACTTTCATGGTTAGACATGGAATCATTTCCTTTAGTTTTGGAACTCTTCTAAAGTTATAGAACTGATAAAGATCTATTCCAAATGACCGATGATCTATCAAATCAATGATCCTATTAATCAGGAGCAGACTTTTGATTTCCATACTTATAGATCCAAGATACTTATCAAATAGTTGTACATCCAACCACATTTTAATTCAACATCTATTCTAGGCATGATTCAGTTTCAACGTATCTGTGAAACAATTACGGCCATCAATGCACCACAAGAAGAAGAATATATATATAGACCTAAAATAATATAGGAATAAGGGTAATAATTGAAGAATAGAGGAATAAAGATAGATATAGATTGATCTATACAAATCTAGTACATTTTTGTAATGTAGAACGTTTTATCAATAAAATAGCCATTTCTATTTTGAGAGAGAATTAAGTTGTTCAATCTTTTTTCTAGGTGGAATAAGGGCCCACTCCTCCAAGAACCAGGATATTCATTTTCATTGGTATTTATATTTTATTTTCAAAAGCACACAGGTAGATCTTTTAAATTTATAAATGCTTTCAATTCCTTAAGTTAAAATTTGTTGTAGATTTGTCCCTACAGGTGTTCTAGATTAAGTTCTCATTTCGTTATAATCATTTTCCAAGCATTCTAAATTGTGTGTTTAATTATGTAAAGTTTGTTCATTTTCAAAAATCTATTTCATTCTAAAAAAGTGTGTTTATTTCCAACAAATTCATTTATGTAAACTGTGTTTATTTCTAGCAAATTCATTTATGAAAAGTGTGTTTATTTCTAGCAATTCATTTTTGTAATGTGTGTTTACTTCCAACAGATTTTCATAGTTTAATTCTAATAAGGATTTAACCAAGAAGGCTTTAAGACATTAAATATCCCTCAAAACAAAAAAAATACAAATACCTACAATCAATTACTAAATTGCTAAGATTCTTCTTGTTGCATATAGATTTAGACACACCCCTAGTTGAATATGACATCAATAGAGAGTTGATTAAATGAAGGGAATAATGACACCCATCAATGAATATCCTTATGAATAGGATGGTGAATCTAGAAGCCTCTACTTCCACATAAAAAAATATGATCACTACGACCATATATGTGATGAAACCATTAACCCAACTATCCCCATTAGACCATACCCTTCATAATGGGATCTTCCAAAATTTATGAAGTTTCAAAATAAGGAAGATCCTCAACACATTCGAGCATTTAGACACACTCTCTATCTTATAACTCATGATGATGTTCTTATTCATAAGATCTTTCCCATGTTTCTAGATGGACTAGCCTTAGAATGGTATAGTTTAATCACTCAACATTCCTTATTTTCTTTTGGGAAGCTAGCCCAAGACTTAGTGGAACACTTTTCCATAAACATCACAAGAAAAGTAACCATCACCAACCTTTATGCCATTAGGCAAATTGATAATGAATCTATCACTAATTTCATGGATAAATGGAGGAGTCTTATAAAACAACTCACCTTTACTCTCCCTTGACATGAAATAATTGAATTATTTATGAGATCATGTGCTAAACATATCTCATCAATGTTATGGGTTCAATCCTTCAAAACTTTTGACGATGCCTTTTCGATATCCCATAGACTATAAATTAGATATTTGGAAGAAAGGAAATTAAAATTACATAGTAAAAAATTTAAATCTAATCCCTCTAAAGGGACTAACAATAAAAAAACCAAAAGTGTTGTTAATTTTGTAGTCTTAAAATTAGTACCCCCATAGACAAAAAACTAATCTAAACCCTCTTCCTCTCAAGCACAGTCCTAAAAACCATTAGAACATTTCCCCCCATGATAATACACACCCTTAGGAGAGTCTTATGATTATCTATTATACAAGATATTAAAATCATATATCATCAAAATTCACCCAGTTAGACCTCTTGATGACTCTCACCCTAAGCCTAACTAGCTTAAGGAAAATGACTTTTGCAACTACCACTATGTAATAGGTCATGACATCAATAGGTGTTACTATTTCAAGGGTCTATTAAAAAACCTTATTGATTAAGGAGATTTAAAATTAGATAACCTTAAGTCTCTTTATAATTATTCTATAGACATCTTTAGGCACTCATTCCCTAACCCTACTTCCATGTCTAATTCTATACATGCTATTTCAGTATCCACCTCAGACCATGAGACCCATGTGATGAGTACGATCCATGATCAAATTCTACCTAAAGAGGTTCGTAGTGATTATGTTCTCAATCTCCTTATAGGAGACACCTTTGAACCATTTGAATTAAGTTAAGTTATCCAAAAAAATCACTCAAGCTTTCTATACCTCATTATTTGGGATCCTCTCGAGGAAACATTATCTAGAATCGTTCAAGATAATCAACTAGAAACAAAAAGGAGAGAGATATCAAGGAGGATGTTTTTTTATACATCACATAAGATACACATACCACTCGTCATGTCACCAAATCACATTCATGTATCATACCCATCCCCTCTAGCTTGATCCCCCCTAAGGAGACCATTATGTTACCTCAAACAAAGCCAAGACTAGCTCCCTTCATAACTCAGGAAGAGCTAAATATTAGATAAATTATGGGGAAAGATAGAGGTATTAGAAGAAAAAAAACCTCATATAATCATGAGGAAATTCATTAAAACATCATCCCATTAGGATTTAACTCCTTAAAGAGGATATCCCTACTTACCCTGATCAAATTTGAAAAGGGAAGATGCCTCTGCCACCTATTCAAACTAAAGCATCTATACTGGGACCTCATCTTTTAGCAAGACTAAAATTAACTATTATAGAATCCTCTTCTAAAGAGAATGTACCATGATAAAGGGATTTTACCACTATGATAATGCTAATACACAACCCTTTAAACCCCTACTATCCATAAGGACTAGGTGTGAGGTCTTATCCTATGCATAAAGTACCTACTATAGGGAATATTCAAATAACTAGTTCAAAGGATCAAGGCTTGAAAGAAAAGACAACTTCCATACCAAAGCCTCAAAACATTGAAAAACCTAGTCAAGATCCATTGAAGGGATATTACTCTAAGATCCTTGATCAAATTCTTCAAACTCCCTTGTCACTTTACCACCCATAAAACCTGTTAACCCCCATATTCAGAGACTAGTGTGGTATCAGGAAAATAAGAAATGTGCATATCATCAAATAGTAAGACATGATACTCAAAGTTGTGGTCTAAAACTTATTAGAAGAAAATGATATTTTAATGGAATAATTTTATCATGACTATCCCCATAGTCAAACTATAGGGTCACATCCACCTTAAGAACTAGTATATTACCAACAGTATTTGAACAAGCTTAAAATGAAGATAAAATATCTGATAGAGCTCAATATCAACCCCTTCTAAACCCTCTAGATTTGGATGAGTCTAAAACATGACAAATCTACCTTTGTTTTAGATAAATGTGATTCACATAGCTACATGATCCTAGACCCAGGGTTATAAGACCCAAAATAACAATAAAACCAAAGTGACTATTACAAAATATCTTGCTCCTACCATAAATAGTCCTACAACACTCACCCTAAAAGCTAAAAATTCTATTTTAGGAAAATTGCAAAATGATAAGGCTTTAGAATTGATACATATATCCATCCTAAAGTAGCTTCATCAGCTCCCAATCAAGATGTATTTATATGAACTTGTATAAAACTCTCCATAACATTTCAAGGCTATGATAGAAGCTTTAAAAGCTATCAAAATATAATATGATGAACCCCAACCTTTATTGGCTTTTATATCATCACTTCAAATGATGTCATCCATAACATTCCATGATATTAAAATATCACCATTTTAGCTTGATGATGAAGATCCACTGCTATTTATCACTAATTAAATTAAACTAGACCCAAATCAAATGAGTAATGATTGATAATGGAGTAAGCATAAATATTATCTCCTCTCATGAATTTAATCAGCTACAATTACCTAAAACTATTATAGCCCAATTTCTAATCATTTTATGAGCATTCAATGATAATATATCCCCTACATTAGGAAAGGTTATCCTTCCTATCCAAGTAGGCATATGTACTCTACCCAAGTTATTTTACATAATAGAAAGGTAGTTTCAATACAACATCCTATTAGGACATCCTTGGATATGCACTATACATTGCATCCCCTCCACTTTGAACTGATGTATTAAATTCAAACAAGAGGGCAAGATCCGCAATGTCCCAGTCGATTCCCATCTATTCAAAATTTATAACCTTAACTTTTGACTAAATAACATCTTAATCCCATTATAAATCATGATCCCATCATCATTTAATGAATCATCATCTAGTACTACAATTCCTAGGTCAAAAAAATTACTAACAAGGTTTCCATTGATTCTATGTTTCAATAGCTATCAATTGGAGAGTATAAGTTACTGATGCTCCACACTCTCCCCACTCCCCAAGAATATGGGCATTTGAACAAACAACATGCATATTGTCCTAATCTAGGAGATATGATTCCCTTTGGTCCACCCTTCCTTCACACTCATTTGATCTATGGGGGTATTGATTAGCCTTGTTTAGGTCTTACTAACCAAACCCATGCCAAACCATTCACCTCAAACTTTTTCTTCCTAGATAAACCCCACTTTGTAAACACATACTTACAATAGTGTGTTTGGAAGGGTTTTGGCATAGGATGCTATGAATAAGTGTAGAAACCCTTGTTTCCCCTGAACTCTGAAACTGTATGTTTGAATTGTTTTTGTGTATTCTAATTTTTTTTGGTGTTTTTGCATGAATAAAGATGCAATTTTTCAAGAACTCAAATAACTAAATAAATAGCAATATAAACTTATAATTGCCTGATCTAATATCTTATTATTTGTTTCAAATGATTACAATAATGAATCTCTGTCATGCAACAAAATAATATAAATATTGTCTCAAAAAAACCTGGTCTTTCTTGCAAATCTAGAAATAACTCTAAATATGGTACGGCACGGGTTTTTGTGTGAAAACACAGTCACCCAAATCAGTTATTATGCTGCCATCAATCGATATTCTGTCGACATTGGTCACTTTCAGTTGGCTAATCTACCGACGTCGGTATGAAGTTGGCTGATGTCGGTCTCTGATCTTCCTGCAGCGCTGTCCAGCCTACTACAGAACGGTATGGATTTGCATAGATCTGTATGAATCTCGTACGGAAGCAAATAGAATATAGTGTGGCCTGTATGCTGGACCCTGATCTAAAGAAATATGGGCTAATACGAGAGATCTATATTTGGGTAATCTCTGAATTAAAAACCTAATGAAAGAAATACCTGTAAATCTCTATGATAACTTCTATATGAAGTTATCTCTCAAACTGGAAATAGATCAGCTGATCTCTCATAACCTCTAAATTGCACACACTAAAGAGTGTACGTTCTTCAATGCAAATGGAATTCTAGAAACACTTGGCTCAGTCTTCTCAGAAAAACCCTTAGCAAAATTGTCTTCAAAATCAATAATCAATAATAAATAATGGCCTCCCTCCAATAATAAACCCTTATATCTTCTAAAAAGTGTGCTTGCCCTAATTAGGGTTTCATAATTAAGAACTAGGGTTTCATAATTAAAATATGCTAAATAATTAATATTTAATTAAATCAATCAAATATTAATATCTCCCTCAATATATGTCTGATCCTTGAACCGTCTGAAGTTGGCGAACCAGGGAGTGATTCCACACGTGACCATTCAAAAATAGGGGTGCTCCGCTGCATGCCAAACATCCCTAAATAATAGGATCTTAGGCCAATGTGTTTGGAAAAGCTCGAACGAATGCCAACTAGTAAAATTTTGCTAGTCAAAGCCAAGCCAAGCTCCATCATGACCCTCTATCTATCCTATCAGCCTATGAAGGTCACATAATAGGCTAATCCTCGTATGAGGTGATGCTCATAAAAATGGGGACATTACAGTCTGCCCTCCCTGAAATTGCTTGTCCCCAAGCAATCTCAGCTGCCAAGAAAACTCTACTCCACCTGGATCCCAAATGTAGTCATGATCTATATCACTATCAATCAATGCAATCTCCTACAATATCCTCTAAAAAATAACCAAGAGGAATCAATGTGTGAATCGAGAACCACTGCTCAGCTGGACCCCAACTCCATAACTGCCATAGTCAGGAACCCATGAGAAACAAACTCTCGAAATATCATAACCCAAGTAGAGTGGACAACTCAAACAGCCAAAGTAGCAAATACCATATACACATTCCACCATGCTATGTCTATCACAACTCTCATCCCATGACATCAAACCATCCCATAACTCATGACAAGCACTTATAGTGTAATGTCGATAAAATGTGCAACTCTCAATTAGTGGCTAAGACTACAATCTAGAAGAAACTAACTGTAACTAATCACTAACCAAGTCTGAACCAACTACTACCTCTAAAGACACTTCTAAAGGGGTAGTATCATAAACAGGAACCAACCCAACTACTGGCTCACCAACATCACAACTGATCCCTGATACAACCTCACTAGTCCCCGTGCCATCAGTAGTAGATACCATCACCATATCAGGCTGACTACCATGCTTAACTGCATCACCCAACTCAACTGAATCTAAATTTAGTGGAAATGAACCAGGTAAGCCAATAATAGCATCGAGGATAGATATATGCTCATCCCCACTATCTCTAATGATCTCAATTATGGATATCCTCGGGTCACCAGATACCACACCCTGTGACTATACGTACTCTGGTAAAAATTGAAGTCGCTCTAACTCCATGGTCACCTCAGCCAAATGAAACTGTGACTCCTCATAAGCCAACTATGTACTCTCAAGAATCTCAAAAGTCACCTCGAGCTACTGAGTAAGCTCACTCACCTTATCTTCCTTAACCAATAATGCATCATACATTGTGCTGCCCCACTCCATAAGATAATCTCTGTCGGCTACCAACTGCATATAATCCTGTCTTAGAATCTAGATAGCCTCCCATAAAGAGTGGATCTCTATCAAGGAAAAATAACTACCTCCCCACTCATTTCTAGTAGGATAACCCCATCCATAAAATACTAACAACTGACGAGCAGCATCGAAATGCTTGCAAGCGATAGCAATGTCTTGCTCACTAACTCTCAGTTGACTAGACACATGATGGCACTAGCTAGATTGTCTCCTACAATCCTCCTGTGATGTACGGTCCAAAAGAGTAGACTCAAAATCACTGATCTCTGGAGTATTACCATCCATACTCTGTGAATCAACTCCAAAGCTCATATCAACATACAGAGTATCAAAAGTTGTAGCATCATTATCCAACTCCTTCATATCGAAAGAAACTGCCAAGGAAACTAAGTCCTCAAAATTGTCCACTACATTCTCTTGGGTGTCATCTACAATAATTGGATCCTGGGACTCTTCTACAATATCTAAATCTAGAGTGTGAATGCTAGACATACTCATATCATCATCAACATGTGACCTGACTGTAAAAGAAAGCTGAGTCCCTACGACATGTGCTAACTCCTGAACTGAACTCACCTCAAGACAAAGCTCGTCCACATGTCTCTCAGAATCCTAGAGAGCCAACTGAGTACACACCAAGGAATTTTGAGTATCCTCTAGCTCATGAGAAAGCCGATCAACCTCCTCTTCCTTCTTGTTTTTTGATGTGGACCCTTTAAAAATAGATGTCACATATCGTACTAATTTGTCTTCTATTGTAGGGTGTGAAATCAATTCATTCATCCTCCTCTGGTTTTCAACCAACTTGTTCAAACTCTATTTAAGCATCACCATATCCTTGTCCCACTATTTCTAAGTCCTTGAAGTAATCATGGTTACTTAACTAATTCAATGACCAATCTACCCAACATGATGGAAGAACAAAAGCTCTGATACCACTGTAGAAACCCCTATTTCCCCTAAACTCTGAAACTATATGTTTGAATTATTTTTGTGTATTTTGATTTTTTTGGGTGTTTTTGCATGATTAAAGATGTGATTTTGCAAAAATTCAAATAGCTAAATAAATAGCAATATAAACTTATAACTAGTTGATCTAATATCTTATTGTTTGTTTCAAATGATTACAATAATGAATCTCTATCATGCAACAAAATAATATAAATATTGTCTCAAAAAAACTTGGTCTTTCTTGCAAATCTAGAAATAACTCTAAATCTGGTATGGCTCAGGTTTCTATGTGAAAACATAGTCATCGACATCAGTTATTATGCCACCATCGGTCGATATTCTGTCGACATCGGTCACTTTCAGTCGGCTGATGTCGATCCCTGATCTTCCTGTAATGTTGTCTAGCTTGCTGTAGAATGGTATGGATTTGCATAGATTTGTATGGATCCCGTATGAAAGCAAATAGAATATAGTGCGGCCTATATGCTGGACCCTAATCTAAATAAATATGGGCTAATACGAGAGATCTATATCTGGGTAATCTCTAAATCAAAAACCTAATGAAAGAAATACCTGTAAATCTCTATGATAACTTCTATATGAAGTTATCTCTCAAACTGGCAATAGATCGGCTGATCTCTCACAACCTCTGAATTGCACACACTAAAGAGTGTATGTTCTTCAATGCAAATGGAATTCTGGAAACCCTTGGCTCAGTCTTCTCAGAAAAACCCTTAGCAAAATTGTCTTCAAAATCAATAATCAATAATCAATAATAGCCTCCCTCCAATAAGAAACCCTTATATCTTCTAAAAAGTGTGCTTTCCCTAATTAGGGTTTCATAATTAAAATATGCTAAATAATTAATATTTAATTAAATCATTCAAATATTAATATCTCCCTCAATATATGCTTCATCCTCGAACCATCTGAAGCTGGTGAACCAGGGAGTGATTCCGAACATGACCATTCAAAAATAGGGGTGCTCTACTGCATGCCAAACATCCCTAAATAATAGGAGCTTAGGCCAATGTGTCTAGAAAATCCCGAATGAATGCCAACTAGAAAAATTCTGCTAGTCAAAGCCAAGCCAAGCTCCATCATGACCCTCTATCCATCCTATCAGCCTATGAAGGTTGCATAATAGGCTAATCCTCCTATGAATTGATGCTCATAAAAATGGGGACATTACAGTCTGCCCTCCCTGAAATTGCTTGTCCCCAAGTAATCTCAGCTACCAAGAAAACTCTACTCCACCTGGATCCCAAATGTAGTCATGATCTATATCACTATCAATCAATGCAATCTCCTACAATATCCTCTAAAAAATAACCAAGAGGAATCCATGTGTGAATTGAGAACCACTGCTCAGCTGGACCCCAACTCCATAACTGCCACAGTCAGGAACCCATGAGAAACAAACTCTCAAAATATCATAACCCAAGTAGAGTGGATAACTCAAACTGCCAAAGTAGAAAACACCATATACACATTCCACCATGCTATGTCTATCATAACTCTCATCCCATGGTGTCAAACCATCCCATAACTCATGACAAGCACTTATAGTTTAATGTCAATAAAATGTGCCACTCTCAATCAGTGGCTCAGATTGCAATCTAGAAGAAACTAACTGTAACTGATCACTAACCAAGTCTGAACCAACTACTACCTCTGAAGACACCTCCAAAGGGGTAGTATCATAAACAGGAACCAACCCAACTACTGGCTCACCAACATCACAACTGATCCCTGATACAACTTCACTAGTCCCCATGCCATCAGTAGTAGAGACCATCACCATATCAAGTTGACTACCATGCTTAACTTCATCACCCAACACAACTAAATCTAAATTCAGTGGAAATGAACCAGTTAAGGCAATACTCTCATCGAGGATAGATATATTCTCATCCCCACTATCTCCAATGATCTCGATTATGGATATCCTCGGGTCACCAGATACCTCACCCTGCGACTGTATGTACTCTGGTAAAGACTGAAGTCGCTCTAACTCCATGGTCACCTTAGCCAATTGTGTACTCTCAAGAATCTCAGAAGTCACCTTGATCTTATAAGTAAGCTCACTCACCTTATCTTCCTTAACCAATAATGCATCACACACTGTGCTGCCTCACTCCATAAGATAATCTCTATCGGCTACCAACTACATATAATCCTGTCTCAAAATATGGATAGCCTCCCATAAAGAGTGGATCTTTGTCAAGGAAAAATAACTACCTCCCCTCTCATCACTAATAGGAGAACCCCATCCATAAACTGCTAACAACTGATGAGTAGCATCAAAATGCTCATAAGCGATATCAATGTCTCGTTCACTAACTCTTAGTTGACTAGATACATGATGGTGCTGGCTAGATTGTCTCCTATAATCCTCCTCTGATGCACGGTCCAAAAGAGTAGACTCAAAATCACTGATCTCTAGAGTACGACCATCCATACTCTATGAATCAACTCCAAAGCTCATATCAACATACAGAGTATTAAAAATTGTAGCATCGCTGTCCAACTCCTTCGTATCGAAAGAAACTACCGAGGAAACTAAGTCCTCAAAAATGTCCACTACATTCTCTTGGGTGTCATCTACAATAATCAGATCTTGGGACTCTTCTAAAATATCTAAATCCAAAGTGTGAATGTTAGACATATTCATATCATCATCAACATGTGACCTGACTGTAAAAGAAAGCTAAGTCCCTGTGACATGCGCTAACTCCTAAACTGAACTCACCTCAAGACAAAGCTTGTCCACATGTCTCTCAAAATCTTGGAGAGCCAACTGAGTACACACCAAAGAATTTCGAGTATCCTCCAGCTCATGAGAAAGCCGGTCAACCTCCTCTTCCTTCTTGTTTTGTGATGTGGACCCTTTAAAAATAGATGTCATATACCATACTAATTTGTCTTCTATTGTAGGGTGTGAAGCAATTCATTCATCCTCCTCTAGTTTTCAACCAACTTGTTCAAACCCTGTTTAAGCATCTCCATATCCTTGTCCCACTGTTTCTAAGTCCTTGAAGTAATCATGGTTACTTAGGTGATTCAATGACCAATCTACCCAATAGGATGGCAGAACAAAAGCTCTGATACCACTGTAGAAACCCTTGTTTCCCCTGAACTCTATAACTGTATGTTTGAATTGTTTTTGTGTATTCTAATTTTTTTTGGGTGTTTTTGCATGAATAAAGATGTGATTTTGCAAGAATTCAAATAACTAAATAAATAGCAATATAAACTTATAACTGGCTGATCTAATATCTTATTGTTCATTTCAAATGATTACAATAATGAATCTCTGTCATGCAACAAAATAATATAAATATTGTCTCAAAAAAACCTGGTCTTTCTTGCAAATCTAGAAATAACTCTAAATCTGGTATGGCTCGGGTTTTTGTGTGAAAACACAGTCATCGACATCAGTTATGCCACCATTGGTTGATATTCTGCCGACATTGGTCACTTTAAGTCAGCTACTCTACCGACATCGGTATGAAGTCGGCTGATGTCAATCTCTGATCTTCCTCTGGCGCTGTCCAACCTACTACAAAATGGTACAGATTTGCACAGATCTATATGGGTCCCATACAAAAGCAAATAGAATATAGTGCGGCCTGTATGTTGGACCCTGATCTAAAGAAATATGGGCTAATACGAGAGATCTATATCTGGGTAATCTCTGAATCAAAAACCTAATGAAAGAAATACCTGTAAATCTCTATGATAACTTCTGTATGAAGTTATCTCTCAAACTGGCAATAGATCAGCTGATCTCTCACAACCTCTAAATTTCACACACTAAAGAGTGTACGTTCTTCAATGCAAATGGAATTTTGGAAACCCTTGGCTCAGTCTTCTTAGAAAAACCCTTAGCAAAATTATCTTCAAAATCAATAATCAATAATGGCCTCCCTCCAATAAGAAACCCTTATATCTTCTAAAAAGTGTGCTTGCCCTAATTAGGGTTTCATAATTAAAATATACTAAATAATTAATATTTAATTAAATCAATCAAATATTAATATCTCCCTCAATATATGTCTGATCCTTGAACCGTCTGGAGCTGGTGAACCAGGGAGCGATTCTGCACATGACCATTCAAAAATAGGGGTGCTCCGCTACATGCCAAACATCCCTAAATAATAGGAACTTAGGCCAATGTGTCTGAAAATGCCCAAACAAACACCAACTAGAAAAATTCTGCTAGTCAAAGCCAAGCTAAGCTCCATCATGACCCTCTATCCATCCTATCAGCCTACAAAGGTCGCATAATAAGCTAATCCTCTTATGAAGTGATGCTCATAAAAATGGGGACATTACAATAAGGGGCACATGATATCATTTTAGGATATCTAAAGAAACCCCATGAAAATCATAGCCTTGGTTTTAATAAAATACCAAAACTACCATAGAATTTACTCTTCTACTTATTCTTTAAGATGACACACCTTTCTCACCATCTAACACCCCTTCTACAATATATGACATTGTATCCATTCCCCCCAAAAAAAATTAGTCAATGCCATCACTATAGAACCTTTCACCTATCACCACAATGGGGAGGTCAAAATCAGTCTTCTATCCTACCCAAACATGATAGGGAATGATTTTTGAACCATTTCTTTTCTTCAGTGCTAAGATGATGAGTTGATATTAACTCATTTAGGTGTAGATAACTCCCATCTATGCAATTCTGTTCCCTCTAAAACCTCTAATCTATTAAATTAAGCTACCTTCAACATTAATATAGGATCTCATGAGACTCCATTAATTGTTAAAGTAAAAAAATATTTAGATCCTCAAGAGCAGTAGGATTTCACTACATTTATGATAGTTTATAATGAAGCATTTTCTTGGTCCTATAGTGACATGCTTAGTATTTACCTGACTATTATAATCCATAACATTATCACATTCCCTAATGGTAAGCCTATAAAGCAAAAAATCCAAAAGATGCACCCTCACATTGCACTCTTAGTCAAAGAAGAGTTTCAATGTCTCTTATCCATCAAATTTATCTATCTTATTGATTACCCTTAATGGGTATCTAATATCATCCCTGTCATAAAGCCCATAGAAAGACTATGCCTTTGTATTGATTTTCATGACCTTAATCTCACTTGTCCTAACAGTGATTTCCCTCTTCCTAATATTAAACAATTAATGGACTTAACAACTAGTCATGAAATGTTGTCACTTATGGATGGTTTCTTTAGATACAATCAAATCCTTATCACACTAAGAGATCAACATAAGACTTCATTTATTACTCCCTAGGGGACTTTCTGCTATCGAGTTATGCCTTTCAACTTAAAGAATGTTAGGGATACCTATCAAAAGGTTGTTCATATATAATCCATGATACAATCCATAAAATCATTGAATATTATGTGGATTATCTCCTCAATAATTCAAAACTACAAAAAGACCATATTTTGGTGCTTAAAATAATCTTTGCTCACCTAATCCAATTATGTGTCCATCTAAATTCCAAGAAATACATTTTTAGGGTTTTGAAAAGTAATATTTTATGCTTTATCATCTATATTTGAGGGATATAAATCAACTTGACTAAGCTCAAAGCCATTATAGAAATACCACCCAAATTTACTCTTAATTCAACTCCATAGTTTACAAGGAAAATTGCAGTCTATTCATCATTTTATCTCCTAGCTATCATATAAATGGAAACCATTCCATCACCTCTTAAGGAAGGATACCCACTTTAATTGGGACTTTGGATATCAAGAGGCCTTTGATGCTCTAAAAATATACCTTATTTCACCACCAATTCTCATTCTTCCCAAGGAAGCGTAACCTTTCTTCATGTATATTTCATCCACAGATTATACCCTAGGAGCCATGCTTGCCCATCATGATGAGAAATATAAAGATTATGTGATTTATTATATAATTTTCACACTCATTGAATATGATACATGTTATTCACATATACAAAATTTATTCTTGGCTCTAGTCTTTGTAGCTTCTAAGCTTCACCATTACCTACTCAATCACAAAACTTATGTGATCACAAACATTGATCCCCTAAATTTTATGCATTGAAAGCCTTATTATAATTATAAAATGGCCAAATGGCTCAATATTTTGGTAGAATTTGATCTTTATTTTATCCACCAAAAATAATTTAAGATCAAATCATTACTTATCAGCTTGTTGAGGCACCTCTTGCTGATAATCAACTAATTAGTTATGTAGTCCTAGATGAATCCATAACCTCAACGTCTTAAGTAGATATGTAATATAAAATTACTCTATTATTTTATGGATTCAAGTTTTAAAATGGTGGGGGAGATGGAAATATCCTAATTCTTGGAGGGACACCTATACCCTTATCTTTTAAGCTTTATTTTGACTACACTAATAATATGACATTGTATGAGGCTTCAATTATAAGACTCCAAACTACTTTAGATATAGGTATTAAAACACTTATTATATATGGTGATTCCCATCTTGTGGTCAATCAAATTAAGGTCATAATATCAATTTAAAATTGATACCCTTCAAAAATATAAGACCTTGGCTAGTCAATTACTAGCTAATTTTTAGCATTATGCTATCCAAGCCACTCCTAAGTCAACTAGCAAGTTTACAGATCCCCTGGCTTCTTTGGCCTCATTTATCCTATATTCATCTCAAGAGTCTAAGTTATTTATCCTCATCCATAAGGTTAAACAACCTTATTTTACTAAAACTAATCTTCCTTCCATATATAGTGTAGAAGAAAATCCATTGGACCTTTGGTACATGTAGATATTTGAGTATTTATCAAGGAGCATTATTCCTCTAGATTTATCTAAAAATGGTAAGTGAGCTTTCTAGCATCACATCACATATATTTTTATACTAGGGGGTATTATATATAAGTGTGGTTCTAATGGTATCCTTCTTCATTGTCTCCAAAATCATGAAGCTACCCTCACTATCAAAGAAGCTCATGACAAGTCAAGTGGTGGACATTTTAGTGGCTGCACCATCGCCAAGAGAATTTTATAATTGGGATATTATTGGCCCACTTTAAATTAGGATTTTTTCAAGTACATTAAGAAATTCATAAAATTCCATTAGCATGCCAACCTATCACATAATACTAGTCATTCATTATAAGTAGCATAGGAATTTTTGCCATTTTCCTAGTGGGGGCTCAATCTTATAAATCAAATCAATCCTAAATCTTCCCAGTGTCATAGATTTATCATTACCACCACTAAATATTTCACTAAGTGGGTGGAGGTTATTCCTCTTATCTCAACTAAAGCAGACAAAATTGTGGAATTCATTAATCAACATATTATTTGTCACTTTGATGTTCCTCATAAGATCATCACAAAAAATGGAAAATATTTTAAAAATAAAAAAGTTCAAGATCTTTATGACTCTTTTAACATTAAGTTAAGCTTCTCCTCACCTTACTATCCTCACGCTAATAGATAGGTTGAGGCAGCCAATAAAAATCTTGTCAAAATCCTAACTAAAGTCATTAATGAAGTAGGGAAGAACTAGCATCTTCATATTCCATTTACCTTATGGTCTTATCAGAATATTATTCAAACCCCTATGGGTGCTACTCCTTTCTCTCTAGTTTATGGTACCAAAGTGGTACTTCCTCTTGAGGTTTATATTCCTTCCCTTTGCATCTCCCTTAAAGATATCATATTTGAGAATGAATTATATCAAGAATGATTAGCCCAACTTGAACTCTTGGATGAGCATCGATTGGTTGCCCTTGCTCATCTTCATGTATATTTGGAACAAATAAAGCATGCCTCTAATAAACATCTAAAATAATGTGAATTTAATGTTGCCAACCTTTTCTTAAAATAAAATCAACATGTCACTAATATTAAAAAGATCAAACGAGGAAAATTTGCTCCAAATTGGCTCAAACAATACAATATCACCCATAAATATGGATGTAAGGCATATCATTTTGCCTCTCTTGATGAAAAATCAGAATTAGAACCTCTTAATGCATTGCATTTGCATCCTTTCCACTGTTAATAAGTCTTAATCACCTTAGTCAACCTAGTTTCTTTTATTTTTAGTTTGATTATAACTATATCCCTTTCATTCTTATACCAAATATTGATATATAGAGATACGTGGTTATCTGCCAAGATTTTCTATTCTAACCTTAAATATGAATTCCCTGGCTTTATTCATAGCATGCTCTAATTGGAAAAGATCCACCTATAATGGGAAGAAGCTCCAAATCATTATTTATTGAAACTCTTCCCTATCACATCAGTGGTTCATTTCGAGAATAATAGTATCATATTGTGCAACAAATCTTTGGAAAACTATTCTAGGATTCCTTAAGCCAATCCATAAAAAAATAATAATACTAGGATCAAAACCTAAGCAAATAAAAACATCTATAAAAAAATCAAAAGAAAAAAATTTGATCCCTCGAAGGATAGCTATAAAATCTACAAATATATATATATATATATATTGAAGTTGTTGTCTATATATATATATATATATATATATATATATATATAAATTGCAGACTATTCCCTTGAAAGACAACAACTTCAAAATGCATCTCTCAAAATATAGCCCACTCCCTTGAAGGATGGCTATCATGCATGAAATTTCCCAAGAAAACTTCTTGCATTGATCAGCTTTATTTAAATTCATAGACTTCCCACATTGATCAATCTATATGGATTGGAATGAAAAGATCTTACGGTTAGCCTTAGTTTCGGGGATACAAGGTGAAAGAACCTTCTTCTTAAAGAATCCACTTTTTATCAAAATACTGAAGAAAATTCCATCTCCAAATAGATCATGAACTTAGTTAACCTAAGGTTATTGGGGTATTTATTCACAGTAAGTTAAAAATGTGCATGCATTTATTACAAGAGGTTTTCTTAGGTTATGGTATAAGCTAGTAACAAGAAATAAAACCTTTGTTTCTTTTTATCCCAAGTAAATCAAAATTATGTTAATTAATTATCTAAAAATAGGATTGCCACACATATCCTTATCAAAGTATAGAAATGTCCTAATCTAATATAATCACATCACATAAATCCATAATCTAATTTAATCAATAATATAATCCACATCCTTAATAACATAATCATGATCCATAAATTTTTTAATGTAAATCCATAACATTTAAAATCCATACTCCATAATCATAATCACATAGCATAAAATCTATAATCCATTATCTAATCTAATCCACATCCAAAGTAACATAATCATGATCCATAAACATTTTAAACAAACCATAACATTTAAAAACCATAATAAATCTATCACATCATCTAATTAGCTAAATCCATAATCACATAATCTAAATACCAAGCATCTTAAAATTAACTCCATGATCCATAGCATCCATAATCTAATAAAATCCATAGAACACAAAATATAAACATCATAACTCATAATCAAAATCATGTATCTATATATATAAATTCTCAAAATCTACATCATAAATCTCAATATATAAAGTGTATGGCTCTCTAACCAGTACAATAGATATAAAAATGAGCTACTCTGTAAACTGGAGATGGCTCAGATGGATACTCCCAATACCTCCACTACCACCTCCACTCTCATCCCATCCCCCATATCCTCCTCTATCTCTCCTCTGATCTATCATATGGGATACACTCCCTATGATAACTCAACCTATGTGCATCCATATAGAGGATATACCCTATGTAGCCAAATGGGTGGCATATCATGGAATCTCTAGATGCAAATCTAGTATAATCTACTGATAGTGTCACATCTTAGTGGCTAAATCCTAATACCTATCTACACTCATAGTACCTACCTGACCTATACTCATCCCAACCACCCCTATAATAATCTATCCTAAGGAGTCTCCATCCTTTCATCATAAGCTATCCATATTTGCATGGTATCAGTCTCAAGCCTCAATTGCTAGATCATGACTCAGTCATAGGGTGTCATACTCCACCTATAATTTGTCTAATATAGTTTGAAGACCATCTCAATCCATCTACATGATAGTGATAACCCCTTTTACTATAGTCACCTATCCCTATAATGCAATAA
Organism: Torreya grandis; assembly: GCA_037957365.1. Classification (NCBI taxonomy): domain Eukaryota; kingdom Viridiplantae; phylum Streptophyta; class Pinopsida; order Cupressales; family Taxaceae; genus Torreya; species Torreya grandis. The sequence goes on from JARHVA010008090.1 coordinate 384,997, forward strand.
ATTGATCTCTTAATGTATCCTACTCATTAATAATCCCTATAATATCTATCTCCTCCCTCCTCTCCCCTCTCTCCCTCCTCTCCCATCTCCTCCTTCCTCCTCCTCTGCATCTCACCTCTCCTCATCTGCTCCCTCCTATTGAGTCTCTCATACATGACATCTAGCTTCACTTCCCACCACACTAAGAATGTTGGGGTATACCCTGCATCATCTACATATGCACTTGTTACCTCCTCCTCAGCTCCTATCAAAATATATGTAATATCTAGCTTTAGGATTTCCATCTCTATTTTATCTTATCTATACAATCGAGGGGCACATGGTATATATTATATCAAACCAAATTTTATCCTCACCTACCTAAAATAGAAAAACTCCATGTAGTCTATCCTCCTCCTTATAAGCCACCTCTCCCTTTGGATGTCTTCTAGCTCGACCTCTATCCTAGGCCATGCAAGAAATCTAATCTAAGGCCTCCAAATGACATCCCCATCTTATAACCCCTAAAAGGCTCCTTGATAGTATGTCAAGTCCTGAGTCAAACTATCTATATAAGCTTGTATCAAATATCGTTTCCATCGAAGTAAGGCAACACTATAGTTAGTCTCATGTCAGCATTTTTACAAAGTGTCAATAGGTCACACCACTCTGATGTGCTCATAGGACCATCACTACAAAACAACAATCACATCTAAATCATATCTCCTCTAGGTCATCCACCCCCATATCTCCTTATATACCTATGCTAATAATGGTAGGGCCTAGGCAAATATTTTTTGATGCTCTAACATATCTATAATAACCCTGTAAGGCTCCATGGGAACTTACCTCCTCTTGAATATAGGAGATCATAGCATGAGATGGCTACCATAATCATGATCAATATTCACCTCCCCTATATATCAACCTCATATAATGGCTCAAATATATATCCTCCTGCTGTGAAGGTAATGTTTGTAGCATCTCCACCATACATCCATGTCAATTCTGTTACATGACTTCACTCATCCATAGGTACAATAGTCGCTCCCTATATTGGAAGTCATATTATCTTATAAATAGCCTCTTTAATGATATTCATCTCCCCTGTAGGCAACATAAATGTCCCTATGGTCATATCCCATCACTCTATAAATGCAACCAACATGCTCGTATCTCAGTGAATGTGGTAGTAGAAGCACACTCCTCCTAAGCCCATGGCCTCCATGTGAACCCAATCATCATTACTCAGATGGTCATATAATTTATCTAAAAGAGGTGATATTTAGTCCTAAATTCATAACAATGTATTTTCCTATTACCAAAATCCTCTATAAACCTTAAATTTTATAAACCTCTCCTTAGTTTAGCCCTAGACACTTTAACTAATTTTCACCCTTTTTAGTGAATCAATGATGTTTCTACTAAATCAATGATGTTACCATTGAATCATCATCAATTCATAGGAATTGACACTGATTCTAGGTCATTACACTACCATAGTACTATACACATTATCCTAATCCAAACAATAAAAAAATAAAATAAAAATAAAAATAATTAGGCCTACCTCATCTTGAGACCATTGCCATTACCTCTGACCAATATCTCTTGCCTCCATTACACCTCACATCATAATCATCATTTTATTTTTTCTCTTAGCACACCATAAATCTATAATAAATGAGTTCTCTCCATATTAGATTTACTTATATACCCATCTTTGGATCGATGTCATTTTATTTCAGATTGGTATCAATCTAGCAGATCATCATTGATTTCTTTAGAATCAATGTCGATCTACCTGTTTTCCACTACTTGTAATTTTTTGTGCATCCGATCCTACTTTGCAACCTCATCTTGTTATCTTTCCACACTTATCCTATTATTTATAATATTACATTTTAGGTTTGTTGATATATACCCCCTATTGGTGCCATAGCTTGTGTAAGGCATGCACTTTTTTTGGCATCTCCCCTCTATGGGTCCTGAGCATGCATTTCCTCTTGAGAACAACTGTTTATAAATAGCATGCACACTATATAACACACTAGAGGCTTTGATTAACTAAACCCTATCACTTATTCTCTTACTTAGCCTTTGTTTAAGCCCATGTATTCTTAATTATGGAATTGTATTATAAGATTTATCTCAGGGCATCTCTGCCTTATTATCTTACACCATATCAGTGCTAAATGTATACTTCATGATATGCATCCACACTCTTATCTCTCATTTTTTATCTATCCATCCCATCCATTAATCCATATTTCAAACCTATCACCCATTCCTCATCCTATGCCAACTCCTAATTTGAGTGGGGATACCTCCTCACATAAACCAAGGGCATTAGACCTCAATTTTTGTCTTGCAGCACATATTACATACTGCTCCACAAAAGGGGAAAATGTAGACACTACAATTTCATAGGTTATATATGATTTCTTTGGTGTTGTAGGGTCCTTATTATTATTATTATTATTATTATTATTATTATTATTATTATTATTATTATTATTATTATTATTATTATTATTATCCTAAAATATCCCTATCCTAAAGTCTAGCTTATTTACCATTAGGTACTTGGTAATTTTTTTTTGCAAATTAACATTTTACCTCCCTAACCACATAAATATATTTACAACACATGAAATCCTAACTCTTTAACCAACTTACCCACATATAAACTCATTCTTAACAACCCTACATATATAAACCTAAAATTTCATGTAGTTGGAAAAAACCAATGCTGATGAAAGTACTCCCCTACTAAAAAAGGTGGATTATTATCAATTATCTCATGACTTACGTTAATTCCCTCAATCAATGATGATCTATTTATAAATAGCCAATCCTTTGGTTCAGTGATCACAAATTTTGAATCTCAAAACACTACTTGGATTTTCTTAAGAGAATTAAGGAGAACCTTATCATCACTCTATCAAAGTTATGCTACACCTAGTCCACATTCATCCTCATGAGTCAAGAGAATCACTTGCACCTATGAGATGAATACATTTTGCCTGTAATTTGGTTCAAGGTAAGTATTGTTTGAATTATTTAATTTCTTATTTATATTCTTGTTTCTTCCTTCTTATCCCTCTCTTAAAACACCATAGGTCTTTCTATTTTCCTTTGTCATTATCCTCTATCACCTGATAGCTTTTTGTTTTTAGTTAGGTATAGTATGAATTGAATCAAAATCAATTCATCTAAATCAACACCAACTCTTTAGGATTAGAATCGATCCATTACACTTTGTTTTTAAACTTGAGACTTTAAATATTAAAACTCTATACTCAATCCATTCTAATTCAATCCTTTGCCTTTTTTAGCATAGAATTAATGTGTAGATGACTCTACCTAGAATTGTGCATGATGCCATTAATATTACTAATTTTCCCATTGTATCTCAACCCTTTTTCATCAGCTAAAGTGATATAGCCTCTGAGTTAGCGCTTTATGCCATTTTTTACTCCCCCTCAATTGAAGCCACTTCTAAATAACTAGATGTTATACAAGAGGATGTGAATGTTTCTATAGCTTATTGGGATGAATAATTTTCTTACATTGATAGTTTAAACGAAGATTAATTCATAATCACTTTATTATCACATACTTATCTTTTATAATTTTAGTATTTATTTATCCACTTAATTGTGAAAATAGTAAACTGGAATCTACGTAAGGAAGTTCATAACTTTTTAGGAATAGTTTCTGTATTCTAGGAATTTGACTCAAGAGAGGATGGTTAGTATTATGTTAGTTCGAAAATGAAAACAAAATTAAAGAAACATACTAACTAGCATAACATCTCTAGGCCTAGAAAGTAAGGAATAAAACATAATAATTCCTTAGTTAACAAAAATAAATGATAAACACAACTAAAAAGTAAGGAATAAAATAAAATAATTCTTCACCTTCCTTGGATGCTCTAAATGACTTTGTAGTGGTGGCTTACTTAGCTTATGTTCATGAAGTCTTCATCAATGGAAGCTTGGCGACATCAATCTCTCTTTAGCACCTTGTGGCTTTGGCTTAGCTTAGATTGGAATCAATTTGGCATGGTAACACTAATTTATTGAAGCTTTTGGAACCAATTGTGCATTATAACTTTGAATTATCATCTCTTAGAAATTATTTTCATGGCCTCTCTATTTATAGATTTTTGAGATGTCTAGAATGAACTTGAACCATCCATCCTAAGATTGAGATGTGTCATTGAGGATTAACTAAATTTTGATAATTAAGTATATAATTATCCTCATCATGAAATTGGAATAAGTGGAAATTAAGAGGCATGGAGGGCACGAATCTTGATATTTGTGGCATTTATGGCCTAGGGATGTCTTCCTAAGAAATGAGGTCACTTGATGATGTATATATTTAATATTCATTTCCAAAACAAATTATTCAACAAGTTTCCATGGAATTATTTATTAGGCCTTCATTTGGTTTAATTAAATCTTAAGCATGCTTAAGCACTTTGTGCACAAATTACTCAAATTGATTAGAATGCCTTGTTATTAGTCCAAAATTTGATTGGATTGGAATTGGAAGGAAATGTTAGATGCATTGGATCCATTATCCCATTTATGATGTTACTAAAAATAAATAACAAAGGCATGCATCTTGTGCAAGATATTTGATAGGAAAGAGCAATCCAGAGCACCTAGGTGCAAAATTAGCATTTTGACTCGAAATGATATGATCAAAGTTAGTTGGCCCATAAATTGCATTACCCCATTTAGTAATACTCTGGCCAAAATCAGCACTTGAATATATTAGTTTCACATCATTTAGCATGTTTTAGTATTTTTAGGACAAACTGTGCATTTTAGATGGAAATTGTTCAAAATCCGAATTGGGGGTTATTGGTGGCCAATTTTAGGTGTCTACAATTTGCCCCTATTTGGGAAGGAATTAAAATCTATAATCATAGTAACATCTTCTTAAAGAATGAAAAGGTCTTGTATGCCTACAACTACAATGATGATAAACTAACTATATTGTGCCCCCTCGAGGGAACACTTAGCACAAGTAGGTTGACAAATGGTCCCTCGAAAAGAAAGAAGTAAAATGAGGGGACCAAATAAAATAAAGATGATGGGGTGAAAACACAATGATATTGAAAAAGTAGTCAAAATCATTGAGAATGTAAGTGGGATAGTGTACAATGGTTTACCCAAAGGTAGTTATAAGCATTGTACCCCGATAGTGGCAATGTGGTATGATAACATAATGATTTTCCCAAAGGAGATTATAATCATTGAGAAGATAGAGTTACCCTTGTTAGGATAGACAAACAAGATAATAACATACCTCCGTATAGGCAAAAAAAGTAATGTGGTGACAAAATAATGATTTGCCTAAAGGTAGTTATAATCATTGATAAATACAGGTGGGACGGTGTGCAATGATTTTCCCATAAGCAGTTATAATCATTGGACCTCTATTATAGAAAACATGATAAACTTGGATGAGGGTGATGATAAATTAACATAGAGGGTAATGATGAATTATAACAACCTAGTAGTAGGGAGATGTGCATCTAAACTAATAAAGGTTGAAATTCTTTCATGGTTAATTACTCTATTTGGGATATGATAGGGAGTGAATTGGGATGTCAGTGCCAAAGATATACCACCATTTTGAATAGAATTTTTGAATATTATATTTTTTGTAGCACGTGTCAGTAGGCATCATGGTATAACATCATGAGGACTTGGCCAAAATATGCATGAGGACTGACTCCCATAATCCAATACTCAATGGAAAATAATACACCAATGATAAAAACCATGATGATAATGTAAACATATAAATAGGTATGGATTCAAGTGTAAGTGTGGATAAATAATAACCCAATGAACACACATAAACTGAATCAAGGAAATAGTGTTGAAAGTAAACAAATAGATAGACAAACAAATAAAATAAGTAGAAATAAAAAAACAAACAATGCAATAGAAACCATATGAAGATTGCCCTAGAAAATAGATGACAACTGAACAAATGAACAAAATGGAGTAGAAGAAAATGAATGGGGTGGCCAAGATGTTTCCATATGTACTAGGTAAGTGGATGTTGCCTATATAGTTATATGGATGTAATATCCAATAAAAAAACTTTAGACCAAACGTAGTTCTCCCAGGGAATGGAAAGAATGTGATGATTGAGGAAAATAAATAGAATATATGTGATAGAAGAATAGGAATGGTCTTGAAAAATGGAAAGTGCATGATAGAAAAAGGCCAAAAAGGATGGAGAAACTAAATGATAAGTTATTTTCTTGTAACTCAATAAGGGTTCCTAGAATCCTTAAGGCAAAGAAGTGGTCAATGTTGTTTGTTCTTTTTTAACAAATTTTCAAATGTTTTTGGAATTTTTTGAAGTGTCTCAACTCAATATAGAATGATGAGACATTAAATGGTTCAATCTCATAAAATGATGAGAGCTTGGCTTAGGTTGCTCTCAAAATAGTGAGAGTGTGGCTTAGATTTCTCACAAATTGGTGAGAGCATGGCTTAGGTTGCTCACAAAATGATGAGAGCATGACATAGGTTACTTGAAAAATGGTGAGAGCATGGGGAAAAGGGTGACTGAGCTGACCTCCAAAATTATTAAGTGATACTTACATAGTCCCAAAGTAGGACCTCAAGTCACTATAGTTCCACCCTTATAGTAGAGGAATTTGACTAGTGTAACATGCAATTCAAATAAAATAGGCACAATTAGTAAAAAGGCATATGATGACATAGGAAGTGGTAAGTTGGTACATCAAGGCTTAATGTTTCCCCTAGTTTTCCCATAGGTAGTTATAACCAAGACACAATGGCATGGATCAATGGTACTAATTTACCCAAAGGTGGTTATAATTAGTAGCAAGACCCGTGGTAAGAAAGGAATAACAAATGAAGGATGTAACTTCCAAAACCTCTATCACACTATCCAAAAATTTGATATTTATCTAAAGAACTTGAACCAATTGATCAGATACCTTAATGCTAAAAATGCATAATGAATGGTAAAAACCAAGGTCAAATGGGCTAGGCTTGAGAACACATTGGGCTGATAGGTCAGATTCAGAAAGTGGATACAATGAAGAGGATAGATAAGGATGGTATTTATACAAAGAATAATAGTAATAAATGGCATAATTGAAATGGTCCTTACATAAAATACACCTTAGCACTCAATCATAATACCTCTTGAGATGAATAATATTCATCAGCTTAGGAAGTTCATCTCTGTCTGGTGTGGCAAGCCTGTATGCTCTTGATCAATAATTTGTAGTAATGATGAAAGGCCCTATCTAGTTGGGTTTGAATTTTCCTTTATAATTTTTCTTAGCAATGGTTTTATTTAAGAACAAGATCACCAATTTCAAATTTTCTATACGTAACACATCAATTATAGTGGCCTTTGAGTTAGTTTTGATATGCTTGAAGATTGTTAAGCACAGTTGTGCATTTCTCATCAAGTAGGTCTAGCTCTTGCTGGTGAGCTCCTCAATAGTCATGATCATCTAGGACATGATTTAAAGAGATGCGTAGTGAAGGCATTTTAACCTCAATGGGATGGATGGCTTTAATACCATAAATAAGTGAGTATTGAGTGGCTCCTATGTGGGTATGATGATTGGTATAGTATACCCAAAGGGTAAGAAATATTTGGAGGTTTCAATCATGACTGACATCATTGACAATATTTTTTGAGAATATTGATAATGTTTTTATTGGATGCCTCAACCTGGCCATTACCTTGAGGGTAATATGATGTAGAAAAATGTTGTGTGATGTTATATTCAGTACATAGCTAGTCTACATCCTTTTTTTTGAATAATTATTCATTATTAGATATAATGTCAGAGGGAATATCATAGTGGCAAATGAGATTATTGAAGATGAATTTAGAAATTTGTTTTCCAAACACGTAAGTGAGGGGTATAGCTTCAACCCACTTAGTGAAATATTTAGTGGTGATAAGGATATGTTTACAGCCATCAGATGAAGTGGGGTTGATCTTCCCAATGATATCAAGTCTCCATGTAGAAAATGGCCATGGTGTCAACATCAGTTTCATAGTTTTTATTAGGGAATGAATCAAATTAGCATGCCATTGACATTTGTCACATTTTCTTACATATACAATGGCATCTATGTTTATTATGGGCTAATAATAACTAGTACACTAGAGCTTTTTGGATAAGACTACCCTGTTAAAATAATATCCACACACTCCTTTGTAAATTTCTCTTAACACTAGTGTAGACTCTATCAAAGTTAAACAATGAAGCAAAGTTCCATAAAAAATATAGTGATAAAGGGTGGATCTTAGTAGAGTAAATGAGTGAAATGATGAATAATGGCTTTAGTTTTTTTTTCAAGATAAGATAGGCGGTATAACATGGTCATGAAGGTAGTTGTAAAGGTCTGAGTACCAGATAGAATTAGGACCAATAATATCACAAATCATGGCAACATTTGAAGGTTCATGAGTTGGTGCTAAAAAATTCTTGATGAGTAATTGATATTCTCTAGCTTTATCTATTTGTCAAATCAAAGAGCCAATAGTAGCCATGGCATCTATAGTTTTGTTACTAGCCCTTGATATGTTCTCAAACTAAATTTTGGCAATTTATTGTTTAAGAGTGTTGACCATGGCTTTATATGGAACTAGTTTATCATCTTTTGTTTTAAAATTCTCTGTGACCTGATTGATGATTAACTGAGAATCACCATAAACTTGGAGATGAGATATATTTCGATGCACTGTTTATTAAATTTTTACAACAAATGCTTCATACTTGGCCATGTTGATTATATAAGGAAATATGATTCTAAATGATTTAGGGATTAGATCCCCATATGGTGTAATAAACAATAGGCCTACCCCTAATCCATTTGCAGTAAATGAACCATCAAAATATAGTTTCTAGGGCTGCTCCTCAAGGGTTCTGTCAGAGACGATCATGATGGATTCATCAAGAAATTGAAAGGTAAGTGGTTGTGTCTGTGAGAGGTGCTTTAACAAGTTGATCTATAAGAACTTATCCTTTTATTACTTTCTAATTGACATACTCTGTGTTAAACCCACTGAGAAGCATGATCCATTTAGCCATTCTACCCTACAAATCTATTTTAGATAGTAGATACTTGAGTGGATCTACTTTTGAAATGACCATGGTCTTATTATTCAACATGTAATGGCACAATTTTTAAGTTGTGAAGACCATGGCTAGACAAGATTTTTCAATAGGTGCATAGTTATGTTCATATGTAACCAAGGTGCAACTTAGGTAGTATATGTCATGCTCTTTTCCATTGTCATCATGTTGAGCCAAGAGTGCCCCTAGAGCATGGTTGGTCACTAATAGGTATAACAAGAATGGCCTTCCTGGCATATAAGGTAATAAAATAAGCAAATTAACAATATAGTCTTTGAGTTGTTGAAAAGCTATTTGGCAGTGATCATCTTAGTGAAACTCAATTCCCTTCTTCAAAAAGTGTGTAAATGGATGGCACTTGTCTGCTAACTAAGAGATGAAGCATCAGATTGACTGGATCTTACCTTGTAAACTATGGAGTTGCTTTAAATTGGTTTGTGCCAATATCTTAGTTATAGCATGGAGTTTAGTCAGGTCAACTTCAATACCTCTATGAGACACAATGGAGCAAAGTAATTTTCTTGAAGTTACACTAAACACATATTTATTTGGATTGAGTCTGACTTTGTACTCTCTTAATATTTCAAATATCTTATGCAACATTGTTGGATAGTCGGCCCTAGTTTTGAATTTTCCTAATATGTCATCGACATAGTCATCAATAATATCATGTATCATGTCATGGAATATGATGTTCATGGCCCTTTGATATGTATCTATAGAATTCTTAAGGCCAAATGGCATTACCTGATAATAAAATGTTCCCCATAGAGTGGTGAACATTGTTTTATGTTGGCTTTTTGGTGTTATTTTGATCTATCTGTATCTTGAAAAGCGATCCATGAGTGAAAGCATTTCATAAATTGCCATGGAGTCAATGATCATGTCTATATTAGGCAAGGAAAAATCATCTTTAGGATAAGCTTTATTGATGTATTCAAAATCAATAGAAATTATGATCCCTTTAGGCTTTTTACTAATAGGGAGCACATTAGAGATTCATTCTAAGAAGTCAATGGAGTAGATACATCCTAATTCTAAGAGTTTTTCCAACTCTTTCTTTACCAATATAGCAATGTGAGGATGCATCTTATGTAACTTTTATTTTACCAGTTTAGCATTAGGATTAACCATAAGGTGGCATAGAACCAAGGTAGGGTCTAAACCTAGCATGTCAGAATAAGCCCATGCAAAGATATCTTCAAATTCTCTCAACAGAGCTATAAAGACATCATGTTCCTCCTCAGTGAAGGATGTGCTTAATTTTATCCATTCCAAGTCTGATAGAGTCCAAATGTTTACCTCTATTGTATTTTTGACTACAAGGGTCGAACCATATTCTAGGATAGTAGAAAACCATTTGAATTACTGAATTATGTCAAGGTCCTCTATTAAGAATTGCTCTTCAACTTCTCCTCGGCATGATGAATCTAAGTCCCCTAATGGGAGATCTGGCCATGTGACAAAAATAGTTAGAAATTATTGAAGACTTTTATCAAATACTTTTTATTGCTCAAAGCTAAACTTGGATCCACATGCAAGTTCATCATTAGTGGTCTCCTAGTCTAAATTCAAAGAAAAATGAACACCCCCATATAATGGCACTTGAAACAGGTTTTCACCACTAGACTATCCTTTATCTTTACTTTTTTCTTGGTCAAAAAGAGCCTCGAAGAGGTTTTCACTTTGGGACCTCAATGTTTTACTTATTTGTTTTTAGTTAAGGGTGTTCACTCACTCTCCAAAATAGGCTATAAGATCCAATGTGATTGAGAATCCTAATTTGTGATCTCCTAATGGAACATTGTCTCTAAGGCCTAAGTAATCATAAAATGCCTCATCATTTTGGAACTCATCAATCAATAGACTGGATTCTTGTTGGTCCCAATCTATCATTTGGAGATAATATAATGGTAATAGATTGCGATGAATATCCTAGGTAAGGGTAAAAATGGCATTGTTATCAAATAGGTTAGTTTCAACTAGGTTATTAAAGGTGAAGCCGTGATCAAACTCTACTTCATTGTCAGCATCATCATCACTAGTTATTAGTGATGGAGTTTGAATAAGATATGTGAGGTCACCCTCAAGTGATTTAAATCCAAGTCCATAAGGTTTATCATAGTTAGTCATGGAAATTGGCTTGATGGTTCCTTGTTGATTCAGTTTGAGGCCTCTTCCTTCATAATTGTGACTCTCCATGATCCTATTGGGAATATGATACTTTTCATTTTTATAAAAATCAACTTGGTTGTCATTGTATAACCATGATTCATACCCTTTAAGAGGGTCAAGTTCAAGGCCAGATACTGATACAAATGTGACAGGTCCCTTATCTTTATTCTTTTGTTGCCAATGCATATGTGGGATGACCTTAGGTTGCCAAAAGGTTATAAAATTTTGAGGAAGATTGGCAATATGAAATGTATCATGGGTCACATACTCTCCTGGTCCATTATCTAAAATGGTAAAATGATTGGAATCTTTAGGAGGTGACATGTGGGAAAGGGAATCCAAGGTATTAGGATCTATACAATTATTTGATGAAGGATCAATAAGTATAGCCTTTCCTTTATCCTGGTTGGAACTTGGATTGATGCCATACTAATAATTATAGATTTGAAATTTGGCCTCAAGATGCTTGTAGTGTTCATATGGGTGTAAATCTCTTAGAATATTCACTTCCATCCCTGAGTGGGAAAACTTGATACATTGGTGCAACATTATGGGAATGCATGAATCTCATGTAACCAAGGCCTACCTAGAAGTATATTGTATGATAAATCAAGATCAAGCACATGGAAAAGTGTATCATGGGTCAAAGGCCCAAAGATAACTAGAAAACTAATGGTTCTTTGTGATTCTTTTTCCTGATTATCATAGGCTTTGATAGTTATTGTTTCTGGCTAGAGATTTGTTGTTATGTACCCAAGAAGCTTGATGAGCTTTAGAGACACTATGTCGAGGCCAGATCCATTGTCTATAAGAACAAATTTCACTTTATGCCATCTTATATAAAGTTCTATGTATAATGGATTATTATGGAGTAGGCCAAGGGAAGACATATCACTTTGGTTGAATGTGACTTGTTGGGTTGGAGTTAGGTGTCCGACCAAAGCTTGAAATTTATCAAGGGATATGTCACTAGCAATATTAGATTGGGTCAAAAACTCATTCAAGATATTCTTGTGGATTATTTAAATTCATAGTAAATCTAAAATATAAATTTATGCTGGTGTCTTTTATAATTATTCCACAATATCAAAATTCTTTTCTTGGTTAGGAGTGAATGGTTTATTTTGAGGTTAAATGGTTGGTTAGATGACAGGTAAATTAGTGGATGGTTATGGGCCTGGGATAGTAATCTTTGACCTCTAAGTTGTGATTATACAATCATGATAAAATACTAGACCATTATTACTAACCAATGTTAGGAATGGTGTAGGACCAGACAGGACAAGTCTCGATCATCAGTGCACTCATACATGGTCATGTGACAAAGATGAATTGTCGATATAAGCTCCTAAATGGGAATTCCTAGTTTGTTGGTTTTCCTGTATGCACACCTAGGTCAAAGAAGGATTATCCATGTAATTTGGCTAAATATTATTATTTAGTAATAGTCTAGGCTATTTAGTGCTTGGTCTAGGATTAGTGGAGATGGTATTAATGCTACTCCCTATAATATGACTTACAAACCTATTGTAATCATGTGAAACTGCATGGTAGGTTTGTTGGTTATTACCATTTAGACCTTGGTTTTGTCCATTGTTCTATCATTATAGGTTTTATTTCTTATTTTTTTAATTTTGTTGGTTCGGCCTTTGATTTTGATACTGTTGATTTTGTTGTTACACTGGTCATTATTATTGTTGTTGCTGATTATTTTGCTAATGTTGATTATTATGTTGGGGAAAGGGGTTTTGATAAATCCCAAGAGTTTTATTAGAAGTAGAAGCACAATTATCCAATGTTATCTCCCCAATCTCCAACATATTCTCAATTAAATGCTTGATTTGGACACATCTTCATATATTATGTCCATTGACCTGATGATAGTCACAAAATTTGTTTTCACGATACCAATTAGGATAAGGAATGACTTATGGATAATGCTTTGGTATAGGCCAACTAATCATATTAGTAGTAGAAAGATTAAAAACTATATATTTAATAAGTTCTCCTAGGTCACTAAAGACATGACATGCATGGATAGTACTCCTAGGAGAAGGGGTTTGCAATGGTAAAGGCTATTGTATTTTTTGTGCAAGTTTTTGATGTTGATATTTTGACATTGGTTGGAGATATTTTTGGGTAGGAGTAAGCTAAAAGGGTGGTGTAGATGATGTTTTCACTATTTAGACATGATGAGATTCATTTACTCCATTTCACACAACATTCCTATTGCAATTGAATTGCTTCGGTCTTTCTTATTTATTGGCCTATGCCAGTAGCAATTCTTGCATTTGAATAAGATGTTGATGTTGACCATTTCCTGGATTGGTACCTTTATTTTGATTAGTTACATTAATCTTGATGACTCCTTTATTGATGAGCACCCACTCAATCAATAAACCTTTATCAATGATCTCTTTGAACGTATGTGTACATTGTAGTTCTAGATGATAAGCTATCTCACTATGAAAATTTTTGGTAAACACATTGGTTAATTGTTTATCTGGTAAACTATGGGTGAAATGGCTTGTAATGGATCTCCATTTCTATAAATATCTTACAAAAGTCTCACCATCTTTTTGCTTTACTTGCATTAACTCCACTAATGAAATGTCATGATCGAGATTATAGAAAAAGTGTTGCACAAACTTATCAAAAAGATCATCAAAATCCACTATTAAATTTTTGGGTAACTTAAAAAACCACTCCAAAGCTTATCTAGCCAAGCTCCTTGGAAACAAAAACAAAAGGTATTTGTCACTATATGCCACGGGTTAACATGCAACAAAGAATTCAGTTAAATGAGCCTTAGGGTCACCTTTCCCTTTGTATTTGTCAAATTTTGATGGTTCATACCCTAGATGAAATGGTATCTTTAAATAATCCATGTTAAATGGATAGGAACAAACATATTCCAATTTGAACTTTTTAGTCTGTTTACCCACCTGAATGGTAGTAATTACATCTTTCATCTATTGTAATTCTTGGGATAGAAAACTAGAAGGAACATTAGTTTGAGGGAGAATATTGGTTTGGGTAGATGGTTGAGAGGTCACAAGTGGGACACTTTGACCAGGGAATGATGGAGATACCTATTGGGGTATATTAGTTTGGTTGGGGAATGGACCAAGAATACACATACGTGGATTAGGATGTACATGAAATTGCACATTTGGTTGCATGATATTTTGGTTTGGGTTTGTGATAAAGGTTTGAATCAGAGGATTTTGTGGTTGGGATGGAGGGATATAACTATAATGTGCCTACTATGGTTGAAAAGGAACATGCTACTGACTAATCAAACCTTGTTGTTGTGGAGTGGGAACTTGTGAACCAAGACCTTGTCTCTAAGCTTATAGCACATTTTGAACCAATGATTATTTAGTATGTACTTTTGAAACATGGGGACCTCCTTATTGCATGAATACCTATGGGGAAGTGAAATCAGGTTACAAATTTGGCATCTATTTCTGACCAATATTGCACATTTATTACTAGTCATTACTTGGTTTTGAATTGGCATATTATTCTGTGATTAAAGAGGTATGTTTATCATTACTTGGTGAGGTGTAATATTAGTTGCCCCTTATTGATGTGGCAATGTATTTTTCCTCTATTATGTTGATATACTATATTGTGTCTATTGTTGTGGAATACTACTCATCACTTATTGAGGAGTAGGATTTGTCATCTTCTATCATTGAGGCATGACATTGGCCATTGTTTGATTACATAATCCTATAGGTTATACACTTGAGGAAGTATCTAGTTGAGTTTAGGGTGTAGAAACTCCTATTCCCTAGTATGTTGATCTACTCATGGGATTAACTATAGGCACATGTTGTTGGATAATTGTTTGTACATTAGTACCACATTGATCAAGATTAGATGTTGTTTGCTCATTGTCTACTACATTTGGCTCACTATTCTGTGTAGAGGCTGAAGACACTTCTTTAATAATGGGCATATGCATCAAGTTATCTATTGAAGCAGTTTATATGAATGGGTCAAAACTTAGATTCTCTTGTCTAGTTAACTCTATCAACACTATTGTTAAAAAAACTAGGTCAATAAGAGGCTTACTCACCATGTTCATCTAATTAAAATCACATGCTAAATTTAGGTAGGTTTGATATGATATCTGCATTTGGTTAAAGTGATCCTCCATGATGTTTTTGCCTTGATTAGATATATTAAGGTCTTGATATGTTATTTGGATTAGAGCCATAAGATTTCTAGAAGAACCTTGTTGATCATAAATGATATTGTCAGACACTCTTAATAGACTTGGTAAATTTTCATGGGGGAAGTCTGCTAGAAACTTGGCCCCTACATCTATGACTCTAACCAAAATTTCATCTTTGTTCTCTAACAAATGTCACTCAAACAAAAATGGATCATATTTGGAAGCCATATTAGTAGAATAAGATTGTTGAAGAATTGGCTCATCCACTGTGGGTATTGCACAGTGTGTTATTGGTCCTATTCTAAATAAGGTGGTGTGTTAACTAGATAGTTAGCCAAAGGATCTTAGCTTTATACCCCTGATTGAGTATTATATGAGGGATAAGAATCCATCTCATAAGTAATATTACATGCATAGGGGTCTTGAACCATTTCTTCCTATGCAACTACATTATTAATCTCTAGATTGTACTTGAGTCCACTATGAGTGTAGGAATACATGTTGGGATCAATATTCAAAGCATTGTGATAAAAGTTCAAAGATTACTAAAAAATCTCAAAAGGATAAAATCTAAAATAGATGATGTTTCAACTTGGTCTAGATTTGTCAAAAGGATCAAAAAGGTTTATACAAAGATTTATGAGGAAATAAGATAGCGTAAAGTATCTAACATTTCATTGTTCACACAAAGATAAGCAAGTAAATGGATTGAAAATAAAAATACTAAAATCTAAGGTCAA
The DNA here is from genome assembly GCA_037957365.1 of Torreya grandis. Classification (NCBI taxonomy): domain Eukaryota; kingdom Viridiplantae; phylum Streptophyta; class Pinopsida; order Cupressales; family Taxaceae; genus Torreya; species Torreya grandis. The sequence continues at coordinate 401,249 of JARHVA010008090.1, forward strand.
AGTATTTCAAATCAGTCTAATCTAGGAATTTTAAAAAAATCTAGGTATTTTGGTGAAACACAACGTCAAAATCTAGGCTCAAACAAGGCATGTGCTAGGACTCTTAGCCAAATGATGTCAAAATCTAGAATTTGAAATAGATGAAAGTTTTTAATCTAATGGATTTGAAACACTTTAAAAAAATACTAGGCATTTGATTATTGGACATGAACTTGATCAACTAGGTATAAGGTATGAAACAAAAGGCACTTTAAAAATAGTTTATTTTCTCACAAAAAAATGGTCTAAAACTTGGTTCTTTTGACAAACAAGCTAGACAAAGGTGAATAGTATAATTGTGCTTTAGATAAAGGATCACAAAAGTACACTTGGATTGGTCTAAAAATATAGGAACAAAATTGAAACTCTATGTAAGAGGGCCTATGAAACAATATTTGAAATGTTTTGGGTAGTGTAATAATTCTATACTACCCAAAAGGTGTGAAAACAAGTTTGTTTCAAAAACTCTCTAAGGCAAAGACATTTTCCCACAATTTTGATAGCATTACACTACTTTTCTTGACTCAAATTGTTGTGATGCATAAACTCAAAGTGCAAGTGTTTATCACAAAGTGGCTTAAGTCTATCAAGTGATGATAATAATTATGAGTCTTAAATGGCCTTCAACCTAAATTGGAAATTAAACCTAAGTTCGCTCAAGTTTAGTGAAAATGGTGAACCCACTGAACACATCAACCCTATGAACTTGTAAAGGTGAAATTATGAATTTAGATTATAAGTGAAGGACTTTAAACAACTTTGGTAATGATATAGACTCAATTAGGAAACATAACTGTGCCAAAGTGGATGATATGACTCAAGCTTTTGATGAACTTTGAACAAGGAAAATTGATGATCTCATGTGGCAACATAACGCCTCTTTGTTTAAAGTAAAATTAGGACTATGTGTTTGGATTGGATTATTTGTTTACACCAAGTTTTGATTTCAAAAAAGACTTTAATCTAGGACAAGACCAACTAATTAATCACTCTTAAATCTTAAACTGACAAGGTTGCTTGGTATTGTTAGAATCCATCAATATACATCATTTGAGAGGATTTTAAGTGTTCATCCAGAAGTAAATGTGCATTATATAGTAGGGTTTTTACACCCCCCTTCTCTCAAATGATAGTAATGTGACATGGACCTTGAGGTGCACCTTTGCCAACAATACTTCTATGGCAAGTGGGGATTTGTCTAAGATCTAACAAGTTTCTGAATGATCAAGGGAAATCAATTGCAAAATATCTTTCATGCCAAATAATGCAAGAAAAAGCATGGATTTTGGGTTCGTATCACTTGGCTTATTACAAAAAGGTCTAGTCTTTTTTGCGATCACTATATCCTATTGTTTACTTAGTGTAGTGCGATGTCCAAAGTGCCACTACATCCTATGTGTAACTCCAAAGGATCCAAATGAAGTTAATATTGGGAGATGAAACTTTAGGTCAAAACTTCCCTAAAGAACTCATGGGAGGTGATGAAGTCCCCCTCGCAAGCCAAGTTTGCATAAAAATAAAGAAAGCATGAAAGTAGAAATACTTTAGGGTCATTTTCAAGGTCACCCAAAGTTTGATGAGTTTTTGAGGAGTGATTTATATGACTTTATTTCTAAGCCTTGGACTAGGCTACTTGTAATAGGAATGGCACTTTTGATTCCAAGGGTTCCCTAAAGGGGACAAATGGAAGAGCATACATGCAACATTCCTCTTTTTGCCAAATAAAATCTGATTAAACAATTATTGCAAACAATAATTGATAAGTGTGTTCAATTTTAAGCCCAAATAAAAGATTTGGTGGTGTTCATTTGACCCCTTGGTCTTAAGATTGTGAACTTTGAAAACATTCATTTAAGCATCTAAATTTTTTATTAACACTAAAATAAAGTTCCTACTAAAAATGTTTTAAGCAAATGTCAAGCTTGGTTCTGCAGTGAAAATGTTAGCATATCCTTTAGATTTTAATCTCTTTTTGGTTTGAAATAATAAACTTTAAAAAAATAACTCTTGGGTCTATGTTTTAAGAAAAACACATTGACTAACATCGGTTATATACAACCGATGATGGTTACTTTGGCTAACTAATTTTGGTTATTTAATTGACATCAATTATACTAATGTGACTATCTTGAAAGGTATCAAATTGATGTCGGTTAAGTTATGTAATTGATGTTGGTCTTACTTGTTGATGTCAGTTATTGTGTAAAACCATGGTAAACAAAAATGACAAAATGAAGTTATAAAATCAATTTTCAAGAGTTTTAAGGGTCCAAATGAATATTTTAAAGTTTCAAAATGATCTTCTTTAGATGTGAAATGTGTCTATTCCCACCGGGCGTGCCATTATATGATCTAGGAATTTGACTCAAAAGAGGATGGTTAGTATCATTATTAGTTCCAAAATGAAAACAAAATTAAAGAAACATACTAAGTAGCATAACATCTCTAGGCCTAGACACTAGGAAGAGCTTAGTTAACAAAACCAAATGATAAACATAACTAAAAAGTAAGGAATAAAACACAAGAATTCTTTCACCTTCCTTGGATGCTCTAAATGCCTTTGTAGTGGTGGCTTGTTCGACTTGTGCTCATAAATTCTTCATCAATGGAATCTTGGATACCTAATCCAAAACTCAAAATCTTTGGTTTAAATATAATTCAAGAAACAAGAACAAAACAATTCAAATAATGCTATCTCTGAGAAGAGATGTTTTATTGATCAAATTTGCAGATCCAAACATATGATTATCTCTGAGAAGAGATGTCTGATTTCATTTTTGGGTTTCATCTTCATTTATACATGTTTTGAAGGTGTGGAGAGGATTTGTAAGGTCACCAATCTTGAGGGAGATTAATTGGTTTGACTTCCACAATTTACAATAATACAAAATTCGAGGAATTACTATTTTTAGACTGCACTACCAAAATTGAAATTTGGGACACTTCCATTGGGTTTTATGGGTTCAAACTTCATTTATTATATCTCCATGCCATCTCATGATGTTCCCCTCATTATTATCTTTCCAACAGTTCAAACAGTGAGTCAATTGGAGCTACGGTGTAAAAGTTATGGCTCCCAAAAGTTTTACCATCAATTGAGGTGGACCCATCACCCGAATTGTCATCTCAATTATTCCCGCCTTGAGAAGCAATGGTCCCCACTTCATCAATATTTTTCATCAAGTGTGGTATTTGTACTTCAATTTGATTCCTGATGCATACTTGAAAGGGACTATGATTTATGGAACTATGCAGGGCCTAATTGTTCACCATTTATGTCTGACCATCAGTCTATGAATGGAAGGTTGTGAACTTCTTCATCTTGGTATATTATTTCTTATGTTGTTGTGTTGTTTGTGTAGTCAGGGCTGTAACATCAACCCTTTTTGATTCTTGTGGCTTGACCACCATGAGAATAAATCTCTTGGCACTAATCAAAGAGAAAAATGTAAAAGGTGGTACCTCTGGTACCCTGTAGTGCCATGTTCCAAGAGTGAGAGTAATCCTTCAAGTTCTTGATTCATATATGCCATGTCAATCATACATGAATGGATAACCAAAGAGTACATCACAAACATCTAGATTGACCACATCACATAAGACCTCATCTTGGCAGGGTTTTATTGCGTATGAGAGAAGACATTGGTGGGTGACACGAAGGTTTCTCCCTGGACTCAACCATCCAATATTGTATGGCTTTGGGTGAGGCTTCATGGATAGATTTAATATTTTTACAACATTAGCAGAGATTAAATTGTTTTGACTTCCACTATCAAGAATGAAATGCAGAGGTTTGCCTTTCACCCATAACTTAGAGTAAAACAACCTTTCCTTGTCATCTGGCCTCTCCTAATGGGTCTGTGATGAAGCAAAAATGGCTTCAAGCTTAGCATCTATAATCTCTTCTTCAACCTCTTCAACTCTAGGGTCTGTATGAGGTAGAGTAGTAGATGTTGAGGATTGTGACTCAGAAAGTAGGGGCTTGATGGCTCGCCATTCTTCTTTGGAGTGAGTTCCAAATTTATGATAATCACACCATTTCCCAGCCTTTCCTTCCTTTTGCTTCCAATTTTGGCCTTGTGCTTGACCTTCTTTGTCACTTCTCCATTTTGAAGGCTGATTCTTCATATTCATTCTTCCATGCTTCTGCTCAATCTTTACTATGAACTTGTACACCTCACCAAGGGTTTCCAAATTGAAGAGTTCCATTTCTCCCCATATGTACCATTGTATTCCGCCATGATATTTGAGAACCTTATGTTTCTCACTTTCTTGCATGCCCCATCTTGCAGATAGAGAATGAAAAATATCAGTGTAATCTTGAATAGATTATACCTTACCTTGCTAAATTTGTTGCCACTCTATATACAGATCATCATATTCTTTAATGGGGTCGTATTCTTCCTTCACAACTTCTATGAAGTCATCCCGAGTAGGTTTTGTCTCAAGGCCAATATCATCTGCACTGAATCTCTTTTTGTACACTTCCCACCAATTTTTGATAGGAAATGATGCTTTCAAAAGAGAAAAAGTGATCTTCTCTTTATTGGTGAATTTATTTATATAAAAATAAGAAGATAATTAATCCAACCAATTTTCTACTACATCAGCATTGATTTTGCCTTCAAATGTAGGGATATCAAAATTCACCTGAACCTTGAAGGGTGTTGGGGCACTGAAAAGATGTGCGGGTGCGGATGAGGAGCCAAAATTTCCCATCCAAATTTTTTATAGACTTTAAGAGAATTTTTGTAGCATCTGAGCTTACTATTGTTAGAGGGCTTCATTCACCATTTCCTTGAAAGGATCAGATGTCTCAATGTTGTCTACCATTTGAAGTCATTTGGAGCAAATAGGTGGATAGTCTGTTGATTCTATTTTCCACCCAAGCTTCCTGTAATCTGACCTCATTCTTGGGATCATACACTCTCAAGACAAACCACTCTGATACGACTAATCCAAAACTCAAAAGCTTTGGTTGAAAGATAATTCAAGAAACAAGAACAAAACAATTCAAATAATACTATCTCTAAGAAGAGATGTTTTATTTATCAAATTTGCAAATCCAAACATATGCTTATCTCTAAGAAGAGATGTTTGACTTCCTTTTCAGGTTACATCTTAATTTACACATGTTTTGAAGGTGTGGGGAGGATGTGGAATGTCACCAATATTGAGGGAGATTAATTGTTTTGACTTCCATGATTTACAACAATACAAAATTTGAGGAATTACTATTTTTAGAAACTTATTATTTTTAGACTACACTACTAAAATTGAAATTTGGGACACTTACATTGGGTTTTATGTGGTAAAAATTCATTAAGTGGATCTCCATGCCATCTCATGATGTTCCCCTCATTATTATATTTCCAATAGTTCAAACGGTGAGTCAATTGGAGCTACGGTACAAAAGTTATGGCTCTCGAAAGTTTTGCCATCAATTGAGGTGGACCCATCACCTGAATTGTCATCTAAGTTGTTGCTTGGATCATTCCTCACTCCTTGAGAATTAATGGTCCCCATTGCATCAATATTTGTCAACAAGTGTGGTAGTTGTACTTTTAATTGATTCCCAATGCATACTTGAAAGGTAGTGTGATTTATGGAACTGTGCAGGGCCTGATTGTTCACCATTTCTATCTAACCATCAGTCTGTGGATGGAAGGCCATGAACTTTTTCAGCTTGGTATATTCTTACTTTTGTTATTTTGTTGTTTGTGTAGTCAAGGATGTAACATCAACCCTTTTGGATTCCTATGGATTGACCACCATGAGAACAAATTTCTTGGCACTAATCAAAGAGAAAGATGTAGAAGGTGGTACCTCTGGTACCCTATAGCACCATGTTCCAAGAGTGAGAGTAATCCTTTGATTTTTTGATTCATATATGCCATGTCAATCATACATGAATGGCTGACCAAAGAGTACATCACAAACATCTAGATTGACCACATCACATAAGACCTCATCTTGGAAGGGTTTTATTGCATATGAGAGAAGACATTGGTGGGTGACACAGAGGTTTCTCCCTGGACTCAACCATTCAATACTGTATGGCTTTGGGTGAGGCTTCATGGATAGATTTAGTCTTTTCACAACATTAGCAGAGATTAAATTCTTTTGACTTCCACTATCAAGAATGAAATGCAGAGGCTTACCTTTCACCCATAACTTAGAGTGAAAAAACCTTTCCTTGTCATCTAGCCTCTCCTCATGGGTCTGTGATGAATCAACAATGGCTTCAACTTCAGCATCTATAATCTCTTCTTCAACCTCTTAAACTATAAGGTATGTATGAGGCAAAGCAGTAGATGTTGAGGATTGTGAGTCAGAAAGTAGGGACTTGATGGCTCGACATTCTTCTTTGGAGTGAGTTCTATATTTGTGATAATCACACCATTTCCCAGCCTTTCCTTCCTTTTGCTTCCAATTTTGGCCTCGTGTTTGACCTTCTTTGTCACTTCTCCATTTTGAAGGCCAATTCTTCATATTCATTCTTCCATGCTTCTACTCAATATTTACTATGAACTTGTACATCTCACCAAGGGTTTCCAAATTGAAGAGTTCCATTTCTCCCCATATGTACCATTGTAGTTCACCACAATATTTGAGAACCTTATGTTTCTCACTTTCTTGGATGCCCAATCTTACAGATAGAGAATGAAAAATATCAGTGTAATCTTGAACAGATTATTCCTTACCTTGGCGAAGTTATTGCCACTCTATATACAGATCATCATATGATCCAATAGGGTAGTATTCTTCCTTCACAACTTCTATGAAGTCATCCCAAGTAGGTTCTGTCTCAAGGCCAATATCATTTGCACTAAATATCTTTTTGTATACTTCCCACCAATTTTTGACAGGGAATGATGCTTTCAAAAATGCAAAAGTGATCTTCTCTTTATCGGTGAATTTATTTACTGAAAAATAAGAAGATAAATGATCTAACCAATTTTCTACTACATCAACATTGATTTTGCCTTCAAATGTAGGGATATCAAAATTCACCTGAACCTTGAAGGGTGTTGGGGCATTGAAAGAATGTGCAGGTACGAATGAGGAGCTAGAATTTCCCATCAAGATTTGTTATAGACGTTGAGATAATTGTTGTAGCATTAGCACTTACTATTGTTAGAGGGATTCATTCACCACTTCCTTGAGAGGATCATATGTCTTGGTCTTGTCCGCCATTTGAAGTCATTTGGAGCAAATAGGTGGATAGTCTGTTGATTTTATTTTCCACCCAAGCTTCCTGTAATCTGACCTCATTCTTGGTATCATACACTCTAAAGACAAACCACTTTGATACCATTGATCCAAAACTCAAAAGATTTTGTTGAAAGATAATTCAAGAGATAAGAACAAAATAATTCAAATAATGCTATCTCTAAGAAGAGATGTTTTATTGATCAAATTTGCAGATCCAAACATATGCTTATCTCTAAGAAGAGATGTTTGATTTCATTTTTGGGTTACATCTTCATTTATACATGTTTTGAAGGTGTGGGGAGGATGTGGAATGTCACCAATCTCGAGGGAGATGAATTGGTTTGACTTCCACGATTTACAACAATACAAAATTTGAAGAATTACTATTTTTAGAAACATACTATTTTTAGACTACACTACTAAAATTGAAATTTGGGACACTTCCATTGGGTTTTAGGGGGTAAAAATTCATCAAGAATAGCTCCATCCCATCTCACAATGTTCCCATATTTATTATCTTTCCAACAATTCAAATAGCGAGTCAATTTGAGCTACGGTGCAAAAGTTATGGCTCTCGAAAGTTCTACCATCAATTGAAGTGGACCCATCACCCGAATTGTCATTTGAATTGTTGCCTGGATCACTACCTCAATCTCTCCTTGGCACCTTGTGGCTTTGGCTTGGCTTGGAATTAATTTGGAATTGTAACACTAATTTATTGAAGCTTTTGGAACCATTGTGCATTATAACTTTGTATTATCATCTCTTAGAAATGATGTTCATGACCTCTCTATTTATAGATTTTTGAAATGTCAAGAATCAACCTGAAACATCCATCCTGAGATTGAGATGTGTGGTTGAGGATTAATTTAATTTTGGAATTAATTTTATAATTATCCTCATCATGGCATTAAAAGAAGGGGAAATTAAGAGGCATGGAGGGCATGAATCCTGATATTTGTGGTATTTAAGGCCTAAGGATGTCTTTCCAAAAAAAAAGGCCACCTGATGATGCAGATATTAAATATTCATTTCCAAAACAAATTAGTCAACAAGTTTCCATGGAATTCTTGATTAGGCCTTGATTTGATTTAATTAAATCTTAAGCATGATTAAGCACTTTGTGCACAAATTATTCAAATTGATCAGAATGCCTTGTTATTGGTCCAAAATTTGACTAGATTAGAATTGGAAGGAAATGTCAGATGCATTAGATCCATTATCCAATTTAATATGTTAATAATAAAAAATAATAAAGACATTCATCTTGTGCAAGATATTTGATAGGAAAGAGCAATCTAGAGCACTTAGGTGCAAAATTGGCATTTTGATTTGAAATGATTTGATCAAAGTTAGCTAACCCATAAATTGCATTACCCCATTTAGTGAAACCTTGGCCAAAATTGGTACTTGAATATGTCAGTTTCACATCATTTAGCATTTTTTAGTGTTTTTAGGCCAAATTGTGCATTTTGGGTGCAAATTGGTCAAAAGCCTGATTGGGGGTTATCGGTGGCCAGTTTTAGGTGACCATATTTTCTAACTAGGTACCTCACCTATCTATCTATTAATCCATTTTGCCCAAGTTGTTTCTTTGTGTACAAGTTATTCTTAACAATCCAAAAATAAGTTCCCTCATTCATTGTATTCAAGTGGTGCGTAACCATCTTCATATCTCCAGGTATTCTTCATAAACCCTACATTTCATTAAGTTTTCATTATAAAATGAAATCAAAAGGAAATTTGAAAAACTAATATAACTATAGGACCTAGACCTGAAATAGTCATGAATAGGAATGAGATTTTTAGGGGCACTATCTTAAAAGAGCCATAGGGTATATGGCCTATTTTTGTCAATGCTCATGACTTTGAACAAAGGAAGGCTAGGTCCTTTGAAGTAGTTATTTTTATAAGGGCTCAAAATCCATGAAAGCCTAAAATGATAAGTCTTTTAGTCACTTTAGAGGAAGAGGATCTTGTTAAAGTCCTAGAATATGAAGAATGGTTTTATAAAAAGGGAATCATTTATAGATTCAACCAATTTTGGCCAAGTATTTTAGTTCTCCTTAGCTATATTTCAAAACACTAGAGACCATTAATGAAAGAGAACATGAAAATCTAACCATACACCAAGGGATTCTTCATTGTAGTTTTTAATCTCCCTAGAGATAGGAGTATGATCTTGCATGATTAGATTTGGTCTATGGATCATAATCTTCTCTTGATGAAGCCATGGTTTCCCTCCTTCAACTTGTTGACTAAATATTTTAACATCAGGCATGTCTAGGTACATCTTATATACCTCCCAATCTAGTTCTGGATTAAATCCATCCTCTCAATGATAGGTAAGGCCTTGGGATAGATGTTGGCAATGGATGAATCTATAATGAATTATCTTCATACCACCTATGTGAGAATACTTTTCAGTATGGATGTATCTTTTGAAATTCTTACTACCATTGATCTAAAAGTTTTGAATCAAAGATGGTCTCAAACACTAGACTTTGAAAGGCTACCCTTTCATTATAGGAATTACTTTTCCACAATAAATATGGTTGGTTCATGCCAAACAAATATAAAAAATGGGAACATCATGGTGAAAGGATTCCCTTCTTGATCATCTCATGGTGGAGGGCATTGACATTATTAATAATGTTTATGAGGGTGAGGCCAAGGAAAAGGCTATTGATTTTTAATGGGCCAAGAGTCAAGAAGATGTAAAATATAGAGAGGAGGATCATGGAATTGGTGCTACCTTTGTGGAGACTGTAGGCACATGGAGAAGAATAAATTGAATACAGATGAATCTTTGTTAAAGGTTGATTTGGATTTGAAAATTAATACTACAACTTTGGATTCAAGCGAACATTTTTTGTATAGGATTTCATTGAAGAACTAAAAACTAGTTGAGGAGCTTGAAGTTTCCAATCCTATCTTCTTAGATTCATGGGAAGGAGGAGATTGGAAATGGTGACCAATAGAAGGAGATATAGAGGTAAGAAAGGATTGGAACCACTAAATATGACCCTCAGATCTAGAAAATAAAATTTTATGAGAGGGACATAGTTTTTTTTTTTAGTTTTTTTTTGTGTCTTTTAGTAGGGTTACAACATTTTTACGACATTTATGCATCTTATTTCTTTTTTTTATAGATGAGTCTCATTGGGCTTATGATTGTTCTATCTTTCTCTCCATTGTAAAATGGTGGGACCCCTTCAAAAATTTTGAACTTTACCAATAATTAAAAAAACATATTACACCTTAACCCCTAAATCTATAGAAAGGGTTAAACACTAATCACCCGGCTAAGGTTGAGGAAAATTTATGGGTTGTTCATTTGGATAGTATATGGAAATCAAACATCTAATTTTACAAGGTGATTCTCTCAATATCATATATTTATTATCCAATAATAATTTTCCAAGTTGGACTATAAATAATATAATTAATGATGCTATGAATACACCCAAATATGTTCAATCTATCCATATTAACCATGTGCATAGACAAGAGAAAAAGTGGTTGATTGATTAGAAAACAAATGGGTTATTAATTTTAAAATGGAACCATGGGCATATAATCACAGAATACCAAGCAAGGTGCTATAACTTATTGATGGGAAAACCAATTATCCAAACTATAGGGAAGAGGGAAGTACATGATACTAAGATTTTCATTAAAGGAGGAAATTTTGTCCTTGGTGATATCAATAATAAGTATTTCATGATTTTAATAGAGGCCTCTAAAGATTGGCATAATGGAAACCATCATTTGAATATCATGTATTGACATTCCTAAATATATTTCAATAAAATGGATGACATCATAGAAAAATATATCAATCATACTAATAATCAAATTGGTAATATAAATACTCTTTGTCATAGCCATGATAACATATAAGCTCTCAGTAATATTTATGTGACGGTCATTATCCATAATTGGCACAGTTTTGGAAGCAATGTGAATTTTAAATATGTTTTTAGAATTTTTTTGATTAATAATTCTTATAAGGTAACAAAAACATTTCCATTAGGAGTTTCTCTTGGATTTATAATAACATGGGAGTCTATATATGTTGTGTCAAACCTTTGGTTATGGAATCAATAAATAAAAATGCTATGCTTTGGGGGATTTTTTAACATGGTGGATTGTTTAGTTTTATATAAAACATTATGGGCTTTGATCCACACATATCTATGGAATTTTCAAAATCTTTAAAGGATCAAGTAGTGACTATGAGGGGTGTATCGCTCATGGTTTCTACATATAATATAACATAGGTGACAAGTATGAGTACATGAGGCTTAAATTTTTTCATATCAAAAAGAGATAAGAACAAGGAGGTTATGTTTTTCTTAATGGGGAAGGAAAAAATTAATGACTTCCAAAGAGGTTATTTGAAAAACTCAATCCCTATCATATGGAATCAATTTCTCCATCAATTGTTGAAATACATTGCTCTTGAAGTTAGATTCAACTGTGCCTTTTCTTAGTATTTTTCCTTCGTTAACATCTTTAGGCATTAAAAATTGATAATCTTTCAATTTTATCTACTTATTTTGTTGGAAATTTTAGTATTTGATGTAAAAGTGGATAAATATATGCTCCCTTTACACCAAGTCTTTATTTATTTACTTTAAAATCATGCTAGAAGCCAAGTTATTAGAGAAATCTCTCTTGTTAAAGTTGTTGAGTACAAAAAGCCTATGTCATGTCATAAACTAGTTGTGGGGGGGGGGGGGGGGGGGGGGGGGGGGGGGGGGGGGGGGGGGGGGGGGTGGACGGGGGATGGTGGTGGTTGGGGGAATCTCTAACCCTAGCAAGTCTAAGACCTATACTATTGAAATTCCTACTGAAGTTAAACCATCTATGAAGAATGTTAAAGTTCGGTCCTTAAACAATGGCCATTCTTCTCCTTTTAGAGTAATACCTTTGCTAAAGGGAGTGAAAACTCAAATTTTGGGAAGTCTCTATATTATAATGTGGCTAATTTCAAACAAATCAAGGATAAATAAGTTGAGGCTTGTATAACATTTGAACTCCAAAAAATTATATTTCAAAGTTTTAATTATATAAATATGTAAGAATTAAATTTAGAAATCAAATTAAAATGATAAAAAAAAATTTCTACAAATCTCATTATCTTAACTCCTTGTAGCCAAAATCAAATGATATATACCCCAAATTAATGTCATAAATGTTTGGAATCTCTAACTAGATGTTAGAGGTACATTCAACCCACTTATAATTTGAAGGGAATCCAACATCTTTTAAGATAAAAAATCTTGTAAGTGCAATAGTGAAGATCATGTAAACCCTAACAATTTGACGAACATATTTCAACAAGAAAGGGAACTATAAGAGGAATGAAAGGAGAAAGTCTCTGGGAAAAGTACATAATGATTGTTTCACTTCAACCCTGCATAAGGATCATTGAATACAAATTGTGCAACTTCTCTCAATTTTCACTATAAAATGAAATCTCAATTCTGTCACAACCCACTTTTTCAAGTTATTAAATAACAAAATTAATGAGTTTTAAATCATTTATATGCCTTGTTATAATTATTTTATGCGAAATGTTAACCTCCCCCTATACATAAGGGCACCATGATTTCTTTGGGACCCTTAAGTAGATAGGATATATGAGCAAGGAAGACTCTCAAAAGATCGACATGGTAAGATAAATGTGAGTGTAATGCTGCTACACTTCTTTATAGAAAATTAATTAAATGTCTAACGGCTTTTTTTTAAAACCAATATTAGCACCGATGATATTGATGTAACATACCATAGGCTTGGCATTGAATTTATAATGTATTATAGAATTTTTACATCCAATCATTATAAATTGGCTTTGAGGTTTCACTAAATGAAGCCTAAAATAAAAATATATGTATTTATATATTTATCAAATAATTGGGATGTGATTAATGGTACTATGCATTTCATTATAATTATATATAATAATTGTGATGTAGTGGATAGTGTCTCTCATATATATATATCACAATTATTTAATAAATGTATATACAATTAATCAAAATATTTTTGGAGTTTTTTTTTTTTTTTTGAATTATTTTTTAAAAATATTTTAATTAAATTTTATGACCAAAATGAAAATATGTGTATTTTTCAAAAGGGTTATAGTCTAATTTGTGAGGATGATGGTTGCTTATATCTATTTATTATGGTATAAATTCCTTTACATACTCAATATGGCGAGTCAAACGGTTAAGCCAACGATTGTGCTTTGGGTGATTTTGATGGCATTCACTAGTTTAAATGTATACTTACTCATCATTATAATCTATTAGATGTTTATATTCCAAATATAAAATGAGATACCGACATTCTATATAATTCAATAATTTTATGTAAATACTCCCTATTATAACTATATACATAAAATTATTGTCATTAATGATATTATACATGATTAATAAATCTTAAATATTTTCATTAAAAACATAAAGATCAAATAAAATTTAAGGAAATATTAACAAGGGTGCTATGTACTAAATTCATGAATAAATTAGAATATATTTTTTAAATTAAATTTAAAGATAATTATCTTTAAAAATAATTTATATCTAATAAAATTAGTTGAAAGTAAATATACATGAACCATCCATGCTTAGTGCAAAAGAAAAATGCAATTATTTTTTATTTAATAAATTATATATGATTAAAAGTGAATGTAATCTTCAACATACAATATTTTAAAAAACACAAACGCACGCATACAAAATAAGAACAGCTTCAAATAGTCTCTGAAAATTATCCCTGAAATTATAAATTAACCATGTATTTTAATTAAAAATTGGTTGACAAGTAATTGTTTTGGATACTTTGTAAAATAATTTATAATTATTTTTCAACTATAAAATTAATATTTAAATATAAAAAAAAGTATTATCCACTTTTTAAGCTGCTAGACGCCATTAAATAGCTTGACCGTAACTTATATGAAACCGTAATTATTAGAACTCAATTTGCCAATCCATTTCTTACTCATTTGTAAGGCTCTTCTTCACTGATTTCACATTATTCCGGAGAGAATAACCACCCCATTATTCCAACTCACTGGTCAGACTAACCTCTAACTTATCGATTTCGATATCTTCTAAAAAATTCAGGGTAGAACAAAGCAGATCATTCTTATGAGAAAAGATATCACAATTCAAGTAAAAGAAATTCTTAGAAGTATTAACATCATTCTTTGCACAAGGTTGGGAATGTGGGGGTGGTGAATCAACTAAATTGGGCATACAAGGGGATAATAATTCTCATTAATTTCAATATATGGAGATCCCAATTCAGTAATATCTTTCCACATTGTAAATTGAGAATCATGCTCCGTCATCAACTCTTGCACCAATAAATTTTGGGGCGATTCGGAGGTATCTACAGTTTGTTCGGTATCAGTGGGGTTCAACTCTTAATGATTTGAAATACTAATAACCTTTTTTTTCTTTAATCGGGTTAGATTTAAACACACGATCAGTTGCAGGAAGAGCAGGATTCGATTTTGTGCATTGTTTGCAAAGAGTTTCATTCTGCCATGATATTTTTAGCGAGGTCACTCTTCCAATAATTATTGATTTCAGTTTTGGTCTGATTCGGTGGATCAGTCACTACTCAAAAATATAAAACAGCTATTTTTACACATTTTCACTATTCTTGAATGTATACTCGGTACAGAAAGGTGGGACATTATCACACCAATTTATTCTAATTAATGAGTCGATGACAAACTGGTATTATTATCAAAGAATAGTTGTCGTTTGTGATAATAAAAATTTAATAAATGTGAGATTTAACAAAACTAACTCAATTTAATTAGTTATTTATGAAAATTAAATATCAAAATATAACGTAGGAGAAAATATCTATAAATTTACGATGGATTAAAAATACTTCGCACAAGTTTTTGTGCACTTTGAGTTAGTCTGTTGTGCCCATAAAAATGGATAGATTTAAATATGGTGTAGAACATATTCTGTTTTGATAGCATCCAAGGAAGAAGCTTCAAGAAATTAAATTTATAATGAAGGAAGATAATTTTTTTTTTGCATACTTGTTTTCGATAGCTCACATAAATTTTCGGTGTTTTAGTATAGAGGAGAAAGTGGATGCAGTTAATGGATACAGTAGATGTAATGTTTTATTTAGTATATTTATGTGATGGTAGTTTTTGTTATTATTGATGATATGAGTTATTTTTGACTGTATAATAATATGTCTAAACTTTCTACCAATTATAAATGTATATAATTTATTTTAAATAATTTTGTAAATTAATTATTAAAATAGAATAAATATTTCAACACATAAAAACATATTATTTATTAGACATTACATATTTTAATCAGAGTATATGTGTCAATTAAATCTTATAATAATCTTTTAAAAAATAACAAGGGCACATAGCATTAAGTCTCTATTAAAAGAATTAAAAATAGTAGCGAGGTTTTTTTTTTTTGGGCCATGTTCAAATTTGAATATTGTTTATGAAAAGGAGAAGATATTATATGCATGTTTTTTTACTTGCAAGATGGAGAGGAGAAAAATAAATAGATAGATGCAAATCTTCACTTATACAATTTACATAACTTGAGACTGAGTTGGCAATTACCAATTCATACTAACTTTTTTATAATGAAAAGCATTTGTAGTTATGATCATGGTAGTTTTTTTGATAAAAAAAGAAAGAAAAATGATTACAAATAGCATTATAACTTCATACTAACTAATTGCAAAAATTACAATAGAATTGTACAAATAAGAAGCATGAATACAAATACGTTTCAAAACCAAAAAATATTTGCAATTAAAAAGAAGGACCGGTGCAAAAATACCATCAACCCGATAAGCATTTACATAAAACAATATTAACTCCAACAAAAATAGTAACATTGACCATTCAAAATTACATGAAAAACTAAAATAACATGGTAATCACATACTTTCAATAATCAATTACTAAAAGCAAGATTTTTGTTTTTGCTCCTGTCAATGCCTAAAAATACTTACTGCTATTTGAAATCCTTACTGCGGTTTTATTCTTAAAAGCTTAAGAATTTGACTAGATATGAGTTGTCTACATATACCAAAAATGAAATCCTCGAAACATTTGTTTTTTCAAAACAATTAAACATCTAAATGAAATGCCTAGTGGGGAGCGAGAGTTAAGGATGTGGATTAAATCCCACATCCAAGTAAAAATAAGGAGGGACTCAAAATCTTCTATTTAACCTCACCAAGTTAAAAATGAGTGGGCATCCTAACTATTAAGGAGGAGGGACTCAAAACCTTCTATTTGACCTCACCAAGTTAAAAATGAGTGGGCATCCTAACTATTAATTCTAAATAAAATAAGTGTGCATCCTATAATTATTGCTTCTAGACGTTGAGATTATACCTATGCCTACCCCTAACCACAGTCTAATCAGAAGCACAAATAATATAAAAGTGGCACACAATTAGTCATAAAAGAAAAGTGAAGCTCAAAAATCACTTGTCTAGTCATAGCTTTTCATCCTGTTTGGCTGGAGATTTTGTACGTGGAACAGAGGTGGTTTTTCAATGACTGAATCCCATCTGCTGTGAAATTATTTTCATCCCAAAGAACATGGAAATGAGCAAGCAAACAATTCATAAGCCGCCATCAATTGCTTGTACACATACTATAGATTAGATAATGTCAGCATCAGTTGCTTCAACACATACTAAATATGATCATTCACTACAATTTACGGCTAACATGTACCTGAATACCAGAATGACTGCATAGGTAAAATGAAATTCAATCGGACGACAAATCTTGGAATCCACCATATTGCCTGCAATGCAATTTTTCAGCTATTGCATGACAGAAATAACAACATAAAAGTTATATCATAAATTATGTCTACCACTAACATGGCAAAATGTTTCCACTCTTATCAGTAATGTTTTTTTCATGTGACTGTTTGTAAATAACCTTGTATGGTGAAGCTTTTGTACAACTAGAAAAGTTGCAAAGGAGTTGATAATTTGGCTCAAGTGATGCACTCAGATCAATTACTATCACCTAAAGGTAAGAATCATCATTTCATCTTGAAAAAAGGCCATCTGGGCCTAATAGAAGATTCACCTTGCAGATTGCATCCAATTCATAGATAAGTACTCGATAAATTTGGCTGTCACTAACATCATCTTTGTTGGAAAAATGTCAACCACACTATGGTTAGCTGAAACAATAGCTAGTTACTCCTAGTGAAAGTAACTCAATCACCACTTACCTGGACGGGATTCCTCTCCATTCTTTGGATGGTAACATCTGCCCCAAAAATTATGGTAGGTATATCAATAACTAAAGGTATCCTTTAGCTGAGAGCATCCAAAAACATAATGTTTTTTTACCCATCTGCCACGCACAAAGGAAACAACAAAAAATTACCAAATATCCAAGGTAAAGCACTGAATTATGAATATTGACATGCCTCCCGGCTCTCCTAAAATCAATGAATACTCCATTTGAAATAACAACAATAGAGTAAATATAAGTGTAATGCAAAAACAAATCAAAAAGCCTATAGTCATAGAATGCTACACAAGCTTTGTTTATATTGCTTTAAAATTGTAGAGCTTACCTTTGCATTAATCTTTAGAGAGGCATTAGCCAAGTATTTTCTCTTTATTTTAAGACCAACATTGAGGTAAACATAGTAAAGTATTTTCAATGTTATGGTTCCTCTACTTAAACAATTTAATGTTTCATTGACTACAAAAATAATCAGATGTAAAATTATTTAAAAGAGTTATTTGTGCACTTGAGAAAGGTGGTGTAAAATTAGATTGAGGATTAAATTTAATAAACTTAAGCATTAGTTTTGAAGAAAGAATAATATAGTAATATACCCACCAAACAATAAATTATTGTTTTTAGGCAAAATCACTACGAGTGCCTTCAATTCCTTGCCTCTTATCCTGTTTGTTACCTTCTCATAAACATTTTTTTGAATAAAATGAACCTAAACTATCCCACATTTTTTTGTCAAACAAAAGTTCTTTGTTAGTTTATATTTGTACCACATAAGTTCCGACAATGTGCTTGAATATTATTTCTAAGGATTGTCAAAAATCTTAACTTAACAAAGAGTAAGCAATGATATAAAAGTACTTCTTTTTAATCATCTTTACTTATCAAGTTTGAAAGGAATGATCCATTTCTAAAGTTCACTTAACTTGTTGTGCTAAAATTCATATTTTGCTCAAGTTAGACAAATAATTAAAAATATCATTTTCTAGACTTTTGTACAAAAGATCATATCAATTTGAAATGATCTCATGACTTTGACCAAAACTTAAAAAAACAAAAAAAATTCTGACATTCTTACCATGCCATAAATTTGGCACATTTGAGCCAGCTCATGGCAAAACCCACAGGAAACACTCTCTTGAACCTTTCATGTAAAGTTGATGCAAGCCCAATGGTTAATTGTGCCTCCATTTGCCATTTTCTAAACCCTAGTTCCCGTTTAGGATTAAATTCCTAATTAAAATGATAAGTATGAGAAGAAAATTTGTTTATGTTGTAGAAGTCTAGGAATTGATCCATTAAAAAATTAAATCAAACTAAAACTAAAGGCCACCTAATTGGTTAAATGCCTTTCTAAAAAAAACACTTAGATAGCATAATTCACAATGATCAACTCTAATTACCTAAAAATCCTTTAAATTTAATGGATTCTTAGTTGGACATTTTTTCAAACACTTTGCAAATATCCACAAAAACACTCTAAAATAAAAATGTCTTTGATAAAATGGAAAAAGATAGAAAACATCTTATAGTCATGTAAACTGATCTACAAGCATGACGCATTATTTCACATATCTCAAACATTTACCTAAAAATTTACTTTTGAATAAATTGTATGCGAAATTTTCAATTCCACATAACTTATAATTCATTATTATGAAAACTTGTAATACTAATTTATTTTTCTCAAAAATATAATCTCAATAATGATTACTTATAATTATTTTTAAAAAAACATAAAACTAAATATCATGTAATCTTAAAATCATTTAAATGCACTAATAAAATTTTACATAACTTAATAATCCAATTTGAAAAATGTTTTGCATAGAAGTGGCAGGTGTTCATCATGATGCATGTGAATCATTATTTCTATTTATATTAAAAAGGTTTTTGAGTAGGATAATATTCATAATTTTCATGTTGTTTAATTGGTGAAATTGTTTGGTTCACAAAAAAATTATCAGAGATCAATTTTTATTGTTATCAAATCTTAATAGATATAAAAGAAATGAGGTTGAGATTGTGCTCTAGACGACTTTAATGAAATAGACCCTTCAGTCCTTAACTCTTAGTTTAAGATCATCATGTAAAATAGTAATTAACCAAAATAACATAACCTTCACATTAACAAGATAAGTCATTGGAGCCCAAATTGAGATTTTTTGGGTGCAATGATTATATTAAAAGACCCCCACCATGCGTTAAATTTGATGGTTGTACAACAATAGTAATAATAAAAGATATTGTCGAATGAGGGGGTAATTCTGCCGAATGAGGGGGTAATTTCTGGTGAATAATCAAAATCTTACACTATTTTATTAAAATTTAAAAATGGTCTTTCTTTCTTTTTTTAAATGAAAATGCTTGTTGAGGCGCGCTTAATTATATTTGCTACCTCTATACTATAGCCTTCAATTAAAATTGTTTTAGTATATATTAAAAGTAGTTAAATAGATAACTATTATGAAAGAATCCATCGTTAAATTTGATGGCTATATAACCATACTTGCACTTTCAACTTGTAAAATATAATCATCTTTTGGATAGATTGTATCAAAGGTAATGTAAGGTGAGTTTTTTTAATAGACAGTCAAAATTTTATAAGATTATAATAAATTTTATATTATAAATAAGATTAATTTTCAATATGTATGTGAGACAAAATTTTGTGAGGATCATTTAAATTTTTAATTGAGCAAAGAGTTCAATTAATAAAAGAAAGAAGGATTTAATTTATTTATTTGAAGAAATTTGAACCTTAGTCCTCTCTTAAATTCATATCAATTCATTTGTAAATATAAATTCATACTAAAAATATTAAATTAAGAAATTTGGTAAAACACTTCAATTTATTTAATTTAATGTAGCCTATCTCAAGTAAATTTTTTTAACTTTACTTAGTATAGAATGTAATATTTATCTAATTATGAGATTTGTATTTAAAGAAAAGACCTAACTAAACCTACACGAATTTATATAACTTAAAAGATATGTAGAACAATGAATTGGTTTGTTTTTTAGAGTTTCTCTATCATAAAATATTCCATGAGATCTTTAATATTGATTGTATAAATAATTCTCAAAATGGTTTATAAAACCATTTGCTGAAATTAGACTCACTAATATTTTCTAAAAATGTTCCTTAAAATAATACTCTAAAAAATCTTTCCATTCAATTAAAAAGGATACTCGCATATCTTATCAAAACCTGAAAGCTCAATTAGATTTTCAAAACATTTAAGTCTAGTTTAATAAGAAACTAGTGATAACGAGTAAAAGGAAAGAAAAAAGGATTAGATTCGCAAACCGAAGATTGTAGAACGGCGATTGTTTTTTTGTAATGATGGAGGACTCCATGCCGTCTCCAACGAAAGTGATATTTGTCTTCTTTTTATTCATCTCGAAGTTCCCCTGATATACCCCTACTTTTATACGGATGATGTAACGCTTGTAACTTTTATCTGGGGCAGCATTGACGGCCATGCTGATTGTCGTATTAATTATCGCTACTATCTTCAGCCACTGAGCGTAACTAGCAATACAATTCGGCATGGACCACCACATTGGACGCTGACTGACCCCTTGCTGGACCACATCCCATTTTCCATCATCTTATCCTTCTGTCGGCTTTAATCATTATCATTTGGTTTAACTGTTGTAATTTAGATTAATCGCGATTGTTAAGGTGCTGATGAGCCTCACCGTTGTAGTCAGCGGGAGATAAAGATTAATAATGAAGCAGTAAGAATGAAATTCTCATTATTTTCAAATCACAATCAAAATCATGAGGTTTGGAACTCTTCACGACACTAGCATGGGCTTTCATCATGGCAGGAGCCCTCGTCCTCACCACATTATAGTCATGCTTGATCGTGTTGTTCAACATTGTTGGAATTGGTTTATGGTTTAGCTCAATCAAGTACGTTATATATCCAAATCCCTAGGAATGTTTGAAATTTTAGTTATTCGAATGGCTATGTTCAGAGGGTTGCCCAAAGGCAATGTATAGGGCATAACCAGTAAAGCTAACAGAGAACACACCGGTTTTAAGAGTTTTTTTTGACTTTATATTGTAAAGGGTTTTGAATGTTTGGAATTTTGATCTTTAATTATGTGTTCATTTTTCTTCCTCATTGTGTCGATGGGGTGTGGGCAACACCTTAACAATCGTGGTTAACCTAGAATACATGGGTTAGGATTAATGCCATTGAATGAATAATGCATTCAATAAATTATACACAGTATACTTTAATTACAAAAACTAGCAAAAATAAGTTATGCATTGAATGAATGACTATGCCCTAATTAATCATTAATTCCTTAAAACAAGCAACGATACACTCGACATAAAACAAACTATACCCTAATTAATCAATAATTCCTTCAATCAGTCAACATAATACTTCTAAGTTTTTCAATGATAATTCTACTAATACGAAACATATATATTTATAATTGTTTATTGTGGGCTTGCAAAACACTTATTGTGTTCATTTTTATTGATAACCCAATCAACTTAATAATAGAGGCCTCATGGAATTAAACATTGACTATATTGTTGGTTGCTTGAAGCCCCTAATGGTATGCCTATTTAGGAATGATTTTAAGATCTTACCTTATTATGTGTTTAAACAAGCATCTATTTTTTGTGACTCAGCGAATTCTCTTAAATAATGATATGAATAGATGTTTCTAATGTTTATTTTTCTGTTGTTAATGGAAACACTGACATAGTGGGTGGATATATTAGTACTATATTTCTCTCTATGTGTTATGCTTCAATTAACTTAGTACTTGATATTAATCTTTCTTGTGAGGTTGCAAAACGCTTATCAAGTTAATAATAGGAGGATCATGAAAACTCATCGACTGTATTGTTGATTGCTTCAACTTGATGGTATGTTTATTTGGAAATGATTTTATGATCAAGGGTAGGACATTAAATAATATAGACAATGATTATGCATTGAATGAATGATTATGCCCTGATTAATCATAAATTCTTTCAAGAAATCAATAATATAATTAACATAATACTCCTCGGTTATTAAGTGATAATTCTACTAATATGAAGGATGGGCATGTATAATTGTTTATTGTGGGCTTTTAAAACACTTATTGTGTTCATTTTTCTTCATAACTCAATCAAATTAATAATATAAACTTCGTGTAATTAAACATTGATTGTATTGTTGACTGCTTAAACACCTGATGGTATGCTTATTTGAGAATGATTTTAAGATCTTACCCTATTATGTATTTAAAAATGCATCTATCTTTTGTGACTCAACTACTGAGTACTAAGTTAATATAAACATAACATAATACTAGTATATCCACTATCTACTATGAAGATATCCACCACCTATGTTACTCTAAAGTTTAATTTGTTGTTAATTAAAAAAGTATACGAGTGTGAGTTCTGTTTGAAGTAGTAACTAACATTCAATGAATTATGCATTCAATGAATTATATATAGAATATACTAATTACACAAACATGCAAAATAAATTATGCATTCAACAAATGTGTATTCCCTGACTAATCATTAATTCATTCATGTAGGCAAAAATATAGTGAACATAAATCTCCTCAGTTCCTAAGTCACAATTATCCTAATATGAAGGATGGGCATGTATAACTATTTATTGTGGGCTTGCAAATCTCTTATTTTGTTAATTTTTCTTCATAACTCAATCAAGTTCACAATAGAAACCTCATGGCATCAAACATCAATGGTATTATTGACTTCTTGAACCCCTTGATGGTATGTCTATTTGGGAATGATTTTAGGATCTTACCTTATTTTGTGTTTAAACTTGAATCTATCTTTCGTGACTTAGATAATTCCATTAAATGTTGATACAAATAGATGTTTATAATTTTTAATTTTCTATTGTTAATGGAAAGACTCACATAGGTGGTGGATATCTTAGTACTGTGTTTTTATCATATAGGTGGTGGATATCTTAGTACTATGTTTCTCTATATGTTATGTGATAAAAATTCCATATAGCTCATTATAACTAATATAAACTATCCATAAGTGTTGTCTTTTGGTTATATACTACATCACATTTAATAATTAAGATCTTATCTAAGTAGAAAATAAGTACAATTGTGCTTTGTTTGTATGTGATATATTGTTAATTCTTTATCTTGTTATTATGTCTAATTTGGATAAAATAAGCACAATTTTGTGTACAGAAATACATCCCTATGGTGGGATCATTTTGAATAATCCAAATACTTCTGGCAACTCTTTTTAGAAATAGTTTTGAGGATTCAACGAAGAATACATCGAGATCTGAAGATCTGATGCTCTGAAGACACTCTAAAGATGCTTCGAAGGTGCTCCAAAGTTGCTCCTCTAAAGACCTATATAGAGTTCCCTAAAGATGCTTAGACATGTTTTGAAAAGTCCAACTCAACGTGTAGATCAAGATAGCAAGTTTGAATATATCTATTGTATATAAATAGACTTTCCATGTTTAGATATCTTATTTTTAGACATGACTATTCATAGTAATAGTTTAAAATGATCCAAATATATTTTTATTTTTATTTTGTAAAACTAGGTATAATCTCTTCAGATCTAAGTTAGTTATTTTTTATCTATTGTTAGTCAAGTTAGTTCCAATGCCTTATAAGCATGAGATCTGATTCCTAGATCGTCTATATTTTGAATAAGTAGATTTGGCCATTTAGATCAACATATTTTGTATTATGTGAATAGATGTTGAGATGTGATTTAAATACATGTCTCCTCATTCTATATAGTTAGATAAGTTAATCAATGAGTTAGTCAATTAGTTGTGATCATTCTAGTGTATTTTCACACACACACACACACACACACACACACACACACACACACACATGTTCTTTTGATAATAAAATAAATTTCAGCATTCCTTTTCATTATTGATTAAATTTGTTCTTGTTTTGAGGGAGTAAGGGCCCACTTCTCTTCAAAGATCAGGATAAATCGATACTTTAAAATTATAGTTAATAAGTATTTAATTAATTTAGGTATAATTATTTCAAAGCAAAGTGTGATTTTTCTTTTAATGCGAGTGTGTTTCTATTAAATGCAAATATTACTTCAATTCAATGCAAGTAAGTTTTCTTTATACAAGAGTGTGTATTTCAATTTCATAGAAAGTAAAATTTTTTAATTCATCTTCATATTCAGGATTTTTTAAGAGTAAGTTAAGTGACAATAAATAACATCCTCACATTCTGGAATCTTACATTGTCATACCTAGTTGGGCAAGTCAAGTGAGGACACCATAATGTTTTATTCCAGATGTTTAAGTTTTAGATGTTGATGGTGTGAATGCCATAGGATATCTTCAACTATCAAACTTTATAGATTTACTTTTATAAAAAAAATAAAGTTAGAGTCTTATTTATTATTTTTAGGATTTAGACATCATAACAAAATAAACCCTCCAAACAATGAACTATAAACTCAAATACCTAATAGTCTCATTGCATATAGCCTTAGACACTAGCTTTGGTAGATGACACCAATCTATTAATTAGTTCAATGAGAGATATAATGACAGCCTATCAGTTTTGACACCATTATCAAAGAATCATCAATAAGTGTTAGCGAGATCCTACATTAGAGTTATAAAAAAAATTAAAAACATTTATAAAAATAAAAAACACAAAAACAATCTGGGACTCTTTAGATTTTTGAACTGCACGAGAGACTCTCAATGATGATTTATCTCTAAGGGATCCCAAATAAATCCAAAAGAAGAGAGGATACAATCATTGATGGAAATATCATGAAGTGAAAGAAAGGTAATTGAAAGCCACATATAAACTTTTTTTTATTCCTCTTTTGAACAAGGTCCATCCTCATAAATAGACCCTACAAGATTATTCAGAACATCTTCTCTTATAAGAAGAATTGATCCTAAAAATATCTTTTCTATAATGGTTGGATTTGATCCACAAGCTCTATAAGAAGAAGATTTGATTGCCAATGAAGATTCTCCACCTAAGATAACCATAGGTTGAGCACCCAAGAAGAGAATTTAGATTGGATTAATAATCAAAGTTGAGAATAAATTATAGGAGACAAATATAAACATGCAAAAAAACCTAATTAAAATTCACAACAGGACAAAAAAAATTCCTATCCAATTAGCTTAAGTCATGATGACAAAAATTCTATGAAAAACATTTTACCATACATGTTACCCACTTTTAGATGTAAATCTTTAGAGGATCCAGATCAGTTCCTCTTTGAATTTTAGGTTCTTTGTCAAACATTTTTATATCATAGATAATAAAAAGTTAAAATTATTTCTATCTACACTCAACGATGCAGTCATGAGATGGTTCATGAGTCTTGAAGGTAATTCCTTAACCACTTGGGATGAAATAAAAATTGTATTTTTGAATAAATAGTAGGATTATTATAAAGTCAGAGAATAGAAGGAAGAGTTTTTTAAGATCAAACAAAATAAAGATAAAACCTTAGAAGATTACCTTAATAGGTTTATATTTACCCATAACATGGGTGGTTAACAACTCACTGAGGAGGTTATCAAAACAATTTTTATTAAAGGCTTGGATGATGATACATGTGATGTTTTGAACCTAATGGGAAAGGGTGACATTGACAAATTAACTTTTTATCAAATTTTAGCATTATGTACTAATTAGTCTAGGACAAGACCTAGCATAAGGAAATCAAGGTTAAAAAAATCACCTGAAATTAACCAATTAATAAAAGAACTTGATAATTTTAAAATAGACATTCTAGTACAATTGACATATAACTTAGATGGCCTCAAAGCAAAAGCCCATGCTACCAACTGTAGACACCAAAAATCTGAACACCATGATTCTAAATGTCAAAATACCCCTTAAACCACCTTAGGACCCCCTTAATACAATTCAACCCTCTAACCCCTGACAAAGCTTACTTATAGTTAGTTTAACTTAACTGGATTAACCCAACCTTTTATCCATTTTTATCCTTTTTACTTGACCATCGACGGTCAGGTTGACCATTGACGGTCACCTTGACCATCGACGATTAGGGTTCACCTCCTCAACCACTAAGATGCAAACTCACCCACCTTGATTTCTTCAAAATAATTCATCTAAATCTTATTTCAAGCCATTGCATGCACAAGTTAAATCTAGGAGGTCTAATTCACGTGTTTTTGCAACTCTCTTTCCTTGCCTATAAGAGAGAGGAGCAAAGAGGTAAAATCCATATGTAATTATTATCAAGAGCTTGTGCATCTAGGAGTTTCTTTTTGTAGTTCAATCACCATTAGCAATCTAGTAATCCAACAATCATATCAGAGATCTAACGTATTGTTTCCTCTCCACCAAGTTCTTAGGTATTATTAATCTATTCGAATCAAGCTAGATTCCACCAACAGGTCAACTATCTCAACCATCCATCCAATCGACTTTTGGTAAGACAAGCACTTATTTCTCAATATTCATTTACTTTATTTTTATTTCACAATCAACTTAGGTTTTACCCATTTCTTGAAATCCATCTTTTATATCTCATCAATCAACCCTTTACCAATCCAGATCCTTACATGGTAACTATTGATGATTGTCTCAACCACTGATGGTTTGTCCAACTATCGATGATCACCTTAACCATCAACGGTCATCCCAACCATTGATGGTCACTGTGGTAGTAAAAAATAGCAAGATAATTTCACCTACTTACACCTAATCAAACCTAATTTTTTGTATTGTTGTCTATTCACAGACTCCTTTCAGATTTTCTAAATCATACCCCAACACTCCAGCAAAAGTATTAATTAGTTTATCACTAATGTAATCATTTCTAGTCTATTTTTTAAACAAGCATTCTTGTATTCAATTTTAGTACCTTTGATTTATTGATGCAAGTACTTTCTTTTCTATTTTATAAATTTAATTGTTTGAAATGTGTGGATTGACATCCCCTAAGGAAGCTCTTGCTTTCAAGATCTAACTATCATTAGGCAATCCACCCAACTATCTGTCTAACAAATTTTTTTTTAGTGATTTGTTATTTGTAGGTCATCATTCCAAACCAAAAAGGAGCTCTTCACAATCTTTGATTCAACATGCACACTATTAATCAAGTTTTTCAAACATACCTATACTTAGTTTTTTCTTTTCCTCTTTTCAATAATAAGTAATAAATTCATTAAAATATTTTGGCATGCTCAGTGGGACCCTTGTGTCTTTACTTGGGTTCTTGTTTGCTTGCATTCTCTTTCTATTCTATGTTCATTAGCGAAATTGAAATTTTATTTTGGGATTAAAATCAAGTGTATACATCGATTTCTTGAAGGTTTAGTTAACATAGCTTAACTTAAAAGCAAATTAATCAATCTTAGCTTCACTCTTTGTTGCACACACTAGACCAAACCACTTTCACCAATTAAACATCAAACAAACTTAAGATAAAGTCTGACCAGGATTTCATCACCTAGTGGTAACTACACCCTTTTTCGATGATCTTACTTGGAGGTTATTACCAAGGGGAAAACCAACTCAGCTCTTTGCTTGAGTATAATCTCTAGATGTCAATATATATTAGCTAAGAACCCAATACCTTTATCACTATGATGTGTGAAGTGAAGGGTTAGGCCCTAATACTAATCCACATATTGATTCCAATACAAATTCCTTTTGAGTGCCTCAATATAACCTAAAACCAATCATAGACTTCATTTTTAGTTCCTGATCTATAAGTTAATTCTAATCACACAACTTCTTAAGGCATAAGCCAAAAGTGATATTAATTAAAACTCTAGGGCTTAACATATATATTAGAATGTGATTTGATTCCTTTGATAATTTTCTTGTCTACTCTTAATTTGAGTAGTAAGAATATTTGTGATTTCTACCTTTACTATCTCATATGATTCTCACTCACCAATAGTGAAGAGACCTTACAGAGCAAAACCCATCACTAATCAAACCTACCTCTTCTACCTCTCCATCCATGGACTACATTTCCAAACTAGTAGACTCTTATTAACCCTCGATAATTCCTACTTTTCCTCAAGAGGTCCCTCAAGGAGATGCATATTTTATTTCTTTTCTAGACAATAATCATGTAGACTTGAAACATTATCTTATAACCACGTCTTACCTTATCCCAGATTCAACCCCACTCATATATCTGCCTTATGGTATGCCTCTCCACCTCATAGGGAGTACCTCCATTTCCATGGTCATAACTCAACCATTAAGTATCCAAGCCTCCTCATCAACCAACAACCCCTTCAAGACTACAATAGATAACCTACCAACCTTCTTTTAGATACCTCCAACCCATCAACCACCACATTGTTTCTAATCCTTGTGGTGTCTATACCCTTTACCTTTCCATTGATTAGTATAAGGTTCACCACATTTCCATCGATAACCAAACCAACTACCACTACTATTCAACAAGCACCCCTTGTACCAACCTTCGATTACATTCCTAATATATAATGGCATGTACCCACTATCCAACCACCTACATCTACCTGTCCTTGTGTATCTTCCACCCAACCATTGACATCCACCTACAAATATGTGGTAGCCTCCCAACCTTCTACCCACTATTAATATGCATCTTATAACCCTTTGGGTGCACAACCCCAAACTGAAATAATGAAGATGCTTATGGACAAGATGACCACTTTAGAGTCATCTATTTTAGGTGCTCACAACAATTGTCATATGACCAAATTTATAATGAGCCCATCCATCTATTTATACCTATTAGGCCATATCCTCCCCAATAAAACCTTAGGGCATTTAGGCATGCTTATTATCTCATCACTTATAATTATGCCTTTCTTCTTTACACCTTCCCCATGTCTGTAGTTGGTCTGGCATTGGATCGGTATAGTTCCATACCCAATCACTCCCTTTTATCCCTCACTCAATTAGATCAAACCTTCTTAGATCATTTTTTGATCAATATCTCCAAGAAGGTTTATATCATCAACCTCTACTTTATCCAGTAATATGAGGATGAATCCATTGTTGATTTTGTGGCTCATTAGAGGACCCTGATTAACCAACTTTTATTTTATTTACCTTAATACAAAATCATTGATCTCTTTGCTTGGGTATGTGCCAAGCATATCTCTTCTACACTACATGTCCAAATATTCTAAACCTTTGTTGAAGCCTTTACCATGGAATGTAATTTAGAGAATCAAGCCATTGACGAAGGAAAGCTAAAGCTGAAGAATAAGAATTTAACTTATAAAACCAATGAGGCTTCTTCTTCCAAGTCAAGTAACTAGTCCAATACCAATACCAAGAGTAAAGGAACAGTGAATGTGGTTGTCCTAAAAGCTACTCCTCCACTTTCCTTCAACCAATACAATTCCTCTATTTCCATAAATCAAAACTAGAGGAACCAAAATAGAAACAATCAAAAGCAATTCACTCAACTTAGGGAATCATATGCGTCTATCTTGGAGAAGTTATTAAAAGCCAACATCATCCAACTTCTTCCTATAAAACCTCCTCACTAGTTTGATACCTCTCATCTTACATCTAGTTGGTTCAATGACAATGATCTACATGCCATTTATTAGATTATAGGACATGATGTTAGTAGGTGAAACACTTTTAAGAGCCTTGTCCAATCCCTCATCGACAAGGGGGAGCTTATACTAGATAACCCCATCACACCATCAAACCAAGCCCTTGGTATATTTAGGCAGCCCTTCCTAAAGCATGCTCCTATGAATAATGAGATAAATAATGTTGAGTGTTCTCATGATACCCATACAATTAACATGGTCCTTGATGCACTCATTCCCAAACCACCTTGTATCTGATCCTCTAATTTTCCACTGTCTACTGAGATAGTGGATTTACCTTCCCTTCCTTTAGACACTAAAATAGAATAAATAACATCTTCTCTCCCTCCACTTATTGAGGTATTGGAGCCACTAGCCTCCCTTTCAACTAATATTTCAGAACAACCAACCATCATCACCTCACCTTCACCTTTAACTACCAAACAAACCACTCCGCCTTCAAAAATTGATCTCAAGGAGTAAACCCCCATGTCTACTCCTTCTACTAAAGAGCCACCTATCTCAACCTCACATCCTTTTATTGAGGAAGAGGATTGGGTTACTACCCTTATGTCTCCACCTAGGGGCTTATCTTTAGATCCACCATTCAAGAAATCAAACCAACCTACAAACCATTCTCTAGGTTAGTGCAAAAATTAGAATTTATCTCCAACCTTGACACAGATCAAGCCACCTTAAAGTAGCAATTAGGTCTCCCTTACATTACCCAACCAGGACCTCTAACCCTTTCTTGATTAGACCAACCCACCACTCTTATTGACCAACCTCTTACCATATCTACCCAAATAACCAAAACCTCTAACCAACCAACTAAAATCTCCACCAAACTAACCAACCCTCAACCACTTAAGCTAACCAAGACCCAAGTAGCCAAACCCTCTCATATCATCCCAACTAGATATACCAAAAACCTTGGTATACTCCCCACATTGAGCCTTAGTCACCTATTTATGAAAGTGGACCTAACCCCCTCAAGCCCACCAACAAAATGCTAGACCAAAACAACAAAAGAGGCAAAATTACACAAAGGCTAGAAGGCCCAAATTTTGCCTCCCTAAACTTTTCCCTCCATTCTAGAGCTTCATCTCTCTACCTTGAGAAAGATAGCAATTACCTATACTAAAACCCCACCACCTCTTTTGGTTACACCTTCAAAGATGGTCTCCAATGCACCTCTTTTCACCATGCCAACAATGCCTAATATACCTACCTTCTAATCTTCCACCTCTAGCTCATCAACCTCCCTACCTAAATTGAGGCCATCTACTAAGTGTAATACCCTACCCAAAACACCTATCTCCAAACAACCTCCTACGTTAACTATCAAAGCAAAGACCGCCATACCTCTACCACCTTTAGTAAAGTCCTACTTGACCATTCTCCATAGGTTATTGTATACTTATTGTTTATCCTTACTTCACATTAGACCCTTTGACCCTCTAGATTTTAAACCCATCGATTACAATGACTAGCAAGTGTGTTCTTATCATAGGACACCCGACCATGATACGAAGAAATACAAGACTCTCCAAACCATTATCCACTGGATTTACTATGAGGATGATCTATTAAAATATGAACCTCCTATGGAACCCATATTAATCCAACCATCAACCGTACCTACCCTCCTCCACTCTCACCTAAGAGTGAATATGAGTCTGACCAGTCTACTACCTCAACATCTCATTCTATCTATACTATTGATGTTGCCACAAGATCACAATAGAAGTATAATGTGAAGGCTAAGGTATCCATTCTATGGACATATCCATCTTCAACCTCTCAATCAACTCACACTCAATCTTCATCTTCAACTAGACTTAAGGTGTCTATTTTAGGTGGCTTGCAATCTAACCCTTCAGAATCCATCAGGGGAGTTATCCTTAAGTAACTTCACTAGAACTTAGTGAAGATAAGCTTGTATGAGTTTTTCTCTACCTCTCTCCATCACCACCAAGCACTAATCAAGGATTTGCAATCTATTGAGGTCCAACCTGAGGACCCTTAACCTTTAGCCACTTTTGTTGGTTCCCTTCAAATTTCCAACCTTGTCACCTTCAAGGATTCATAAATACCTTCTGTCCATCTTGAAGACCTAGATCCCCCTCTCTTTATTACTACATACATCAACCAAACCCATGTCAAATAGGTCATGATTGATGGGGGAGATAGAATTAACATCATCTCTTCCCATGCCTACAACCAAATCAACTTGATAGATAATGCCATGTATGAATATTCAGCCATCCTTCATTTCATCAATGATACCATGACCACTACCTTGGGAACTGTTGTCCTTCATATCTATGTAGGACCCCGTATGCTCCTTAAAATTTTCTATGTTCTAGAAGGTGAATTCCAATACAACATCTTATTGGGAGGACCATGGATTTGCTCCATGGGTTGTGTTCCCTCTACCCTCCACCATTACATTAAGTTTGAGCATGAAGGTTAGGTCATCACCATCCAAGATGACCTGAGTCCTTTCTCAACATGCAACATGACCTATCACCCTAATGATTTCCTTATACCGCCATCAAGCATTCCCTCAACAACTAACACCCCACCTTCAACTTCCAAAGTGGATATCATAGTCCCTACCACCAATGAGGCATCAAGTAGCTCTTCTCCACCTTTGTACCAAATACCCACCATAGAACCTTTAGAATCCATGTTTCATCACCTTTCACTAGGGGAGTACTACCTCTTAGCCCTTGATACTCTCCCTACTCCTCATGAGTATGGGTAACTTACTAACCAGCTGAGATATGACCTCAATATCAGAACTACCATTCCCTTTGGACCTCTCCACTATCAAACCCATTTTGTCTATGGGGTCCTTGACAAACCCCTTGATGTTTCTACCACCTCTCTTTTACCTAGGCTATTTACCTATGGTTTTTCCTACCCAGACAAACTAAGCTTCACCAAGACATACCTCCATCAGTGTCTTTGGAAAGGCTTTGGCCTTAAGAGATATGATCATGGCCCACATGAATTAGTCACCATCAAAACTAGGAAGCCACATGAGAACCACGGGCTTGGTTTTATCCTACCCAACAAGAAGCAACCTAGACCACCTACCACTATCATTATCAAGGAGGATAGTGCTGCCTTACCTACCTCTCCATCTTCTGCATGCGAAGATGATGATAGCATGCCACCTAACATTTTTCATCAACATGATCAGCCTAAGACCCCTAACTTATTAGAATAAGGGGGTGATCATAACCATCCCTTTGACCCATCCTAAGATGATAGGAGAAGGCACTCCTACCATTAACACTATTCAATGTTAGGATGATGATATTATCATCACCTATCTTGGTATCCCAAATTATTCAATCCACAAATCCCTTCCTCTCAAGACCTTGACCATGTTAAATGAATCCATCATGAATGTAACTTGGGCACTCTAGATAAACCCCACATTGTCAAAATAGGCCAATCATTAAATGTTAAGGAACTTTAGGACTTCCCCTCTTCCCTCCAAAACCATAACATAGCCTTTCCTTGGTCTTATAGAAACATGCCCAGGATCAACCCAACTATTGTTACCCATAACATAGGCACTCACTGTGATGTCAAACATGTTAAGTAAAAGCTCTAACCCATGCATCCATGCATATCCCTTCTCATCAAGGAAGAGCTTCAGCATCTTCTATCTATCAAATTCATTCAACCAATTGACTACCCCCAATGGGTATTGAATGTTTTACTTGTCACCAAATTCATAGGGGGAATATGCATGTGTGTGGATTTTTATGAACTAAACCTCACCTATCGTAAATATGATTTTTTTTACCTAACATCGACTAGCTTATTGATCTTACAGCTGGCCAATAGATGTTATCTCTCAAGATAGGTTCTTAAGATACAACCAAATCTTAATTGCTCCTAAAAATCAACATAAAAATACCTTTACCACCTCTTGGATAACCTTCTATTATAGGGTTATGCCTTTTGGGTTAAATAATGCTAGTGTAACCTACCAACATTCTATGCCTTGTATCTTCCATGACCTCATCCAAAATATTGTAGAGTACTATGTGGATGACCTTTTTGATAAATCCAAACTCTAAAAATATTACTTGGATATTATTAAGATCATCTTTGAGTAACTTATCCATTATCATGTCCGTTATAACCCAAAAAAGTGAATTTGTGGGGTCTTGTCAAGAAAGCTTCTTGGTTTTATTATCTCCCTTCATGGAATTGAAGTTGATCTTGCCAAAATCAAAGCAATCCTAGACATGCTTCCTCCAACCAACCTCAATAAATTCTATAGTTTATAGGAGAAGCTTCAATCCATTCATTTATTAGGTTTTAGACTAGTGCCAACCTTTCTACCACCTTCTAAAAAAGGATCTCTTTCAAGTGGAATAGTGATTGTCAAAAGGCCTTTAATTCACTCAAAATTTAATTTTTGTCTCCACATATCCTTACCCCTCCCAAAGATGACAAACCCTTTTACCTTTTTATCTCTACCATCGACCATTCCCTAGGGGGAATGTTGGCTCACAGAGATGGACAACACAAAGATCAAGCCATATACTACATTAGCCACATGCTTGTAAAGTATGAGACTCGATATACCCATACTAATAAGATTTACTTAGCTTTATTCTTCATGGCCACCAAACATTACCACACCCTTCTTAACCATAAAACTTATGTCATAACCAACATCGACCTACTCAAGTATATGCACTCTAAGCCATACCAAAACTAGTGTATGGCCAAGTGGCTCATGCTCTTAGCAAAGTTTGACCTTGAGTTCTTCCAGTAGAAGTTAATTAAGGGGTAGTCGTTACCAACTAATTAGATGAAGCAACATTAATAGATAGCCAACCTCTTCCTCTTTAGTTTCCTGATGAGTCCATCATGACCCTCTCTCAAGCAGATTTTACCTATCAAGTTAGCATGTTCTTTGACGGATCAAAATGTCAACATGGTGAGGGAGTGAGAATCATATTTATTCTCTTTGATGATGAACCTCTCCCTTTGTCCTTCAAGCTTGATTTTAAATGTACTAATAATATGGATAAGTACAAATCCCTAGTGATAGGTCTTCAAATTAATTTAGCCTTAGGAGTTAAAATAATCAATATTTTTGGAGACTCCCAAATTATGGTCAATCAAATCAATGACTCTTACTAGTGTAATAATGATGTTTTGCAATAGTACAAATAGATAGTTAATGAAATATTAGCATCATTTTAACACTATCACATCTAGTCAACTCCATGATCTACCAATAAGTTTGTTGATACCATGGCTTCCCTTGATTCTCAAATACCAACCACACCCCCAAACTCTAAGTTGTCTATCATTATCCATAGACTTACCCAGCCATATTATGTCAAACTAAATTCTCTCATTATTTTCAATATAGAGGAGACCCAAATTGACCTTTGGTATAAGCAAACCTTTGACTACCTCAATCTTGGAATAGTTCCTTCTGACCTCTCTATGAATGTTCAAAGAGTACTTATCCATAGTACCTCACGCTATACCATTATGAGAGGAATATTTTATAAATGCATCTTTGATGGCCTCCTCTTTTGTTGCCTATGTAGTCAAGAAGCCTCTCATGCTATCAAGGAAATGTATGATAGAATTTATGAAGGACATTTTAATGGCCTCACCGTAGCTAAGCATATCCTTCATCTTGACTATTAATGGCCTACCATTAACCAAATTTATTGTGATTTTTTGAAAAAGTGTGTCAAATGTCAATAACACACTAATTTGCATCACATACCTAGCCAAAGCTTTCGTGTTTCCACTAATTTATGGCCCTTCTCATAATGAGATCTAGATATTATTGGTGAAATGAACCCTCATTCCTCACAGTGACACCATTCTATTATCACTGTAACCAATTATTTTACAAAGTGGATAGAGGCTATTCCTCTAGTCTCGACCAAATCAAAAAATATTGTTGACTTTATTAACCATCATATCATCTACCGCTTTAGTGTTCCTCATAAGATTATTATTGATAATGATAAATCCTTTAAAAATAAATAATTCCAAGGTCTATGTTATGCATTACTCATTAAGTTAATTTTCTCCTCACCCTATCACCCCCAAATAAATGGCTAGGCATAAGCCTCTAATAAAAATCTTAATATCATGCTAACTAAAATTGTCAATGCATCAGGTCAACATTGGCATTTGTATATCCCCTTTTCCTTATGGGTATATAACACTAGCATTATAAACCCTATGGGTACTACCCTATTTTCCCTTGTATTTGGAGCAGAGGCTATCTTTCCTCTTGAAGTCGAAATACCCTCTCTTTAAATATCTTTACAAGATATCATTTTTGAGAGAAATTATGATTAACACCATTTAGCTTAACTTGAGATACTTGATAAGGATTATTTAGTAATCCTTACCCACCTCCACGTCTATCAATATTACGTCAAGCGTGCCTATAAAAAACACCTTAAAGTGTGAGAATTCATTATCAGAGATCTTATCCTAAAATAAAATCAACATGCCACTAATATGGAGAAAATAAATTGGGGCAAGTTTGATTTCAATTGGTTGGGACCTTACATCATAACCCACAAGTATGGATCAAGAGCTTACCATTTATCTTCTCTCAAAGGCCACCCAAAACTTGATCCTCTCAATGCTTCACATTTGTGTCTATTCTTTTATTAAAAAATATCAAGTTCACCTTTTGTGTAACTTAAGCTCACCCTTTACTATCCACCCACATTCCATATCCCTATTTTATGGGAAACTTATTAAAACCAAATCGAGTGATGATCTATCACTGACATAGTCTTATCTTAAATAATGGGTATCATGACTCTACCCATGACATGGTTCCCATGGTAATTTCCACCCTTTTACAAGATTGTAATGGGCACCCAAGTTGGACCCAAGCTAATCCAACAAGCTCTTTATGACTCTGATAGATTTTCTGAAATTACTTTTTTTTTGCTTTACAAAGACCAATGCATGTAACATAAATATAGAATTGCAGGCATAGATACACACAACTAAAATAGCTAACACACTATATTTGTATTAGTTGCAAAATGAGTAGATGAGTACAATGCTAGTCACTTGGTGACTTCACTAAATCTCCTCTCAAAATCGTATGAACATGATTTCAAGCAGATATCCTGGTATGGGCCAAAGTTGCTTCATTCATTCTCTGACCCATTGAAATATGAACTCTACAGCCAAATCTATGGACTCCATAGGCTTGAAATCAATGAGCTCTGCAGGCTGAAATCTACAGACTCTGTAGGCTGAAAACTATGGACTCTGCAGGCTTGAAATCTATGGACTCCATAGGCTGAAATCTATGGACTATGCAGGCTAAAAACTATGGTCTCTATAGGCTTAAATCTATGGACTCTATAGGCTTAAAACTATGGACTCTATAGGTTTTAATCTATGGACTCTATAGGCTTAAATCTACAGACTATGCAAGCTTAAATCTATGGACTCTACAGAAAATTATGGACTCAACAGGTAGAAATCTATGAACTCTGTAGACAAGGAACTATAGACTCTGCTACAGAAACTACAGACTATGTAGAAAACTATAGACTCGATAGGCAAAAATCTATGAACTCTACAAACAAGAAACTACAGTCTCTATAGGCCTAAACTTTAGACTTTGTAGAAACTATAGACTCACCTAGCTATATACAATTACTATAGTGATCTTGCTACTATAGTGATGTGTTGCTACAGTGGTATGACTGCTATATTGGTACAACTACTATAGTGGCATAGATGCTACAGTGACGTGGCTACTACAGTGGCTGAGAGCACAAACTCGAAAGACCAACCCCAAGGATTGATGTCTATAGTGCTACAAATGAGGACATTCTCAAATGCCCAAATAAGCTACAGATGCAACAATTCTTTTATTCTTATCCAACCTCCTTAAAGAAGCCACAAGTACTCCCCTTTATCCTTTCTGCAAGGGGCCACTCAACTCACTTGAGCAATGTGGAATAAAGGATGTGCAACAGTCCCTTATAAAGTAAATGTTTAAAGTGACACTCAATGTCTTTCAGCTGGGTTAAAAGTTACCCTTTTGTAGCACTTCAGGCCCCCAAAAATACTAGCAACCAAACTCTGAATGGTGTGAGTGATAGCTTGCTGAAAAGCTCTCAGCAAGGAGCATCAAATCCAATCATCAAAACTGACCTCTATTACATCCCAATATCTTACTACAAATAGTAAGCGTGCTAGAAACTGAGTAAGCCCAGTTGCTAAAATGGGGACATTACAGTCTACCCCCCTTAAATTTACTTGTCCTCAAGCAATCTCAACCCAACCTACTGAATAACTTGCTCACTTTCCCATGTAGCATCCTCTTTCAATAGGTCTTTCCATCTGACCAGATACTCCTTCACTATCCTATTTCTGAGTTTCCTCTCTCTAGTGTCCAGAATAGCCTCAATTTCTAACATGAGCCTCCCTTCCTCATCCAAAGGGGGTAAATCTATAGTAGGCACTACACCCTGACCAATGGCCCTCCTAATTCTAGACACATGGAATACATTGTGCACTCGACTGCCCTCTGGAAGCTCAAGTTCATAGGCAAATTCACCCATTCTTAAAATCACCCTATAGGGGCCATAAAATCTAGGCTTAAGCCTCTCTGCTCTACTCTTCTTGAGTGATGACTACCTATATGGATGTAGCCTCAATTAAACCATGTCCCCTACCTCAAAATTGTGCTCTACCCTATGCTGATCAGCATACAACTTCTGCTGATTTTGGGCCTACCATATATTCTCTTTGAGTGCTCTCAAGATATCTTGGTTGTCCTTCAATAGTGCTTTAGCTTTGTTCACTCTGCTATCCCCCAAAGCCATATACATGAAGCTTGGAGCTTCATACTAGTACAATTCCATAAATGGAGTCATCTTGATGGTCATGTGATGTGTGGTATTGTAACAATACTCCCCCATGTGTAACCATTTAATCTAGGCTCTCTGTTGTGCAGTCACATAATTCTACAAATAACCCTCCACACATTTATTTACTACCTCCGTCTGCCCATCTGTCTGGGGATGGTAGCTCATACTAGGTGTAAGGTCTATACTACAC
Organism: Torreya grandis; assembly: GCA_037957365.1. Classification (NCBI taxonomy): domain Eukaryota; kingdom Viridiplantae; phylum Streptophyta; class Pinopsida; order Cupressales; family Taxaceae; genus Torreya; species Torreya grandis. The sequence goes on from JARHVA010008090.1 coordinate 440,513, forward strand.
AGCCTAAACAACTCCTACCAAAAAGTGCTCATGAACTTTCTATCCCTGTCACTGACAATAAATCTTGGTAACCCATGTAGCCTAAAAACCTCCCTGAAGAACACATCGGCCACCTGAGCTACTGTATAAGTAGAGGGAATAGCAAAGAAGTGAACAAACTTCATTAATATATCTACCACCACATAAATGCAATCTCTTCCCTATACTCAGGGTAGGATAGTGATGAAGTCCATAGAAATGTTTTCCCACTTTTGGTCTAGAATGGGCAAGGGATATAGTAAACCAACAGGAAATGTGTGCTCTTCTTTATTCTATTGACAAAATACACATTCCCTGACATGCCTCTAAACATCATCCTTGATCCCTCTCCATGAGAGCCGCTCTCAGATCTGCCTATAGGTCTTGAAGACCCCCAGATGCCCAGACATAGGTGCATCATGAAATGCCCTCAGTATCATCTCTCTTAAGGGTGATGATGGAGTTAAATAAATTTTGTCCCAAAACCTGATCAATCCATCTATCACCACATAGCAATCATCCTATATAGTACCTAAAACTAGTCCTAAAGCCCAAGCATCCCTAGCATATTTTGCTATAATCTTAGCCCATCAGTCTCCTAAAATCTCTACAAGAGCACAAACGTGGGGTCTTCTGGATAAGGCATTAACTACTACATTCTTATTTCCTTTGACAAACTCAATGTCAAAGTCATAAGCTTGCAATTTAGTGACCCACTTTTGTTGCTTGTCATTCAAGTTTCGCTAACTCATGAAATACTTTATGCTGTTGTGATCCATCTTGATCACAAACTTCCCTCCAACCAAGTAGGATCAAAATTTGGCCAAGGCATGCATGATGGCTAACATTTCTTAATCATAAATAGAATATCTACTCTCCACCCCTCAAAGCTTCTTACTCTAAAAATCAATGGGGTGCTTCTCTTTCATCAATACTACTCCAACCTCATCACCTGATGCATCACAGTGCAGCTCAAAAGGCTTCATGAAGTTGGGTAGGGCTAGAACTAGACACAAAGACATCACCTGCTTGAAATGTTCAAAACACTGTTGCACTACCTCTATCCATACAAAATCCCCCTTCTTGGTGAGGTCTGTTAATGGTGCTACAGTTTGTGAAAATCCCTTCACAAATCTCTTATAAAAACCACATAATCCAAAAAATCCTTTGAGTTGTGTAACGTTGGTTGGAGTGGGCCAATCAACCACCGCCTTAATCTTTTTTAGATCCACCCAAACTCCTTCAACACTGATAATATGGCTGAGGTAGAGCAACTTGGTATTGCCAAATTTGCACTTTGATTCCTTGGCATATAGTGACTCCTTTTCCAACATGACCAGCACCTCCTCTAATTGCTATAGGTGCTCATTCCACGTCATACTAAATACCAAGATGTCATCAAAGAAGATCAATACAAATCTTCAAAGCTGCCCTCTAAACACTTGATTCATATAACTCTGGAAGGTAGTTAGAGTGTTGGTTAACCCAAATGGCATAACCAAAAACTCAAAGTGCCCGTAGTGACACCGAAAGGTAGGTTTTTCTATGTCCTCTGTTCACATCCTGATCTGATGGTATCCTAAACGTAAGTCTATCTTAGATAAATATCATGCTCTATGTAGCTCATCAATTAGCTCATCAATCCTAGGGATGGGGTACCTATTCTTAATTGTCTTCTTATTGAGATCTCTATAGTCAATACACATACGCATTATCCCATCCTTCTTCTTTACCAAAACAACTGCTAAAGCAAAGGGGCTTTTGCTAGGCCTAATATGCCCCATCTCCAATAGATCCTTTATTGACTTTTCTATTTCATCCTTGTGCTTTTTTGGATGGTGGTAGGGTGTGATGATGACTGGTTTAGCCCCCTCCTCTAGCTTGACAACATGCTCTATACCCCTCTCGGGAGGAACCCCATGGGGAATGCTACAAAATGCCTTATCATGCTTAGAAATGTTCTCATATACATCTGGGTGATATATTTTTACCTACTACTCTATAGGCATAGGGATGATCAAACATTCATCTGCCCTCTCAACATCATCATGTCTGAATAACTGTTCCAACCTTTTCAAGGATACCACTTTGAGCCCCCCATCAGGTAAACCTCAGAGCACCACCTTCCTACCCTGATGTTGAAACCTCATCTCCAGCCTAGCCAAGTTGAAGGTGAATTCTACCAGAGAAGCCATCCACATCATTCCTAAGATGACATCATAATCACCCATGTCAACTACATAGAAATCATCCTCCAACTCATAATCTCCTCCCAATTTGATGCATAGTTTTGAAATCTTTTGGGTGCATAATAACTTGTGGCCATTGGCCACCATGACTTTGAAACCTATGTGCTCTTTAGTTTGAAGGCCTCTCTTGGCCACCAGCTTTACATTAATGAAATTATGCATTGCCCCTGTGTCGATCAAGGAAACCACGCACTGCCCCTGAATCATCCCTCTTACCTTAAAGGTGATGGCCTTTTGGATGCCTGCCAACCAAGCAAGAGACTTCTCATCATCCAAATTCTCCTCAATAGTGTTATCGCCCTAACTAAAATCTGCATCTGAATGTTGCCCCTTGTCTTTAAAAGGTGATTCATCTACTGAGAAATACTCCATGGGCTTAGCCTTCGCCTTAAGCAAACATTCATGGGAAAGACTTCATGGCTTCCTATAATGAAAACATAGTTTTTTCTTCTTGAGTTCATTGAGGGTATTGCTATCCAACCCTTTAGTTTCCCCCTTAGGCCACTGAGGGTCCTTTTAAAACATCTTCCTTTACTTATCCTTCCTAAAATGAGGATCCTTGGAGTGGAGATTACTCTTGTAGGAAGAAGATGCTGGGTCTCTTGTTTTCTTAATAGCCTCTTGTAGAGAAGAGGGGTTATGTCCCTTTACCCACCCTCACAAGGGATTAGAAAGCCCATCCATGAAAAGAACAATAGTCTTCTTTTTGATATATCTGTCACCAATACTTCCATCTTTTGGAACTTAGTGATATAGGCCTCCACAAAACCCCATTGTTTAAGCTGAGCTAGCTCCTTAAAATACAATTTTGGGTCCTTAGTATCAAATCTGTCAATGAGCCTCTCTATAAACTCTTCAGAAGTATCTATCTAACTATGGCCAAGTATGACCATACCATGGTGCCACCACTCATGGGTACTCCCATCCAAGTGCAATACAACATACTTAATCATGTCCTCCTCAAGCATGGGATTAAGCTGTAAGTGTCTAATTTCTAGACCCATATTTGCGTTGAAGTCTTCTCTGTATTGTCATAGCATGGAATGGACAACTTTCCCAACTTTTTCCTAATCTCATAATTTTATTGCTTGTTCCCTCTCATGGGCATATGCTTGAGTCTAACATCCATATACTCACTGAAGGACATTTCACCTTGAAAATCTGGCCCAACATTTCTCTAATCCTCCAATATTTGGTCATGTACCTCCTACTATGTATGACTAGCGTTATCCTAGTCATCCTATCTTGGAGGGAATTATGGCATGAGTGGCCTTATAGAAGAGCCTGCTATAGCATATGTCTGGGCTCCTCTATTAATCGATACATCTCTATTACCTCCATTACCCAGTCTACCTACCTAGTTAGCATTATTACCCTGGTTGGCATTATTGCCTTGATCTTCTCTAGTCAGATGTTGCGTAATTGCTAGAGACATCTATTGCAATGTAGTCTATAGCTCCCTTTTCCCCTAGCAAGATCACTAAGCATCATCTTGGTGTTGGGCTCTCCCCCTTCCCCATCTCAGTCACCCATGGCTAGTGCTGAAAAGGGCTCACCCTCTTCCTTAATTTTTGAAAAAACTTATATGTTTGGGTTTGTCCAATTTCTCCTTAAGAAGTACTGATGTGTGGGATGCATGAAACCTCATAGGATGGTAGGAAAATAGGCTCTAATACCACTGTAATGGGCACCCTAGTTGGACCCAATCTAGTCCAATAGGCTCTTTATGACTCTGATAGATTTGCTGAAATTAATTTTTTTGTTGCTTTATAAAGACCAATGCATGTAACATAAATATACAATTGTAGGCATAAGTACACATAGCTGAAATAACTAACACACTATATTTATATTAGTTGCAAAATGAGTAGATGAGTACAATGTCAGTCACTTGGTGACTTCACTAAATCTCCTCTCAGAATCATATGAACATGATTTCAAGTGGATATCCTAGTACGGGCCAAAGGTGCTTCATTCATTCTCTGACCCACTAAACTACAAACTCTATAGCCAAATCTATGGACTCTACAGGCTGAGATCTATGGACTCCATAGGCTTGAAATCTATAGACTCTACAGGTTGAAATCTATGGACTCTATAGGCTGAAAATTATGGACTCTGTAGGCTTGAAATCTACAAACTCTGTAGGCTAAAATCTATGGACTCTGTAGGCTAAAAACTATGGACTCTATAGGCTTAAATCTATGAACTCTATGGGCTTAAAACTATGGACTCTACAGGCTTAAATCTATAGACTTTGCAAGCTTAAATATACAGACTTTGCAGGCTTAAATCTATGGACTCTGTAGAAAACTACAGACTCAACAGGCAAAAATATACAGACTCTACAGGCAAGGAACTATGGACTCTGCATGCAAAAACTATGGACTATGCAGAAAACTATGGACTCGACAAGCAAAAATCTACAAACTCTATAGACAAGAAACTATGGACTCTATAGGCCTAAACTTTAGACTTTGCAAAAACTATGAACTCACCTAGCTGTATACAACTACTGCAGTGATCTTACTGCTACAGTGATGTGCTGCTATAGTGGTATGACTACTATAGTGGTATGGCTGCTACAGTGGCATGATAGCTACAGTGACATGGCTACTATAGTGGCTAAGAGCACAAACTCCAAAGACCAACCCCAAGAATTGATGTCTAGAGTGCTACAAATGAGAAGGACGTTCTCAAATGCCCAAATAAGCTACAAATGCAATAATTCTTTTCTTCTTATCCAACCTCCTTAATGAAGCCACAAGCACTCCCTTTTATCCTTTCTCTAAGGGGCCACACAACTTACTTGAGCAATGTGGGATAAAGGATGTGCAACAGTCCCTTATAAAGTAAATGTTTAAAGTGACACTCAATGTCTTTTAGCTGGGTTAAAAGTTACCCTTTTGCAACACTTCAAGCCCCCAAAAATACTAGCAACCTGACTCCAAATGGTACGAGTGATAGCTTTCCAAAAATCTCTTAGCAAGGAGCATCAAATCCAATCATCAAAACTGACCTCCATTGCATCCCCATAGCTTACTACAAATAGTAAGCGTGCTGTAAACTGAGTAAGCCAAGCTGCTAAAATGGGGACATTACAAAGATGTATTCCCATGATTATTGACACCTAAAACTTTTCACATGTAATCAACCTTCGTGTGCTTCTATTTTTCCCTTCATAAAGGTGAACCAGTAAGCCTACCTATGTAAGTCTATGTTAAGAAAAATAGCAAAATTCTTATCACTAGCAATCATAAGTCATTCCTAGCATTCACAAAATACTCCCTTGAAGGATAGCCAACAAAAATTTATTTAAAATTACAAAAAAGTAAGGTGGATTTATCCCTTAAAGTAAAACTATCAAAAGACATTGAACAAAATAAATAAACTTGGACCACTCCCTTGAAGGATGGCTGAGTAAAGCATTTTTCCAAAAGCATAGCAATTTCATGGAAGCTTCATATATTGATCAGCTTCTCTTATACAACAACTAGTAAAAGACACATTATCAAAATAATAGAAAAAGAAAACTAATTTTGAAGACCATAATTGGTTCTCAAGCAACATACTAGGGTAGAATCCATAATCAACTTTTGCAAGTAGACTTCCCGCATCGATCAGTCTACATAGTTTTGACATAGGCTTATTTATCCTGGGTCTTTGGACACCTACATAAGAGGCATGATAGTCTCATAATAGGGTTTTATTTTCACCCATTTTCCCTTCACACTATATACAAGGGATTCTTGAGCTTACTTGACATTATGTGGTCGAGACACCTTTTAACCACCCAAAGAATGCTAATGCAAAGCATTTAAAGGGCTTATATTCATTAAGCATGTCTAACTCTAGTTTTGTTTTAGTCCTTTTCAACAAGGAACCATCATTCCCTCTTCTTACCCTATTACGACTAGTTGATATTTTCATGATGATGATTATCTCTTAATTATATTCTTTGATCTCTCATCTAGTGTTGTTGATTCATTTTACCTTAAGCCAAATTGACAACAGAGCATAATCATAAGCATAACCATAATCAAAGCATAATAATAAGCATGACCATACTCATAAATTACCACAAACATAATCAAATCATAATATCACAATATCCATAAGCAATTCAATCAACCAACCATTTTCCATCATATGTATAAATCTAAGTAATAAAGTGTATACTCATTAAAATTTAACATGTCCATAAATCAAATCCATCTCATGCCTAGCTAAGCAAATCTATATTAGCATCTAATCATCCATAGCATAACATAATCCATAATCACATATAAACATCACACCATAAGCATTAAACATCAACATCAAACCATAAAACCATGAACATGAGCATAAATAATGATCATATATATATATATATATATATATATATATATATATATATATATATATATAAACTTGTGAGTCAAATAATCATAATAAGGTGTACATATAGATAAATAAGACTCTCTCTCAAAAATGTACATCTCACCACATCAGCTTGTAGCCCTCATACTCTAGATATATATATGCCCTAGGGGCACCACTACCTCTTGGAACACTACTAGATCTTGGTGCCTACCCACCTGCTATACCTATCGATCCACCACCTATCCTTGTCTATCTAGATACAAACCATACCTACTGACCTGGGGTTACTCTAACTCCTCCACTTACTAATCTAACTTGATATTTACCCCATCAGGGCTCATGTAGACACTATGTCCAAATAATAGCCTCATAATACCATAGCTCCTCAATCATAGCTAGGTATTGTGTTGTGGGAGTAAAACTTGGTGGTGCTACCTGTGCTACTACTACTCGTCCTACCCTCTACCTCAGAAAATCCCTCTCCTAGGTCACCAAGCCTAGAGAGGTCTTACCTTGATCCCTCTCCCCTATGATGGTAGCAAGTTGAACATGTAAGATAATGATATAACCCTACAATGTGGCCACTTACCTTTTAATACCTATACCTATCCCTATGAAGCACCTAAAGACACTCTTGCCTATCCATCTAGATGGCTAGATCTAAAGCCATTGGTATCACACCTCCATCATCCCCACCAATATTTTTAGATGCATATATGCACTAGTACCATGCCATACACCCATATACAAACCTAACATCATCTATTAGTACCCTAGCCATTAGCTCCTCATACTCTAGCAAAGTAGGCACAGGATGTGGCTCTTGTAATATGATCTCTGAATCCTCTCTCTTGTACCTAGGGAATGGGCTTGGGATACCCTATACTAGGTCAGACTATCAATGTACCCTATCAAATGGGATTAGCTCCACCTCCTTGTCTTTCTCACCAAATATCCATCTATATCTCTTTAGTGAGAGTGTTTACCTCCTGTTACTTGGCCATACTAGAAACTTGATGTATGACCTCCAAATGATGTCTCTTAGCACTAGTGTACCTAGTACACCCCTGAACCACTCCATGTCATGAGCATAAACTCCTACACCTAATATAGTAAAGTCACCCCTTCACTGCATAAAGCCAATAGGGAACTCTATCTATGTGTACCCTATCCACGATAATCCAACTAACCTTAGCACTCAAATATGTTCATAAGCCCAATAATTCAAAACTAGGTCAACACTAATGCCATATCTCCTATGGGCCCTAAAACCCCATAACTCTCTATATATCTATACCAGTAGAATAAGCACCCAACTAAATATTGTCTACCCTAGCAATAGCTCATCAAGAACCCCTAAATAGTAAATAGGGAAATATCTCATTAGTCAAGTTAGGAAGCCCAAATCATGTCACAACAATCATAAGCATGGTCATGAGTCTCCTCTCAACTAGATCCCTTTGATACAACATTGTATACCTAAATCCCCTAACATGCCATTTGACCTGATCATTCTCATCTCCATATAATAGCTCAATGTGATCATCCCGCTCCTCTCACTCTATGTGGTATATCAGATCACCATGGAATAAAAGTTGAGTAATCCTATACATGTCCTTAGGCAATATGGTCATCTCATCGATTGATTGTAATAAGGTGTTCATAATGGGATCCCATCTTTTGATGAGTGATACAACCTTGGATGTATCTTGAGGTATATGCTGATAATGCCTCTACATTTCTAACCCCACCTCCTCCATGTGGGCCCAGTTGACTAGGGTCATCCCTTAATATATCACTATAAAGATATGTGGTACTCAATCATGTATATGAATTTTCTCCCTAGCCTACACCAATTTAGAGCATGGATTAGTCACCTAAACTGAAGATGCCTATCCTAGCCTACATTACCCTTTAAACTACCTGACCTATTTACCATGTACCCACCAAATATACCCTCTACACCTACAAGGTCTACCTACCTATTTACCTGATACCCACTAGATTTTCCCTCTAAACCTACCCCTCAACCCATGCCTAACATGCAAACATTATTTTTTTCCTTATCTTCTCTACCCTAGTTAACCATTGATGGTCATGATGACCATCGACAATCAAACACCCATATTTTATAGGGTGTTGATCATTGATGATCATATCTAACTATCAATGGTCACTATGGTTGTTTCATGGTCAAAACACCCAAACTCTATCACACGCAAAACACCACGTAAGATGTAATCAATTCTCTTCTTTGTTACCTAGCATACCCAATTTCATCTAACCACCCTATCAATTTTTGTTTTTTCCTACAAGTTTTCCTAAACACCCCTAAAACCTACCTAGGGTATAACAAACACAACATGATCATTTTAACCTACCCTAACCTCCCAACCCAATACAAATGTTTAAAATCAAATCTACACTGTCAAATTAAAAACACCCCTACCTCATTTCTTGACCTTCACCATGGAGTCACCCATAGGATAGCCCATCATCATCCATGCCTGTAAGCTCCCTATTTCTTCATTAGTCCTCTCAGTCCACCCTCCACCTTAGGAGTCAATTTCACCCTCAGCAACCAACCTTAGCAAATACCTTCACCAAAACATGCCAAATTTTATAGAGCTCAAAGTTAAGCAGGCAAGAGTTATAATGTTTAAAAGTGATTCTTTTTTCACTTTTCACCTGTGGATTTTTAGGAATTTCCCCTAACCATCGATGATCTCCCTTGGGATACCTAACCATTGATGGTCAGGTTTCCCACCTTTTTATCTCTTACCTTCTACAATCCATCTCTCTACACACACAACACTTTCTCACCCACCCATGGAGACTACCTTCTCCACCCACCCTGACTACCTCACCACTTTATCGTTAGTCTATTTTGACCCAACTAACATGTGTTTTGAGACACTTTTTTACCTAGTCTTTTGATTACAATGACAATATTTCTATGTTGACCCTTTTTAAACTTGTGCTACCTCATGCTTACCTAACTTGCTTATGTATTTTTAAGAGTACATCCTACCTTAGATACCTGTGACACTTGACCTATTTGTATTGTCCATGAGATCACTTCCTACCTTGGATACCCATCAAAACACCAACTTTGTCTAGGATACTAATAGGTATACCTAGCCTCTATGCCTAAATGTAGTCACATGGTACACTAGTCACTTATCTTTCTAGCACTAACCTTTATTGTTATCAATTATTACAACCTTGTCTTTACATGATCTTGGCTATCACACCTTTTATTGCACCTTGCATGCTTGTTTATTCTTTAGTGACAAACCTATCATCTACCTTCATCCACCTCATCAAACCCATACCCAATTCTATTTTACCTCATTGATTCCTAGTTTGAGGGGGGACAACTCCTCCCATACTTGAGACAACTAGACCTTTGACCAACATCAGTTTTTGTTTTATAGCTCATTCATTCAAGTTACACAATAAAAAGGGGTAAAATGTAGACACCAAAAATCCACACACCATGATTTTGAATTTCAAAATACCTCCCAAACCACCTTAGGACCCCCTTGAGACCATTCAACCCTCTAACCCCTAGCAAATTTTACCCATAATTAGTTTAACTTAACTAGCTTAACCTAACCTTTTACCCATTTTTACCCTTTTCCCTTAACTAACAATGGTTAAGTTAACCACCAACGGTCACTTTGATCATCAACAATCAAGGTCCACCTCCTCAACCACTAACATTCAAACTCACCCACTTTGGTTTTCTAAAAATAACTCATCTAAATCCTATTATGATCTGTTACATGTGTGAGTTAAATTTAGGAGGCATAGTTCATGTGTTGTTGCAACTCTCTTGTCTTGCCTATAAGGGAGAGGAGCAAAGAGGTGAAATCCATATAAAATTATTATCAATAATTTGTTCATCCAAGAGTTTCTTTTTATAGGTAAATCAACATCAACAATCTATCAATCCAATAAACATATTAGAGAGCCAAATAGTTTTCACCTCTCTACCAAGTTCTCAGGTACCATTACTCTATCAGAATCAAGTTAGATTCCACTAACAAGTCAACTACCTTAACCATCCACCCAATCAACTTATAGTAAAATAAGTATTTGTTTCTCAGTATTCATTTACTTTATTTCTATTTCATAATCAATCTAGGTCTTATCCATCTCTCAGAATCCTTTTGGATCTCATCAATCAATCCTTTACCAACCTAGATTCTTGCACAATAACCATTGATAGTTTTCAAAACCACTAATGATTTATCTAACCATCAGTGGTCACCTTGACTACTGATAGTCACCTTAATCATTGATGTCCACCCCAACCATCGATGGTCACTGTAGTAGTGAAAACCGACAAGATAATTTCACCTAACTACATCTAATAAAATCTAATTTTCTATGTTTCTACTTATTCTTAGACCCTTTTTTAATTTTTTAAAGTATACCCCAACTCTCTAGCACAAGTATTAATTATTTTATCTCTAATTTAATCATTTATAGTCTATTTTCTAAGCAAGTATTCTTGTATTCAATTTTAGTACATATGGTTTATTGATGCAAGTACTTTCTTTTCTATTTTATAAACTTAATTATTTCAAATGTGTGGATTGAAAACCCCTAAGGAATATCTCACTTTCAGGATCTATCTATCACTAGGCAATCCACCCAAATATCTATCTAACAAACAAGTTTACTTTAGTGCTTTCTTATTTATAGGTCATCCTCCCAAGCCAAAGAGGAGCTCTTCATAATCTTCTAATTTAACATGCACACTATTAATCAGGTTTTTTAACCATACCTATACTTATTTTCTTCTTTCTTTTTTCTAATAATAAGAAAAAAAATTAGTGAAACACCAACACTAAATAGTTGTCAATATATTATTCTATATGTAGACTTATACATGTGGTAAAATATTACCCCTTAAACAAAATAGAGGCATATAGTATTTATGACCTAGACCATGACATCAAGAATTTAAAATACCTTCCTACCCTAAAAAACCAAGTAAAACAAGTAGCACATATAGTTAATGAAGTGAACTTTATCCAAAAACAAAGAAATCAATACTCCTAGCCTCAAAATCAATTTGGTTAAATATTTCCTCCCCATCCATGGATGGGACCATGGGTTGGACAAGTCACACCACCAATATGGGGGCCACCATAACCATAGCTATGGAGTACTGAAGAATGGATGTTGTAGGTGTGGATAATTCCTCAAAATCCTTCACAACCTTGGGCACAACAATAAAACTCACAATCACATTGGGTACAACAATCACCATCTCAATGGTCAAATCAACAATATCAACCACAAAGAAGGTTTCCTCCATAACAGGACTTGATGCCTTCACAATCTTAGCTATCACCAATTAAGAAAAATATTAAGCAACCATACTTACCTTCCCAACTAGTGGTAAATCCTTATAATAGGAAAAATACATCTATCTATGGAATTGATCAAGAAAGTTATATTGAAATTGGTTTGGTAGAATGTAATAATGTTCAACTCAAATTAGAAAAAGTAGTAGGAGATTCACCCATTATCATAACCAATATTCTCATTGATGAAAACAATCCAGAGCCACCTATAGTCTAAGAAATAATTTAATAAAATGTATAAGCCACAACCACACCAACTTTAATTTAAAATCCCCCTATTGTTCTATTTTTTGAGAGACATAATGAAGAGAAACCTAGGGAAGATTCTAAATTGATGCATGGATTAAAAGAGATGAAGATAAAAATTCCACTGCTAAGAGACATTAAGGATATCCCTAAGTTGAATCAAATCAATTAAATATTGTGCATCAAAAAACCAAGATTAAAGAAGCAATATTTTAAAATAATTCAAGTATCTGGAAAAATTATTGATTTACTAGCAGGAAACATACTTGTTCCTAAATATGGAGATCTTGGTAGTCTTGTGATGAATGTGAAAATTGAGAATATGTCCATTCCAAATGTGCTTGTAGATCTACATGATACCATCAACATAGTAGATTCTTTATCTCTCATAGAGCTTCAACTTACCACTACAATCTTGCAAATGGTAGATCAATCCACTATTAACCTTGAAGGAACTATATATAATGTACTAATCACCATAGAATGTTGGGAATATCCAATGGATTTCATGATCCTTTAACCTAGACCAAAGAGTGTAGGATATCTAATAATTATTGGTATACCTTAGTTAGCTATAGTTGTAGTAAAAATTAACTATAGATATGGAAACATGACCATTTCTAATAGAATTCATGCTAAACAAATATCTCGCTATCCACTTGTTAGACCTTCAATGGGTCTTTTTTTTAAAATATGGGTAGATCATCATGAATAAAACTAAACTAATGTGTCTTACTTAGCCATGATTACCATCAAAGAACACATCGAAGAGTTCAAGTAATAAATAACATAAGATTTAGACCAAGAAATCCTAGCTTTGAAGTCTAATAGTTTTTCTCCAAAGTGCAATAGTTTTTCTCTAAAGTCAGAAATCCTATCTCTGAAGATCAATAACTCATCTTTGAAGACTAATAGCTTATCTTCAAAGACTAGTAGCTTAGCTCCAAACACTAATAGGTATGCTTTGAAGATGAAAAATAATGAATGGGAAGAATCCACCTCTATTATTGAGAATTAAAACAATGCCATAAGTTCACCAAACATGTTATCTAGTCCATAAGACATCCAACAATCCATAGTTGACTAGGCTCAAAATGGGCAAAATTTATTTTTACATGATTATCATTGTCCATTGACCAATATGCTTTCCACAAGTAAAAACTTTTACAAGGGCATAGATATAATTAATATGTTACTACCACACACATGTCCATTTATTTCCTTGATGAATGAATACAAGTACTTAAATTCTATTATTCCATGCACTAAATAGATTGTTATCCAACCTAGTAAACTATTGAATATCAATAGCTCATTAATTGAACAGGAAAGAATAGTGTTTAATGTATTGGTACAACATATAAAATATTTTTATTGGGATTATAGTGATATGAAAGGAATGCATTCCAGTGTTTGTAAACATCACATCTACACTAAATATGTTAGACTAGATAGACAACCACAATGGAGAATTAACCTAGCCTTGAAAGAAATAGTTAAGAAGGAAATATAAAAACTATTGGATGTTAGTTTTATTTATCACATAGTTGATATTCAATGGGTTTCACCTCTAGTCATTTTACCTAAAAAGAATGGAAAATAGAGAGTTTGTGTATAATACATAGAATTAAAAAAGCCACTATGAAAGACGACTTTCCCTTGCCTTTTATTGATCAAATTTTTGATATTTTGGCAAGAAAATAGTATTTTTCTTTCTTATATGGATTTAGTGAACACAATAAAATCATAATAGCCTCTAAAGAGTAAGATAAATCTACATTTACCTACCCCTAGAGAACATATGCTTATGCAATCCTTCCTTTAGATTGCGTAATGCACTTGCTACCTATCAAAGAGTAGTGTTAGCCATCTTTTTATGATCTTATAAATGATTATGTGAAAGTGTACATGGATGATTTAATTATCCATGGTACTATATTTGATGAATATTTGAAAATTTTAGATAAAATACTTACTATATGTGAGGAACACCAAGTATCTTTGAGTCATGAGAAGTGCATCATAATCGTTGATGAAGGGATAATCTTAGGAAATCATAACTCTTCTCAAGGAATAAAAGTAGAACCCAAAAATATTGAGGTAATTTTTAAACTCCCCATTCCACAAACACAAATAAATGTTAAAAGTTTTCTTAATTATGTAGGATATTATAAGAGATTTATTGAAGATTTCATTAAAATAGCTACACCTATGCTTTTTTTACTAACAAAATATAGTGAGTTTATATGGAATGATAAGTGTCAAGAATATTTTGAAACATTAAAGGATAAACTCATATCTACTCTAATATTGAATGGACCTAATTGGGAAAAGCCTTTTCATATCTATACCAATGCTTCCAATAATGCATTAGGAGTAGTTAGAGGACAAAGAGATGAGGATGGAAAGATGTATGCCATTTATTATATTAGCAAGAATCTTACTTCCATGGATAAGAACTACACTACCACATTCAAAAAAAATCTTGTTATTATTTATGCTATAAATAATTTTAAGCATTACATTATTGGTTATCAAATATTTATTTATATAGATCATTCACATATTAAGTACTTAATGAATAAAACTATAGTAGATGGAAGAATAATTAGATGGATATTATTGATGCAATAATTTGACATTACCATCATAGACAAACCAAAGAATTATAATGTTCTTTCTGACTTTTTGTCTAGATTGATCACTATAGGTCAAGATGAACCTATGGAGGAATCTTTTCCAAATGAATAACTACATTATATGTTTGCATACTTCTCATGGTTTGCAAACATGTCAAATTACTTGGAAATAGTTAAGTTTCCTCATTCCTTTATCTTTAAAGAAATAAAATATTTGGTTAGAGCTAGTTCTCATTTCAAATGGTTTAAAGACATGTTGTTTAAAACTGGCCCTAATCATGTACTTCAAATATGTGTTAGAGAAGATGAAGTGTATGACATCATAAGAGTATGCCATAGTGAACCAGGAAGAGGACATTATTCAACAAAAAAAACCATTCATAAAATCCTTAGTGAAGCTTCTTACTATCCATCTCTTTACAAGACTATAAAAAGGTTTGTATGAAAATGTGATCCCTCCCAAAGGATGGGTATGCCTACTCTATCCTTTGAAATGTCTCTTCATTCTCAACTAGCTTTATAAACATTTAAAAAATAGAATTTGGATTTTGTTAGACCAATCAACCCACCATCTCAAGGAAAATAATATTTATTAGTATGTACTAATTGTGTTATTAAGTGGGATGAGGTACATGCACTCACCTTTTTTAGGCAAGAAATGGTCATTGATTTCTTATATCATAAGATCATGATAAGATTTAGAGATCCTAGATATATCATTTTAGATCAAGGACCCCCATTCATGTCTAATATGATCAAGGATTTTATAGAACTATACCAGATCAATTACAAGAAATCCTCACCATATCATCTCCAAGCTAATGGGAAAGTAGAGGTCACTAACCAAAATCTAATTTTTTTGACTAAAATAGTGAAGAGTGGTAGAAAAGATTGGGTAGATAAATTACCTGAAGTAGTTTAGACATACAATACAACATGTAAGACAACCACATAATTCTCTCCACATGAACTTGTGTATGGAAAAAAACCTTTATTACCAATAAAATTTGAATTGTAGGCATTGAAGACAATAACTGATATGGGAATTGATATTGATGAAGCCAAAAAATAAAAAATCATGCAACTAAATAGATTAGATGAAATGAGAATAGACACACTCACTCAAACTAGCATGATCCAAAAGTAGTAAAAGCAGTGGCATGATACACATATCAGAGAAAGATAGTTTCAAGAGAGTGATTGGGCACTTCTATTTGATTTTGAATTCTATAATTTCAAGGGTAATCTTAGGACAAGATATTTGGGACAATACCTAATTAAATCCATTTTTAGTAATGGGTCTATCTAGCTTCATCCAATTAATGGTGATTTAAGGACACTTTTAGTCAATGGTCATAGGCTTAAGGTGTACAAAAGACCTCTTAGTAAGAAAGAATGTATTTCATAAAATAAAGACTAATTTAACCTTGTGGAAGAACTTGGTTCTTCTACTAAGGCCAAATTATCATTATGCAAACATCCAATAAAGGAAGAGTGTTAAAAGCTAGCAAATGGTGGTTCCCCTCCCTTCAAAATTCAAATAAACAAATAAATAAATAAATAAATAAAAATGAGAAATATATATATTAAAAAAAAATACTAAAAGGTGAAAACCAAAAATGACACTTTTTAAAATAATTTTCTAAAATAAATATGAATTGTTATCAACTAACCTATCTTTTCAAACTTGTTTATCCTTGTAGGACACATGAAAACTTTCAAAGATAGGCATGAATCCATATAATAGAGATAAAGTTATATTTATTTCCCAAAAGATTAGGCATTTTCTATTTCATGTCATGCATGTATGATTTTAGACACTAGAAAAATGCACATGATGGTTCTACATGTCGAAATGCCTTGAAAAACCTTAAGGACCACCTAACCCTTCTCAACCTACTAACCAACCCATTAGACCTTGAGTCTAGTTAGCTACGTAGCTGACTAAACTCACTAACTTACTAACTTAACCATCACCCAACCTCTTTTAACCCAACTTGACCCCTTTTCTTTCAGACACTCAATCACAGATAGTTATCTTGACCACTGATGGTTAGGTTGACTGTCAATAGTTAGGTCTTCCTTATTCTTACATAAATACTAGCTGTGCAAGCTAACACTACATAATTTAATAAATCTACATTTTTCATTACTAATGAACTTCTAAGCATCAAAATCAGCAAGTAAACCTCCTAGGTAACCTTTTATCCTCCATCTCTCTTTGCCTATAAAAGTAGGGGAGTAGGAGGTGAAATGAATCCATCATCACAAGCATTCTTGAACATAAGTATTCAAGATTCTAGTTAGCCAGTCTTCTTCTAGAAATTTATCAATAGCAATAGAGATCTGAATCTTTTCCAAAATTAATCTTGAGGTAAAGTACCATTACTTTTCAAAAATTACTCTAGCCATCAACCATTAGCCATTTAACAAGTAACAGGTATACTTGTACTTCAGTTTTGTTATTTATATCTCTAACCTCTATCTTCCACTAGACTTTTCTACACCTATCTTTCAACCTCCTATTTTTGTCCAGACCCTTAAATAGATTCTTACGTGATCCTTGATCTAGTCTGTAACTCTTTTTTTGAGTACCTCCAAAATTCTATTAGAAACCATCAAATGTCAACATAATCACTAATGGTCACCTACAACTACTGATAGTTACCCAACTATTGATGATCAACTTAACCATTGATGGTCAACCCAACTACCGATGGTCATTGTGGCATGAAATAACAATAATTTATTTTTGACCCCTTACCTCCAACTAAATCTAACTTTCTATGTCCCTACTTGTTCACAGACCCTTGTTTTATTTATGAACCTGAACTGATCTATTTTAGCATTAGTATTAACTCACTATTGATATATTTAGTTATTTTCATTTTTAAGCATCTATCTCTTCTTTTATTTTATTTTAGTTACTTTATGTTAGTTGATGCAATTATCTTTCTTTTATCATCTCTAACTCAATTGTTATCAAATAATGGATTAACAGCCTCCTAGTAAGCTCATGCTTCTTAGATCTAACTCGCGTTAGGTAGTCTACCTAACTATCTTACTAACAAGACTTTTTTTTAGTGTTTTTCTATCTATAGGTTATTCCTTCCAAGACAAAGAATACTTAACCCAACTATCTTACTAACAAGACCTTTTTTTAGTGTTTTTCTATCTATATGTTATTCCTTCCATGACAAAGAAGAGTTATCCATACTCATTTGGATTACGTGTGCATCAACAACTACGTATTTCTACCACACCTTTATTACTAGTTTTTTATCTTCTTCCAAAATAAAAAATATGAGAAAAAATTAAGAGAAACATTTTGGCATGCCCAGTGGGACCCTAACATCATATAGGTTACCCTTTTCTTCTTTTATTATATGCTCATACAACAAAATATGAAATTTCTTTTGGACTTAAAATAAACCTTGCATACATTGATTGCTTGCTTTTTTTAGTTCATTTACCTAACTTAAAAGCAAAGTTATTAATTGAATTTTCACTCTTGTTATCACACACTTTACCAAACCACATAATCAATCAACACATCAAAAAAAAACTTGACACAAGGCCTGACTAGGATTTCATCACCTAGCGGTAACCTTAACCTTTCCTAGTAATCCACTTAGAGGTCATTACTAAGGGGAAAACCAACTCAGCTCTCTGGTTGAGTATAGACTCTAAAATTTAGTATATTTTAGCTAAGTACCCGACACCCTTATTGTTGTGGTGTGTGAAGTGAGGAGGTAGGACCCAATATTAAGCCATGTACTAATGTTTAAAACAAATTCTTTTGTATATCTTTTAATACCTAAAACCAACCTTAGATTTCCTCTTTAATACTTGATATTCAAACCAAAATTCCTCTTCACACTTTCTAAGGCATAAGCCAAAAGTGATCTAAAAAGAATCCAAAGTTTTAAATACACTTTAGTGTATTTTTGTATTTGAGTTTGAGTTGTGAGATTTTAATTATGTATTTTCTATTCCTCACA
This sequence comes from Torreya grandis, assembly GCA_037957365.1. NCBI lineage: Eukaryota > Viridiplantae > Streptophyta > Pinopsida > Cupressales > Taxaceae > Torreya > Torreya grandis. The sequence goes on from JARHVA010008090.1 coordinate 459,412, forward strand.
TGGTCTTTACTAGACAATAGTTGAGAAATAAAACAAACCAAGAACCAAAATCTTCCTCTTCCTCTTCTTCCATGGAGTATACTTTCAATTTTGAGATTTATCCTCATCATTCTCCCCCTCCTACCATGCTTTGGATAGTTGTCGAGGATGATGCAGGTTTCACTACCTTCCTTGATAACAACCTTGTAGCCCTTCAATATTACCTCAACACCTTAGCTCACTACACCCCTATTGCGTTAGTTCCTCCTATGGATCCACCTTATGGTATGCCTCCCTATATTATGATGGGTGATACCTCTACCCAACATATGATCACCCAAACATCTTCTTCCAATCATATCCCATCCACTACCACCACCCAAACCCAATCCAACATCACAACAAATAGCCAAACACCTCCTACAGCAATCAACACCTCCAACATAGGGGTAACCTCATCTTTTGTTACCCATACCTCATATACGATGGGGGTTTCTTCTAACTCTATTTTCACCATTCCCCTTATCACTACCTACCCACCAATTTCCACCCTACTTCAAAATTTGGTGATTTCCATACCTCCTACCCTTCTACCTATTAGCACAAGATTCACCACTCAAACCCAGCCATATAACAACCCATCCATACCTCCAAATCAACCCATATCAATCCCTTAAAAAACACCCATGACATCCTACCAATATGTTCCTAATCTACAAGGATACATAGGACATTCTACCCAATCTTTTCTTCCCATTAACTCTTATATGGCACCATCCCAACCTCCAATGACCACATACCAATATGTGGCATCTTCTCAACCTTCCATCACTTATCCATATATTATTTACACTCAACCTTAACCAAACTTACCACATAATTATGGATCTTCCCAACCTCAAATAGATTTGGTCAAAATGTTAATAGACAAAATGACCAACCTAGAGTCATCTATCTCTAGGGCTCATAACCTTTTATCTTATGATTGAATATACAACGAACCTATTCACCCATATATCCCTATCTAATCTTATCCTCCTCAATGGGAACTAACCAAGTTTTCCAAGTTACAAAGCAAGGAGGACCCCCCAAAACACTTGAGAGCATTTTTCCATTCTTGCTCTTCTCCTTTGTACCTTCCCCATATCTTTATCTAGACCAGATTTGGATTGGTATAGTGCTCTCACCAAGCACTCCATATTTTCATTTTCTCATATTTGCCAAATATTTTTAGATCATTTCTCATTCAATATATCTAAAAATGTCTCTATTACCTACCTCTACTCCATTAGGCAATTTGATGATGAATCAATTTCTGATTTTGTTGCTAGATGGAGAGTTCTTATCAACAAACTCTTTTTATCTTTACCTCAACTTGAGTTGATTGAACTCTTATCTTATTGTTGTGCCAAACATATCTCCCCTACTCTTCAAGTTCAAACTTTTAGGACTTTTGATGAGGCTTTCACTATGGCACAAAAATTAAAAATTAAAGCCATTGATGAGGGAAAGTTGAAAATACTGAACACAAATTCTAGCTTTAAATCCAATGACCCTTCCTCAACTAAAACAACCAATAAAACTAACCATCCTAATACCAAACCCAAGGCATATACAAAATTGGTTTTCCTTAAAATCACTCCACCACCAACTATCAACCAACCCAACCCAACCCAACCAATTCATCTAACTCTTCCAACCAATAAAACCGAAACCAAAACTAAGCTATCCCATAATAATATAATCCAATAGGGGAATCTTATGCTTCATTTTTGAATAAATTTCTCAAATCAAACATCATACAAATTCCTCCCATAAAACCTCCCCAATAATTTGATGCTTCTTGTCCTACACCTAGGTCATACAATGGGAACAATCTATGTGCTTTCCACCATGTCATTGGACATAATGGTAGTAGATGAAACACCTTAAAACTATTTTACAAAACATGATTGATAAGGGAGAACTTATATTTGATAATCCCAATGCACCCCCAAATCAATCCTTTGACATCTTTCGTAAACCTTTTCCCAATCATGTCCCTACTACCAACTATGATGATAATAAAATAAAATAATGTCATACTCGTGAGGTCCATATGGTTAATGTCATTATTAGTGAACCTATCATTAAAGAGACCATTACCTCAACTACCTCATCCTGCACTCCACTTATTTAAGTAGTGGACTCACCTTCTATTCCTTTGGACACCCAAATAGAGTAATCAACCACCCCTCTTTCTCTACTTGCTGAGACCATGGACCTATCCACATCTCCTTCAATATAAATACCAAAGGAGGCAACCATTTCTTCAACCACCTCTTCCCCCACTCCACTTATGAAGTGGTGAACTTACCCACCATTCCTTTGGACACCCAAACAAAAGAAACAACCATCTCCATTCCTTCATTTGGATCCATCACACCTTCCTCCCCTCTCATAGAATCACCCATCCTTTCTTTGGGAACCAACCCAAAACAAGATATCACCTTACCTACACCTTCCATGGAGGAAACATCCTCCCAAATCTTGGGAATTACATAAATAACAAAGGTAAATAAACCATTCCCTCACCTCAATCCATGGGCTTAATCTTTTAAACCAATGACCAAAGAATTAAACCTGTTTACAAATCCTTCTCTAGATTGGCCCAAAGTCTAGAGTTCATTTTTCAACCCAACCTAGATAGACCCACCTTTTCGCATCATCTTAGGCTCCCTTAACAAAACAAACTTGATACTTCAACCTCACTTACATCCACCATCAAAACTATCATTACCTCAACCCCATCCTCAAATACTTCCTCCTCTAAAACCATAGGGAACCATCCAACCCACCTCATCTAAAATTTTCAAATCACCTTATGCCTCTCTAACCAAACCCATCAAGAATATAAGAATACTTCCTACACCTATCCTTTCTCACCCATCTTTGAGGTTAGACTTAACCCCATCTAGTCCACCAAATAAAACCTTAACCAAACCTATCAAAAAGGTGGAACCACATAAACTCCCACCTTGAACTAGAGCTTTAACACCTCCTCACCTCTTAACATATATCTTAAGACCCCATACTTATACCATCTCATGAGCTCATCCTTCTACCATGAAGGTGAACCCTCCCACAAATACCTATTACTCATCTTTTAAACCTTTTCTTTTTACTCTACCTACACCTACCTCTACCAAATCATCAAACTCCCCATCATTATTAACTAACCTATCTACCTCTATCTTCCCACCTATTTATAAACCTTCATCATCCACCTCAAAACTGATCATAACCAAACCATCCCAACTAAAACCACCTACCAAAATCATTCCACCACCTAAAATTTTTGTAGTGAAGCCTACTTCTAAGAAGGCTCCTACTCCTAAAACCAAAAACCCAACACCCTCAACACCTTTGCTCAAATATTATTTGAACATTATACAAATGTTATTTTAAACATATTCCTTAATCCTACCACCTATAAAACCTTTTGACCTTTCACATCCTTAACCATCATGGTTCAATGAAAATTTGATCTACTTATACCATAGGACTCTTAGACGTGATACAAACAACTATAAAGCTCTCCAAACACTTGTCCATAGTCTATGGGATGATGATGATGTGTTATCAGATAAACCTCCCTTGATTCCATTACTAACCCAACCACCAATCCAACCTATCCAACCCTTACCTAATCCCCCACTCTCACCCAAGAGTGAGGAAGAACTGAAGTAACCATCTATCCTAACACCTCCCCTAATCTACACTATCCATATGGTTACCTAATCAAGGGCCCAACAAAAGGATAATGGAAAAGTAAAAGTGTCCATACCATGGATATACCCTTCTACCCCCAACCTTTCAACCAAACACAAGCACCCTCACCTTTACCTTCACCTTCACTAAAACCCAAAATATCCATTTTGGGTACCTCTCCTTCCAACCCTTCTAAATCCATCTAGTGAGTAGTGTTAAAATAAATTCACTAGACACTAGTGAAGATGAGCCTTTAAAAACTAATTAACACCTCACCCCATCACTTCCAAGCATTTATATAGGCCTTTTAATCAATAGAGATTTAACCAAAAGACCCTCAACCTCTTGCATCCTTTATCAAATCCCTTCAACTTTATACCTTTATCACATTCTAGGATTCAAAAGTACCTTATGTTCATTTTGAAGATCCTAGTCCTCCCCTCTTCATCACTACATACATCAGTTAAACCTACATCAAAAGGGTGAGGATTGATGGAGGAGATAGTATTAACATTATCTCCTCTCATGCTTATGACCAACTTCAACTACCTAAGAATAACATGTCAAAAACTACAATAGTCCTCTACTCTTTCAATGATATTATGTCCACTACCTTGGGGACAATCATCCTCCACATTTGCTTGTGACCTTACACAATTATATAACTCTTTTACATTATTTATGGCAAGTTCTAATATAATGTATTATTTGGGTAACCTTGGATCCACACCATGAGTTTTATCCCATCCACCTTACACCGATGTGTCAAGTTCAAGAATGAGGTTCAAGTTATTACCATAAAATCTGACCCTAGTCCTTTTTCATCTTGAACAATGGCATATCATCCCAATGATGTTCTTATTCCTCCCTCATTCACCTCACCACCAACCAAAAACAACTCTATCCCTACCAATGATTAAGCTTCAACTAGCTCATCTATCCCTTCTTCTTAGATCCCCGTAGAGGACCCCTTGGAACCCACGTTCTAACATCTCTCACTGGGGGAGTATTATATTTTAGCCTTGGATACCTTCCCTATTCATCAAGAGTATGGGAACCTCAACCATGATCCTAGCTATGACCCTAATATCAGAACCCTCATCCCTTTCAAGCCTCCCAACTATAAAACTAACTTAATCTATGGGGGACTTGATCATCCCCTCCATGCTTCCACCACTACCTCTTCTATCCAACTATTTACCTTTAACTTCTCCTATCTTAACAAATCAACATTCACCAAATTATACCTTCATAGGTGTGCATAAATGGGATTTGGCCTTTGCCTTTATGAATAGGGACCTCATGAGTTACCCTTAATCAAAACCCAAAAACCTTGTGAGATATTTAGCCTAGTGTTGATAACACTAGAAGAGCCCACCAATTCGCCTAAACCTATTTCCACTATTGATGAGGATATTCCATCCTCACCAACCCCATCTCCTTCAAAGTTTGAGGATTTTTATATCATCCCATATAATTTTTTTAACCAATAACATTAGTTTGGCCCCCTGACCTATCAAAAGGATGGCCAAACTAAAACCCTTCCTCTCATTCATCTTGAAATGGTAGAAAATTATTATCCTACCATCAACACCATCCACTATAAATATGATGATTCAATTCTGACCTACCTCAGTGTGAGGGATTCTTCTATCCACAAATATTTTCCTCTTAAGAACCAAACCATAATCCACTATCGATGTCAACTTGGGTACTCAAGTAACCCCCACAATGTCAAGATTAGTCAATCCTTAGATTCCATAGAGCAACAATATTACCCTTATTTCCTTTATAATTAAAGCATAAGGTTTTCTTATTCCTATCAAGATATGCCCAAAATTAACCCTTCCATATCCCTCCACAACATTATCACCCATATTGATCCTAATCCTATTTGGTAAAGTCTTCATAGGATATACCCTCACATCACCCTTTTAGTCAAAGAAGAGCTTTAGCATCTCTTATTTGTTGACTTCATCCAACCCAAATATCATCCCTAATGGGTTTATAACATCATTCCCATCACCAATCCTATAGGGGGACTTCACCTTTATGTTGACTTTCATGACCATAACCTTGCTTTCCCAAAAGATGACTTCCTTTTGCTTAGCATTGACTAACTTGTTGATCTTAAAACTAGCCATTAGATGTTATCTCTCATGGATGGTTTCTTAAGATATAATCAAATCTTGATTTCCCATAAGGATCAACATAAAAATTCTTTCATCACCCCATGGAGAAACTTCTTTTATAGGGTCATGCCATTTAGTCTGAAGAACACTTAAGTAACCTACTAGTGTGCGATGACTTACATATTCCATGATCTCATCCATAAAATTGTATAGGACTATGTAGATGATCTCATTGGGAAATCTAAACATCACAAGGATCATCTAGTCATTCTCATAGTCATCTTTGAATGCCTAGTAGTGCTTAACCACCTTCATGTTTACCAAGAGTGAGTCAAGCATGCCTATAGTAAACACATGAAAGAATGAGAATTCAATATTAGAGACCTCATCCTAAAGTAAAACCAACATGTAACCAATATAGATAAAATCAAAAGAGGAAATTTTTATTTTAATTGGCTTAGACCCTACATCATAACCCATAATTATATATTAGGATCTTACCATTTGTCCTCTCTCAAAGGCAAACTAGAACTAGAGCCTCTCAGTGTTTCACATCTACATCCTTTTGGCTATTAAATAGGGATCAAACTCACCTTCTTTTCTAACTTAAGCTCATCCATTTATTTACAATATTATCACTTGTACTTACTAATCCCTATCCCTTTGAGGAAAATTGATTACAATATAGAACCCTGTGATTAACCATTATAATCATAGTCTAATCCTAAATATGGGTACCATGTCTCTACCCATATCATGGTTCTCATGGATACTTTTCATCTCTAATCAGATGGAGTCTCATGGTCATTATCTCTCAAAACCACCCCTTTCACCTATCATTAGCCTTTTATGTTAAAGTTTTGCCCTCAAAAAGGTAAACCACTAAAGTCTATATAGACTTGTCCATGCCTAAACCTAACATCAAAACAATGTGGGATACCAAAATATCACTTGGGTCATATTTCTCTAGCATAGAAGACTAATCCTTTAAAGGATAACTACCTAAAAAACTAAATTTCTTAAAAGATAGACTGCTCCCTTAAAGGATAACTACTAAATAAATAAACCCAAAATTAGACCCCTCCCTTGAAGGATGACTAAGGCAACTTAGTTAAAATCAATCATTTGAAGCTTCCCACATCAATAAACTTCAAAAACTTATCAAAACAAAAGCAACAAATATATAAAAATCAAAAAAATATATCCCAAAAAAGTTACCATTAGCTTTCATTAGTAGACTTCCTATATCGATCAGTCTACACCTTGCATATAGACATGGACTTGTCTAATATGGTTTTTAGGTCACCTATAGAAGGGGAAAACTAACCCACATAATGTTACCTTACCTATTACCCATTTACCTTTCACCTACCACCTACCTCACCCTTCTACCATCTAAAAATCAAAGGATTATAAAATTACTTGACACAATATGAGCAAGACACATTTTTATCAATAAAATAATGCTAATGTGAAGAATTTGAAAGGCTTATGTTCCCTAAGACAATCTAACTTTGGTTTTATTTTGTCCTTACCAATAAAAAACACCATGTTTTTTCCTTATTCTCTCATCATTAGTTCATGCAAACATATGTCTCATGATTCTCATCTCTTTTCTCACATTTAGTTGGTTATCTAACTTTATGTGCTCATTAATAACCATAATCATATATCATAAAACATCACATATCCATAAACAAAAATAAACCATCATATCACAAACCACATCAATAACCATAAATTAGGCCACACATCATCATCAACATCATATCCATGAACAAATCAAAACAACATCATCCATGCCTAAATCTAACAAATCCACATCTCATAATCATAAGCATAAAACATCAAAAAAACTATTAAAACATGAACCATACATTACATATACATACATACATACATATATACATATATATATATGTATGTATATATATATATATATACATATATATATATATATATATGTATATATATATGTATATATATATGTATGTATATATATATATATGTATGTATATATGTATGTATATATATATATATATATGTATGTATATATATATATATATATATATATATATATGTATGTATATATATATATATATATATGTATGTATATATATATATATCATGAACCTCATAAACATCATATAAATCATACATCATGTCATCAAAATAAATAAATACATGTAATAATATATAATCTCTCTCTCAAAAACATGTACATCTCACTACATCAGAACACAGGGTGATATCAAAATCATGTAAATCTATATCTATACATCATAACATATCATATCATACCCCTGGGGCACCAATACCACTGGACTCACTTGCACTATCACTTCCATCTAGTTTTGATCCTCTTAGGATGCCTACCTATCCACCCATTGATGTGGCCCACTGACCTAGAGTTGCCTAAATTGCCCTACCTGCTAAACTAGCCCTATACTCACCCCATCAGGGCTACTTAAGACACTATGTCAGAACTATGGCCTCATAATACCTCAACTCCTCCACTATGGCCAAATACCACACCATAAGGATGGTACTTAGTGGTATTACTAGTGTTATTACTACTCCTCCCTCTATCTCAAGGGGTCCCTCTCTTGGGTCACCAAACCCAGTGAGGTCTTAGTCTAATCTCTCTCACTTGTAAGGGTGGAAATCTAACCCTATAATATCATAATATGTCCCTATAATGTGGCCACTTGTCCTTGTAACCCTATAATCTATGCCTATGAAGTAACCAATACCACTCCTACCTATCCATTAGGGCCACCACCCTGTACCTGTACTTCATTTGGATCCACATGTTTCTATTCAAATTTTGCTTTCAAATTCAAAGGAGAGAAAATGAGAAACTTAAGAAGGAATAGTCAAGGCTTGATGTGTACCTGGATATAGTCTGTGCACCGTAATCCAGACGCTGTGAGTACTCCTCTTTGGCTGTGGAGGAATGACACCTGCAAAGAAAAGAAACTTGGATAAAAGAAGGCGTTAAATGGACAGATGGTGAGTTGCCAAGCGAAAGCTTGATCCCAAAAGTATGGAAACTCCCTTAAGGGATATAAACCCACTAATCAAATAAAAGAAGTGTCTGATAAATAATAGAATGATAAAGAATTGAAATGATAAAAGATGAAATGATAAAGGGAAGCAAAGGCTTACTTGAAAGAAGCTATCGAACTAATCACAGTCGCCGGCGTCGGTGGTCCTACCGGCGTTGGTTGGTCAAGGTGCAGACGTCGGTTAATTTGTTGACGTCGGTTGGGGTAGTGACCGGCATCGGTAGAGGTAAAGGTCTTTGGATGAGGTCTGGTTAGGTCTGTGGTCCGTGGACAGGGTCTGGTCAGGGTCTGGGTTTATTTGAGTGGTCTTGAGATGAAGTTTTGGGCTTGGATGAATGGTCTGGGGTCTGGGTCTGAGAGTCTGATTGAATGGACAGAGTGTATGGTCTGACAGAGGACAGAGGCAATAGGGAGATGGTGAAGTAAAGATTTGGGTCTGGCTTAATTAACAGTCTGGTTTGGAGAGAGGGAGTGTTGAATCTAATTCATAAAACTTAGAAGTAAATGACTAGAAAACACAAAGAAAACATAGACAATATACTTACATGTGCCTTATTGAAGGTGTGCTACTGATGATTCCCATACTCGCTGTTGATGTAGCCTGTGTGGAGAACCTGTTGCTGATGGAGAACCCTGAAGCTATTGCTGCACCTGAGGGAGAGAGTGAGAGGCTTGACTGAGAGATTTGGCAGATTGACGGATGGTCGAAGACTGAAGATTGAAGGATTCATGATTTGCTTCCAGAGATTAGCCAATTTCTGATTGGGATCGTCAAAGAGTCAGAAAAGTTGGTTAAGTATAACCAACATCGGTGATTCTATCGGCGTTAGTCGATATTTGACCGACGTCAGCGGGGTTAGAACGGGCAAAAAGAGCCACTAAGCCCATTTTTCATCCCCAAGTGCACTATCCATTGGAGAATGTCGAGGGTTGGGCTAAATACGCACGAGAGTTTGTTAGACGGTTAGAGAGAAATAAGAATTGGTCTTGGGTGAGTCATAGGATGGGAATTAGTCCAAGGTGAGGTGTCCTAAGCGAGGTGTCATGGGTGATGTGTCCAAGGAGGGGGGGGTTAATTCAAAATAAGTTAATTATTTTAAATTAGTAATTGTTAGGAATAGGTTAGGAATGGACTAAGGGGGAAAGTGACCAAGGGTTAGACACTATTTAGGTGTCTACATTTGCCCCTTCTTGTCTTGTTGGTTGCTCTAAACGAACTGCAAGACAAAAATAGGAGTCGGTTGCCCCTGGTATGGGATAAGGTTTGATTTTGTCTTGTTGGTTGTTATGGCGAACTGCAAGACAAAAAAATGAATGTAGATTGCCCTGATTATGGGATGAGGTATTCCCCCTCAAAGCAGTAGATGAGTGAAGGGAACCTGGAATCAGGTGCTGATTTGACAGAGAGTGGATAAAAAGAATGAAGATAGAGTGAGAACACTACAAAAGTTGTGATTGCGTGCATACCACTTCACGAGGATGGTCAGGTCAAATTGTCGCAGGTTGAGGGTCAAGGAGTGCCAAAATTGAAATAACCGGGCCCCAACATTTAGTCATCTACTGATTGGGTTGTTCAATCTAAACTAAAGCTCCAATGGTCATTGTGTTCCAGGTATCCCAGACTTAGGAAGTGCTCCCAAAAACACAAAAAAGTCACAAGTAGTGCGGATCAACTGGCTTGCGATCCTATACTTGTGAAGGTTAAAAGCGTGTGCACAATTTTGCTAACCAATCATGAGGTAGCAAACATGCAAAAACAACCAAGGCAAAATTGCTTTTGGAAGTAATCACGGTTAGAGGAGATGGTCATGATCTCCAATGTCTGGTGGTTGATGGATAGAGGCAAAAGTGATTCAAGTGTGCCCCAGGGGGCCAAAATGACATTGTCTGGAGGACTGACTGATTGGGGGCATGATTTTGGTCATGGCCAAGAATAAAGGAGGTTGGAAGGATGCCGACGCTGGTAATGGAAATCGACATTGGTATCCAAAAATAGCCGACATCGGTAGATATCGATCGACGTCAGTGGATTAGGGCATGCCAATGCCGACGTCGGTAGCCTGCCAAATCTGACAAAATTGGATTGGTGGCCCACCAAAAGTCATTTTCTACTTGTGAACTGAGAGAAAAAAGAGCTCTAGAGTTGATTGAGTGAAAGTGACCCAGAGCTGACCAAGGAGTGGTGCAAGGTGGCAGATAGGCATTGGTGAAGAGGAGTCGAGTGGACGTTGTAGGGATGCATGTGGGCCAACAAGAGTGTGCAGAGTCATTGGCACAAAAGAGATGGCTGAGGGGAGTAGAGGACTCATGGGAGGTCCACCACTAGTGGCACCCATTGTGCCACCACATCGATGATGCTGTGATGAGGTAGGAGGGCCCTAAACTTTATTTGGACTATTTTTGTTTTGTATTTAATTTTGAATTTTTAGTTGCTTTAGGTAGAAATCAAGGGGGGAGGGTAGCTAGGAAGGTGGGTAAAGGGTCTAGGATAGGTTAGGAGTGATTTAAGAGGGTTAAGGAGGGTGTAGGGGGGTTCAGAGGGAAAGCCCTAATTTTTAGGGCTCACCTTGTTCGGCCCTAGGGCCAAACCATTCACCGATGTCGACGATTCTGTCAACGTCAACTGACAGGCGACCAATGTCGGTCACTAACTTGCCGACATTAGTCACTAAATGACTGACATTGGTGAGGTGAGTGCCATCACCAGCATGCTAACTGATGTCGGTGGCTGCCTGGTCAGAAAGAATGGTGAAAAATGTTCAAGTCAAAAGGTCGAAGCTACGCCAAGGGCTTTTCGGGTGTCAGGTTAGGCATAGATGGTCAGAGTGGTTGGTAAAATAAGAAGAGGAGGAACAATTTTAACATGAGATTGACTGTGGATGGATGTAGGTGAGGCAAACTCTAATGTTGTGGGATCACCTCCCGACCTTGCTGACGCAGATGTGCAGAGGCATTACGATCAAGGAGTGGGCGCAGTGGGGCTAGGCGGTCTGAGACGCTACTGCAGAGTAGCGAGGGATGTGAGCCTCATGGTGGCATTGATTGAGTAGTGGGACCATGCCACCAACACCTTCCACCTACCCACGGGCGAGATGATGGTCACGGTCGAGGATGTGTACCAAATTTTGTGGCTACTGGTACACGGAGTTGACATCTATGCATGCTCGAGAGAGGCACATGATATACACATGGTGACACTGTTTGGGGAGCACGTCACGGAGACGAGCTACCATTCAGCCATTTTTGCCTATGAGCCTTTATACGTGGTGGATGAGGGCACACATCAGCTGGCAGTTCTGATGATGATCGGCATCACAGTCTATGTGTTGCCGGATGCAGAGGGAGGCAGGTTCCCAGTGGCCATGATCAGGGTTTTGATGGACATGCTAGAGCAGCAGACAGTGTTTGCTTAGGCACCTATCTTTTTAGCCCAGGTATACAGAGAGCTATTGGGCATTAGTCAGTAGTGATGGTACAGTCTGTGTGTAGGCCACCTTCTGCATTATTGGGCATATGAGCACATTGTGGTTACCCGACCTCTCAGCCTCCCAGTGGTGATCTAGGCCAGTTTCAAGGTCAAATTCAGGTGATGGCACGAGATGATGGCGCAAACACGTGTGGATGGAGTGGTCAGGGATATTGATCACTATTGAGGGGTACTGGAGGCCATAATTCTAGTAGATATTGTCTAGAAACCATACTTGGTGTATCCAGCGTTTAGAGACCAGGGCAAGCAAATGGTCGGGACTCAGAGCATGCGATGGGTCAGAGGTAGGCAAGCTGTGAGCTTGAGAGGATCCTAGTAGAGAGAGTGTGGTGCCAGTACGGGCTGCTACAAGATGTACCTCCTGCATTCCCATAATACAGGCAAGATGATATAGAGGTGCCACTCCCACTGCCAGAGGAGACAGAGGAGCCAGATTTGGAAGAGTTGTCGGCAAGACCTGGGATAGCTGACCCAAGGTGTATAGAGGCCTACACGGTGTGGTGGGTAGGGCAGTACACAGGCATACAGGTGGGTCCCCAGCTAGATTTGTAGGCTGTCATGAGGGAGCGAGATACAGCCTGTGAGGAGAGGGATACTGTGCAGCAGGAGAGAGACGCGGCTCAGGCCCAGGTCACAGTTTTGTAGGGATAGTTAGCAGGGGTTACAGGGCAGTTGACTAAGATGATAGGTTGGGTGGCAGCATTGATAGGGCAGGTCACTCTATTATAGGGACAGCTGGCTATAGCCTAGGCACAGGCAGTGGCAGGTCAGATCTTTGGAGGGCAGGGCCCATTACAATAGCCATCTCAGTAGCCAGCATTTTCACAGGGGGCAAGACCGTCGGCATTAGTGCACCTAGGTCAGCCACAGCCACAGGGGTTAGGACAGGGCACAGCAGCAGGGCAGATGGGTCCACCATAGACTGTATCTCTAGTTAGATATAGTGATGCATTGGACGAGATCGCTTATTATGAGAGGGATATCAGGGGGTTCCCTCAGATACAACGATACTCAGAGATGCAGGTTGAGCAGAGCCGACAGAGGTCTATGTCTCGAGCGACAGCTTCTGGGTCTCACAGATGACATAGATCAGAGGGAGGAGAGGATACAGCCTCTTCTCGGCCACCGCCACCACCACCATAGCCATAGCCTTGAGCACAACCCTTGAGAGTTAATATTTTTGATGTATATACCGTCCTGTGAGCCGTTGATGCGAGATGTATTATATTTTGTTGAGAGAGAGAGATAGAGACAGATTGTGTACTTGTATAAAAGATTTTGATATATATATGATGATGGTTTTGGATCATTGATGTGTTATGGATGTTGTTTAATGTTTAATGTATCGGGCATTTTTGATTATGATGATGGTGCATGTTTTGATGTTATGTTTATGATTATAATGTTATGATGATTAAATGTGATGATGACAATGTTATGGTATTGAGTATAATGATGATGTTTAATATAATGATGCGTTGTTAATAATGCTAATAATGAGAATGATCATGACTTTTAGATTAGATGATGATGTGTAAGGATTATGTGATAGTGATATTTATGTTATGACTTGTGGATTATATGATGTGAATGCTTAATTATGTAATGATGATTATGATGTAAATGATGAAAATGATTATGCTAAAGATTATGAAAATATGTGATTGGGTGTGATGTGATTGGTAGGTGACGAGAGAAGGAGATGGAAGAAAGTGATGAAGAGAATGGCCGAGCTAACCCCAGAAGAGCCTATGTCAACTGAGTGCTGCCTACATAGCCCCTGTCGTTAGGGCCTCAGGCCAATGTAGCTCTCCCAAGAAGGGAGGAAAAAGATCAAAGTGGTTGATTTTGGTCATGATAAAGATATAACATTTCTCATATGTCTGAGGGTACATGCTTGAAATGATAAGGAGGAGATGATGCTACAACGTTTTCCAAATGGTGTAAGCTTGTAACATTGGTCAGGGTTTTTCATCCCTAGCAACTATCCATATTCGTGATGGATGTTTGCTAAAAATGAATTGAGGTCTATTTATGCTTCAGCAAGTATTGGTTTATGCTTAACATAAATTGTGTGGTTAAAAAGAGTTGGATTGAATAGTTTTGACAAATGATGTGGTTGAATGTGACCAAAGTGTAGGCAGAAAGTAAAAGGCATAAGCGCCCTTTTATTGACAAGGACCAAAAAGACAACATAGATAGGGGTTGTTAGAACCAAGAGCCCCATTTATGCGTTGCGTCATTGACCATAGTTATTTTAGAGCGGTGATCGAATCACTTTTTGACATTAAAGTGAGCTTGAAGTCCCTTGAGTAGGTGATATGATAGGAGGAAAAGGGTAACCCATTTTAGAGTATGGAGAACTTTGCCCCTTTTTATAGGAGACCCTGAGACAACTACAAGTCAAGTCCATGACCTGGTTTTTTTTTTGAGAGCAGAGTGATCAATGCGGGAAGTCCACATAAAAGATGTTATTTGTTTGGTGGTCATTTGTGAAGCTGATCGATGCGAGAAGCTTCTAAGAAAAGTGCTATTTTGCAGCAAGATTTTAGTCATAGCCATCCTTCGAGGGAGTGGTCTAGACTTTGCTTTATAGATTTAAGGGCTTTTGAATAGCTGTCCTTCGAGGGAGCAGTCTATTAGCTACAATAATGATATTACAGCTGTCCTTCGAGGGAGCAGTCTGCTTTTTGATTTGATTTTGTGACCTTGGATATTTTGACATCTTGATTTAGTTTTGACAGAATATTGAGTCATGGACAAGACTTATAGAAGGTCAAGGGCTCCCTTTTATTAGGATGAAGTATCCATACGTCATAAAAGGGTTGTAGAGGATTTTGTTAAGGGAAAAAGGGTGAAATGGATTAAGGATTAAAAGGACAAGGATTGCTCAAGGGACGAGCTCAAGTTAAATGTCAAGAGGATGAGTACTCGACTAACAGTAGAATGGTCGTAGATGCAAAGCATTAAGGGGCTCAAGTTCTGGTCGGCCTTCAAGAGAAGATAGATGATAAGTCCCTGATCCATACTTGTGCATGATGATATAAGGTTTGAGCCAATTAGGAGCAAATTTGCCTCATTTACTCTGTTCCATATTGGTCACATGTTGGTTCTCTTTGAGGATGAGGTCTCTGATATTGAAATCTCGTTCTCTCAGAGTTTTATTATAGGTGCATTTGATGCGATTTTGATAGACATGGAGATGATTGAGGGTAGCAAGACGACGTTCGTCGAGTAACTCAAGTTGAGCTAATCGATCTTGACGAAAGTCATCATTAGAAAGAATGTCATGGAGTGAAATGTGAAGAGATAGGATCTGTACTTTGAGAGGTAAGACAGCCTCTGTTCCGTACACTAGAGAGAAAGGAGTAGCACTCGTAGAGGTTCGGATGCTAGTGCGGTAGGCCCACAAAGTGAAGGGTATTTGAATGTGCCAATCCCTTCCAGTGTCGTTGACCACCTTCATGAGAATTTTAGTTAAAATTTTGTTGGAAGCCTCAGCCTACCCATTTGCTTGTGGGTATTAAGGCAAAGAAAAGTTGAGTTTGATGCCAAATGAGTCGCAGAGTTTTTGGACGATTTTGTTTTTAAAGGACTTGCCATTGTCGGTGATGATTTTGTGAGGGACACCAAAATGACAGATGATGTGGGTGTTGATGAAGTCGACAATCTTGTCAGCTTTTGTGGAGACAAGAGCAATAGCTTCCACCCATTTAGTGAAATACTCGGTGGCAGTGATGATGGATTGATGATGAAGAGACGAATGAGGGTTAATCTTGCCGATGAAATCTAAGCCCCATTGTGAAAAAGGCCAGAAATCCTGAGCGACTTGTAAGGCGTGACTGGGGAGATGAAGCAAGTTAGCATGTTATTGACACTTGATGCAACACCGAACATAATCGCTACAGTCTTGATGAAGAGTGGGCCAATAATAACCCAGGCGAAGGATGCGCTTGGCAACCGAGTTACCACTGAAGTGTCTGCCACAAATCCCGTCGTGGGCTTGTTTAACAGCATGAGAAGCTTTAGTGGAGTTTAAACAACAAAGAAGAAGGTCGTCAAAACCTCTTTTATAGAGAAGGCCCCCTAGCATGGTATAGCGAGTGGTGCGCTTGATGAAAGCTCGTCGTGCATTGCTAGAGAGGTTGGGAGGAATGAGAGAATGAGCCAAGTAGTCCTCAAGTTGTTTATACCATACATCTTGTGAACTAGAGTCTATGGTGTGGATGAGATTGATGTCAGTGGAAATGTATGAAGGTAATGGTAGATGATGTACCATGACATAAATTTTTGATGAGGATGATGAAAAAGAAGGAATATGAGAGGCGAGGGAAGCCATGGTGTCAGCAAACTTATTCATCGATCGAGGAACAGTCTGTAATAAGTGATGGTCAAAAGATGCTAGAAGAGTGTCAACACGGTGCTTGTACCTTTGTAAAATTTCATTTTTACAAAGATACGAACCATTGATTTGATTGACGACAAGTTGTGAGTCACCGAAGATGTTGATGGACTTGATGTTTAAAGAAAGGGTAGTTTGAAGTCCCAAAATTAAGGCTTTGTATTCGGCCATATTATTGGTACATTCAAAGTCAAGTTTGAAAGATAGGGGCATGGGTTCACCTTCATGTGGAATGAGGATGACCCCGCACCCCCACCAAGTTGACATTTAGAGCCATTGAAGAACATCGTCATTTGGTAGAATGTGTCATCAGTCAAGAGAGTGGCGATAGATTCATCAGGAAACTCACACTGAGAAGGTTGATTGTCAAGAAGAGAGGCATCTGCTAGTTGGTCAGCGATTATTTGCCCTTTTATAGATTTTTGCTGGACAAATTCTAAGTCAAATTCAGCAAGAAGCATGAGCCAACGAGCCATACACTGGTTTTGATATGGTTTTGAATGCATGTATTTAAGGGGATCAGTGTGGGTGACGACAAAGGTTTTGTGATTGAGAAGATAGTGACGGAGCTTGGTAGTGGCAAAGACTAATGCCAAACAAAGTTTCTCGGTGTGAGTATACCAAGTTTCATAGTTGACAAGTGTTCAGCTTATGTAATAGACTGCTTGCTCTCGATGTTGCTCGTCTCGATGCGTGATCATGGCACCTAACGAATGATTGGTTGCTGAGATGTAGAGGTAGAAGGGTTGGTCATATTTTGGTGGAATAAGGATTGGTGGAGAAACCAAATAGCATTTGAGGGCTTTAAAAGCCTCTTGGAAATCTTTATCCCATTTAAAGGAGACGTCCTTCTTGAGGAGGTGATGAAAGGGTTGGCAATGGTCAAAAAGGTATGAAATGAAACGGTGGATGGATTGGAGCTTCCCTTGTAGACTGTGAAGTTGCTTGAGATTAGTTGGAGGTGGCATTTCGAGGATAGCATGAATTTTGGTAGGATCTATCTCGATGCCACGAAAAGAGACAATGAATCCCAGGAGCTTTCCGGAGAGGACCCCAAAGACACATTTCTTGGGGTTAAGACAGACCTAGTACTGAAGAAGGCGAGAGAAGATGATTTTGAGGATAGTCAAATGGTCGCGACGAAGCTTAGACTTGCCAAGCAGGTCATCGACATAGTCCTCCATGATTTTGTGGAGGAGATCATGAAAGATGTAAGTCATGGCACATTGATATGTGGCACCTGTGTTTTTCAGACCAAAAGGCATGACTCGATAGCAAAAAGTTCCCCATGGTGTAATGAAGGTGGTTTTGTGCTGATCTTTTAGTGCAATCAGGATTTGGTTATATCCTGAAAATCTGTCCATGAGTGATAACATCTCATGGCCAGCCATAAGATCAACAAGTTGGTTAATGTTTGGAAAAGGAAAGTCATCTTTGGGACAAGCTAGGTTAAGTTCACGATAGTCTATGCAGATCCGGATCCCCCCAGTCGCCTTGGTGATAGGAAAGATGTTAGAGACCCACTGTGGATAATCGATGGGTTGGATGAAGGAGACTGAAAGAAGGCGCTGAAGCTCTTCTTTGACAAGAAGTGCAACACGAGGATGCATTTTGCGAAGCTTTTGCCTAACAGGCTTAGCCTCTGGGTTTGTGACAATGTTATGAGTGGCAATGTTAGGGTCGATGTCAGTCATGTCGGCATAGGTCCAGGCAAAGGCTTTACGATTGTTTGAGAGAAATGTGGTATAGTTGGCCTGCTCCTGAGTGTCTAAAGACTGACCAATCTTTAAGACTTGAGGAACATCAGAAGATGAAAGGTTAATGTCAATGGTTGATTCATTTAACATAACCTGTGTTTCAGAAGGGAGGGAGCGTTGAATGAAAGAATCATCGGCACCCATATAGGTAAGAATGGCATCATCATCTATGCAGTGGACTGTGTTGATGGTTGCCGATTCATCGTCTATCATGCTAGGATAAACGAGAGGGAGAGACTTGGGAACCCCATTGAGCTGATAGGTTAGGGGTTCCAAATGGATGGTGTTTACACAAAAAAAAACTAGGAGGGATGGAAACCACCGACTCCGTAGGTGAGGATGGAAGAATAGGTGAGTCTAGAAGAAATTGGTCGATGGTTGGTTCGGGGCAAAGGTTTGTGGAAGCCTCAGTGGGTTCTTGAAAACCCAGTCCAAACCATTTCTTGGCATTAACGTCATTGGGTGGTTTGATAGGCTGATGAGAACCTTGTTCGTAACGCCCAAAGCCAAAACCCTTTCATGCACACCTATAAAGGTAGGTATATGTAAAGGTGGGGTTGCTAAGAAAGGAGAAATCGGATGTGAATATCTGAGGCGAGGAGGAAGGATTTGATTCAGTAGGAGCTTGATCCAGCCCCCCATAGACGAGATTGGTTCGAAGGCTAGGAGGACCATAAGGAATGACCATTCTGATCCAACAGTCATAGCTTGGGTTTTGATGAAGCTGTCCATACTCTTGAGGAGTCTGAAACATGTCTAGGGTAAGTAGGTGATATTACCCAAGTGAAAGTCTTTGGAAGATATCATCCATGGGGTCCTTGGTCATTATTTGAGAAGATGATGTGGTGGCAACCACTATTTGTGTACTAGTTGACACTTCTGCGGGTGGAGATGATGTTTGGGTTGATGCCTTGAGCGGGATAAGAACGTCGTTGGGGCAATAGGTTGTGTTACAAGTCTTAAAAGGGGATGGGTTGGCAGGAATGACATGGACTTGTTTGTCGTGTTTGAATTTGACACAATGGTGAAGTGTTGAAGGGACGCAAGCCATGGCACGGATCCAGGGTCACCCTAATAGCATGTTATATTGGAATTCTCCCTCAATGATGTAGAAGAGCTCTGGGATTGTGCATGGACCAACGCGGATATGAAGGACAATATTGATGATAGTGTTAGCGGTGGTGTCATTAAAGGATCTAAGGATTGCATCAGTTTTTGATACGTAATTCTTGGGAAGAGCCAATTGATCAAAGGCATGGGTGGAAATGATATTAATGCTAGCACTCCCATCGATCATAACTCATTTAATATGGGTTTGATCAACATAGGCTGTGATGAAAAGGGCAGTGTCCTGATCTTCCAAGGTAGAGGTAAGAATTTTAGAATTACTAAAAGTGATAGAGGCGACAAGGGATAAAGAATGGACTAGGGAAGTGAGTGGTTGAGGGTCTTCAAGTTGGACTTCCGCTGCCTGTAGGGCTTTGATTAGAGCCTGGCAATGCTGGGGGGAGCTTTGGATAAGGTCATATAGGGTCATCTTCACAAGCGTTTGGTGAAGTTGTTTTATCATAGATTCTGTGATTGCCTCTGAAGAAGGGGGTTGAGACGCACCTAAGATGGAAATATTGGGTTTCGATGGTTGAGGTGCCTGGACAAAAGGATAGGTCCAAGGAATAACGGCTTTTTCTTTTGCTTTGTCCTTTTATGACCTAGTGGTTATATGGATAGCATTGATTTCAAATATAGGAGGTGAAGAAGGGGTCATGGCCTGTTGGTGAGATGTTGATGTGGTTGAAGAGGTTGGATGGGAAGGTGTTGAGGGTTGGTCAAGAGTGTCCTCAAGGAGAAGAGTGTCTTTCTCCATATAGCGGCGAATGATTGCCTTGAGGGCACAACAAGTCTCGGTATCATGTCTTGGCGTGCGATGGTATAAACAAATCTTTGTATCATCAAACCAAGATGGTTTTGACCTGAGGGGTTGGAATGGCTTGATAGAAGGAAGGGTAATGCTAGAAGTCTGTAAAAGTTGGCATAATATCAAAGCATATGAACCTACTAAGGGGTCCGTGCCTGTTGATGTATGACGCGCTAGTGACTTTTGCTTGGGGGATGTTGAAGAAGGTTTTTGTACCACCTTTTGGGTTGGTGGTGTGGTGATAGGTGAAGACGACACTTTCTTTGTGAGAGGTGTCAAATTTTTGAGAGGGGGTTGACTTGTGGTTGGCAAAGGAAGTAATGGAGGTAATTGGTTTTGGTTAAGGGTTGGATTAGGAAGGATGCCAATTAGGGTAGAAGGATGAGGACCTAAGATGGAGGGTAATGTTGACGGTGGAGGAGGAGTTCGCATCTGTGGTTTGGTAGTCTTCTTCAACTTGGTTAGAAGACTACTTTTGGATGAGGTCTGGTCTAAGTCCACCTTCACTTACAGGTGAGTGAGGGTAGAAACAGGATGAATGCCGAGTGACTTGATCGGTTTAGATTGGGTAGATGCAGGTTTAGAAGCGGGAGTCTGGTCTTTGTTGAGAGTCTTGGGTGATTCTGCCTTGGGAGGATTGGCAGCATGAGATGAGAGGGCATGGGAATGTTGAAGAACTTTAAGACACTCCCACAATCCTTGATGCTCCACTTTCCTTGAAGGGAGAAGTTCTAATTTCTCCACTAGTCGGGAAAATGGTTGAGAGGATGTTGGAAGAGAAGATGTGTTAGGTGTGGCAGTAGTTTTGGACCCAAGGTGTGTGGGAGTTATAACTGAATTGTCGTTGGTTATAGAAGATGGAGAGTCAGGTTCTTCTCTTGGTGGAGAAGGAACTGGAGAGTGTGACTCCTCAAGTGGGTAAAGGGCAGGGATTATGGTGCCCTCCACTTGCGGTCGAGGAGTAGGTAAGGTTAGGTCCTCCATAGGCAGAAGAAAGGAGGATGGTGAGACCGGTAATGTCGGTAAGGTTGAGGCATCCTCCAAGATGAGAGAGGTTGACGGAGAACTAACCGGAGAAAGAGGTTCGTCCACACGTGATGGACTGGTAGATGGGCTAACCTCTTGAGGTTGGTTGGGGATGAAGGGTGAGACCGTATTGACCATTCGAATGTCGTGTTTGTGCGTGTTGTCAATCAAGGTTTGGACATTATTTTGGGTTGGTGGATGATTGGGGAATGGTTGCTTGAAGATATCGATGCCCTGGTTTGGAGGTGCATTGGGATTATCTAGAATGAGCTCACCCTTTTCAAGCATGTCCTAGATTATGTTTTTAAAGGTTTTATAGTTTCCTGTGTCATGACCTTTGACACGGTGGAAATTATAGAAGTCATTTTCCCTATACCACGTAGGGATGGCGCATGAGGGATCAAATTGTGGTGGTGGTCAAATTTGGGGGAGGTTGAGAATCCCCTATTTAACAAGTTTTTCCAGTATAGATGCGTATGATTCTCTAAGAGGAGTATACTATCTTTATACGTATCTCTGCTGGAATTGATGGGTGGTGCTCTGAGATGTGGATGGCTCAGGTTGATTAGATGAAGAGGATGAAGGTCTAATGACCACAGCGGTAGCTGAAGCTTTAGACTTAGGATTGGATGATGAAGGTTTAGAAGAAGAAGAGTCATTAGTCTTAGAGTTGGGGTTCTTGCTCCGCAACTTGACTTTATTCTCCTCGATGGCATGTAATTCAAGTTTACGGGCCATCGTGAAGGCTTCGTCGAAGGTACAGAAGGTCTGAACCCTTAAAGTGGAAGAAATATGTTTGGCGCAAGCTCGGGAGAATAATTCAATAAGTTCAGTTTGAGGTAAGGAAAAGGAGAGTTGATTGATGAGGCCTCTCCAACGAGCAATGAAGTCAGCTATTGATTCGTCCTCGAATTGGCGGATAGTGTAAAGGTCCGTGATCGAGACCTTTTTGGTGATGTTAATAGAGAAGTGATCAAGAAAGAGCTGGGCCAGCTATGTAAATGTGAAGAGGGAATGGCTGGCAGTAGAGCTGTACTAGTCAAGTGCAGCCCCAGAAAGGGACATAGGAAATGTGTGCAAGAGCAATGCATCATCATGGGCAATAAGGTAATAGGCATGTCTGAATGCCCATAAGTGTTGTTGTGGGTCTTCCTTGCTTTGAAAGCAAGAAATTTTGGGAAGCTCCCACTGGTTGGGGTATGGTCTAATTGGAACGGAAGGGTGAATGGGCTCATTGCAAATTTGCTCATATGAAAGAGCATTGCGTGAGCCAAAAATGGAAGTCTCTAAGCTAGACATCTTATCCATCAGCATTTTGATGATATCTTCTGACGGATTGGTGGGTGGAGTGCCCCCTAGATTATAAGGTGCTTGAAAGATATTGGGAGGGGTGTATGACATGGTTGGTTGCATAGACGCAACATATGGGTAGCTGGTTATTGGAGCAAAATTTGGGGCCAAGGGAATTTGTGTTATGGGGTTAGTAGGCACAAGTTGGATATGGGTCGTCAAGGATGGTTGAGGAGTGGCTACGCTTGTTGACGGGTAAACGGTTACTCTTGTGTTTATAGGTGCAAGAGTAGGGGGGATAGAGACTAGTAGGTTTTGGAAAGGTGTTGGGTTTGGTTGAGTGATTTGAGGTTGAGGGAGTATCAAAACCCCCATGGAGGTAGGTTTAGATGGAGATGTTACATTTTGGAGGTAAGACACGGTTGGGTTATTGGTGGAGGTGTTGTCTAGTGGCTGAATTGTAGGTGTAGTTGATGTGATTCTTGTGTCAACTAAAGAAGTTGGCATTCCATAGATTGGGTTGCCTAGGGAGTTGCGTGTTTGGCTATGTGCGAGATAGTGTTGTAAGGCTTTGACGTTAAGGTCCAAGAATCATGCAAAATCTTGGTCCCCTTCTGGGATGATAGGAGTTTGAGGCGGGGTTGGACGAGTAGGAGTTCTTTCAGTCTCTGAGTTGAACTCCATTATAGGACTGGTTATAGATGGTGAAGGTGGAAGCGGTTGTTGACTAGCGTGGTCAAGAAGGGCCTTGGTTTGACTGCGTGTCAAAACCATTCAAGGCAAGAAAGGGTCAGGGTTTAGAAAACTGTGTTCTGTTAGTCTCAGAAAACTAGAATAGATGTTTAGACAGCTAGAAAGTTGGATTTTAAGCTTGCTATTTTTGAAAAAATAAAAATGGATAGAGACCGACGTCAGTATAAAAACCGATGTCGGTGAAGAAGACTGCCGATGTCGGTCAGATGACCGATGCCGGTATAGAAAAGTTGCTGACATCAGTTACAGAACCGATGTCGGTTACTGTGTTTTCCAGAAACTCAGAAAAAAAGTTTTTGGAAATGAAGAAGACATCCTTACCAGCTCAAAAAAGATAGATAAAAATAGAAAATAAGATGATGACAGACAGATCCTAGCGTTAAATCCCTAGAAACAATTTTATTAAAATCGTGTGGCTTATGCCTTAATGTGATGTTTGAGGAGGTTGGCTGTAAGAAGGGTCCTAGAATAGGTAATCTAAAGATGGTTTCAGGTATGTTTAGGCACTCAAAAGTCTGTATTAGGTTCTGTATAGGCCTGGTGCTAAGGAGCAAGCTCCCCTCACTTCACAATTCCAGTGGTTAGCTGGTTTCGCTTAGCCAAAATATACTTTCCCTATAGTTTAGACTCTGCCAGAGAACAGAGTTGGCTTTCCCCTTGGTGGTGAAATCCAAGTAGGATTGCCAGGATGGGTAAGGTATCCGTTGGGTGATGAAATCCCAGTCAGGCCTTGTCTCAAGTGAGTTTGATGTTTAATTGAGTGCACGTGGTCTGGATGTGTAACATCAAGTGATCTACGATTTATTCAATATGCATTTTACTAATTACTAAGTGTGGACTAAGAAAATGCAAGAAAGCAAGAAATGGAATGCAGTATATTTAAAAGTCCCAAATCAAAATGTTAAATTGGAATGAAAACAAGTTGGAGAAAGGGTTGAAGAAAATGATTTTTTGACTAGTCTAGAAATGCAAGAAAAAAAAAGGAAAAGTTCTTTTTATTTTTGCTTATGATGTCTTTTAGAAAAGAAGAAAGAGGTGAAGAGAAAGAAGCCTAATGCACCTAAATGAACAAAGAAGGAAAGGAACCCAAGGAAGGCCCTAAAGGGGTCCCACCGGGCGTGCCAGAATGTTTCTATTCAAATTTTGCTTTCAAATTCAAAGGAGAGAAAATGAGAAACTTAAGAAGGAATGGTCAAGGCTTGATGTGTACTTGGATATAGTCTGCGCACCGTAATCCAAATGCTGTGAGTACTCCTTTTTGGCTGTGGAGGAATGAGACCTACAAAGAAAAGAAACTTGGACAAAAGAAGGCGTTAAATGGATAGATGGTGGGTTGCCAAGCGAAAGCTTGATCCTAGAAGTATGGAAACTTATTTAAGGGATATAAACCCACTAATCAAATAAAAGAAGTGTCTGATAAATAACAGAATGATAAAGAATTGAAATGATAAAAGATGGAATGAAAAAGGGAAGCAAAGGCTTACTTGAAAGAAGCTGTCAAACTGATCACAGTCACCGGCGTCGGTTGGTCAAGGTGCTGATGTTGATTAATTTGTAGATGTCAGTTGGGGTAGTGATCGGCGTCGGTAGAGGCAAAGGTCTTTGGATGAGGTCTGGTTAAGTCTGTGGTCTGTGGACAGGGTCTGGTCAGGGTCTGGGTTTATTTGAGTGGTCTTGAGACAAAGTTTTGGGCTTGGTTGAATGGTCTGGGGTCTGGGTCTGAGAGTCTGATTGAATGGACAGAGTGTATGGTCTGACAGAGGATAGAGGCAATAGGGAGATGGTGAAGTAAAGATTCGGGTCTGGCTTAGTTAACAGTCTGGTTTGGAAAGAGGGAGTGTTGAATCTAATTCATAATACTTAGAAGTAAATGACTATAAAACACAAAGAAAACATAGACAATATACTTACCTGTGCCTTGTTGAAGGTGTGCTACTGATGATTCTCATACCCGCTATTGATGTAGCCTGTGTGGAGAACCTGTTGTTGATGGAGAACCCTGAAGCTGTTGCTGCACCTGAGGGAGAGAGTGAGAGGCTTGACTGAGAGATTTGGCAGATTGACGGATGGTCAAAGATTGAAGATTGAAGGATTCGTGATTTGCTTCCAAAGATTAGTCGATTTCTAATTGGGATCGTCAAAGAGTCAGAAAAGTTGGTTAAGTATAACCGACATCGGTGATTCCTTCGGCATCGGCTGACATTTGACCGATGTCGACGGGGTTAGAATGGGCAAAAGAGCCACTAAGCCCATTTTTCATCTGCCAAGTGCACTATCCATTGGAGAATGTCGAGGGTTGGGCTAAATACGCATGAGAGTTTGTTAGACAGTTAGAGAGAAATAAGAATTGGTCTTGGGTGAGTCATAGGATGGGAATTAGTCCAAAGTGAGGTGTCCTAGGCGAGGTGTCATGGGTGATGTGTCCAAGGAGGGGGGGTTAATTCAAAATAAGTTAATTATTTTAAATTAGTAATTGTTAGGAATGGGTTAGGAATGGACTAAGGGGGAAAGTGACCAAGGGTTAGACACTATTTAGGTGTCTACACCACATCCATCACCTATCAACCTCCATCATCCCATCTAAAATCAGCCACTACATAAAATGCCTAGTACCATGCTACATATCCATCAAAAACATTGACATCATCAACCCCTACTCTAATAGGTTGCTCCTCATGATTTAAGACCACCTCCCCTATATATGGCTCAGGTAATAAAAGCTTAGCATCCTCCATCCTATATCTAGGGGATGGACCTGGAATCCCCTATATTAGGTTGAATTGCCTCTAAACTCTATCAAATGGATGACTTAGTCTCACCCTCTCTCCTCCCATAAATTCATCTCTTAACTCTATAATGGTAAAGTATGGTAACTATTTTCACTTGAATGCACTGAATGAGGATATGTGACAAACTTCTCCTCATTCAAGTTGCACAATGGAACCACTCTAAGGCTATGGGTATCCCTATCATGGAGTGGATCTCTAGATTAGGGGCTAGCTCCCCTTGATGCATCATTTAAGCTCTTACTCCTACTCATAAAAAATGAGGAGGATGAAAAGGGTTAGGATAATTGGAAATAAACCTATTATACTAGAGGTGATGCACCAAATCAGTTTTATGACCTCCAACCATTTGCATTTCACACTTGAGACCAAAGAACCAACTAATACATATACTTTCCCAAATCCATGTCTTCTTACATAAATGTTACATTATGGGGTTATAGATGATATGTGAGATTAGGAAGAATATAAATTAGGTCTTTAATGACACTAATGAAAAGACTACTCACTTCAACCATGAACATCTCTTGAACACTTCACATGCCCTGCAAGAGGAGACTGTAAATAGGTGGGAGAATGAAGGACAATGCTCAAAAATTCCACATTCAAGAATAAAAAACTATGAAAAGCCATGAGATAGGTAAAAAATTATTAATTTTATTTATCTAAAGATATAAAATTGATTAGGTATTCACCATAATTTGGTGGAACATGAAAACAATGCCAAAATGGCCAACTCTTATAGAGTTTGAGAGGAGAGAGAGAAAGAAGTCCAAGGTTCACTTGGACATGTGTCACAAAATTTAAATTAGTTAAAATTGTATTTTAAATATGATTGAGGTGAAACATTATAATTTAGGAGGTAAACTTGTCAAAATAAATCACAAGGAAGGTGAAAAGTGGCATAAAACTGCCAATTTTGCATAAGAAATTACCTACTTAAGTTTCCTTCCAAAACTCCTATTTTCCCTACAAAACCTAAATTTTTATGGTTTACCAAGATAGTATGGGTTACAAGAAACATCATCCATGAATTGGTCTAGTATTTTATCATTGCTATTGTTGTGGACATGCACAATCATCTTAGGTAGTTTTCAAAATGCCCTTTTCCATGCACCCTTACCACTTGACACTCCAAACCTTAAAAATATGAAAAAAAATCATGAAAATGGGGTAATTACACCTTTAAAATACTTTAAAATCATCATTTTCAAGAAAAAGGCTTTAAAAATCTCCCTTAGTCACTTTTCACCACTTTACCCCAAAGCTCACTATTTGGCTCACTAAAGTGGTCAAAAGTGAAGGCTTGTTTAGGAAACTTTGAATAATTTTCATGAACTTAATTGAATTTTTTGAGTTATCTCAATTTTATATCTTCCTCTCAAAACTTATTTCATCTTTCAACTCCTTCTACAATTTGCACACCATCAAAAATGGTGAAAATAAGCTCTTTTCTCCCCTATTCTATACTGATCCATACAAAAATTGCATATTTATGGAACCCTAATAATTTACTATACAAATTTTATTTTATACCACTTTTCCAATTCTCTCATTTTATTGCATTTAAATACTTATTTCCATCATCGAATCTACCAAATGGTTTTAGGAAGGTTTGAGAGGCTTTTTGGTCTTAGCCTTTGTTCATAGCCATTTCATTTTGAAACTCCATAAAAATTATATTTAAGGATCTTAAAGGACATTTTTTTGATTTTATATATTTCTCAATGTCCCATGCAATATTTCATGAAAGTTATGAGTGATGGAAGTTGACCTTCAAGCTTCATTTCTTGCATTTTGTGAGGGTTTGGGAGCCTCAAAGTCAAGAATTAGTCTTATGCTGAATTTAACTAAAAAAATGGATTATACACCTGTATATCAGCCAAAAAAACATTTTCCAATCATTATATTATCTCCTCAAAATTGAAAAGTGAAAACGTACCCTTGTTTGGCTCTAGGCCTAGACCTTGCCAATAGGCATGCTTGCCTTTTGAGACCAAACTTGACATTTCCATGGATTTATTTGAAATATTATGGATAAAAAAATACAATGTGACCATTAAAACATGTTTCAATAAAATTTAATTCATTTAAAATTCCAAAAATGAGAATGACCCTAAATTTGGCTTTTAGGCCTAAGGATTCCCACAGCATGCATGCAAACCTCCTAGGTTGGAATAACTTGTATGCTTATATGAAATAAAGTAATTTTTTTAAGGATTATAAATGTACCATAAATATTATAAAACCAATAAATTTACCTTCCTAACATTATGGTCCATGATTTCACTATTTTTTCTCAAAACTAACACCTTCATGCACACCAAAGTTGCCCCTAGTCTGACATAAAATAGAGAGTGTTTTAAATATTTATTTTGGAAACATAATTATTTTATAGTAATATATATGTATTAATTGTAATATTTACCAAATTTTATCTCTTAACTCCTCCATTTGACCCCTCAACTCTCTAAATTTGCAAGACAAACTTTTGATTAAGTAGGGTTTAAGGGTAAGCAGGGTATATAATGTACTTGGAGGTTAAATGAATGGTTTTGAGATTTTTTAGGAATTTAATGGGTAATTTATGATTTTAAAAAATCATATAAACCATATATATATCTCATTCTATCTTTAAACACTTTGTTTCATGCTTCACATGGCCTCATTTCATGCATTTATTCATTATGGCTGAGTGTATAGACCGAGACACTTTTGCTTGGATGAAAATGTGTTTAGATGGATTTGGAATGATCCTATGAATTTAATTACCCTAAATTTATTTTACCTAACCATTCATCATGCATGAAAATATCCATACTCCATGGAAGTCAAAACTTGGCACTTTTCTCATACCAACCATTACCCTGTCAAGACTGAGACAACTTGTAGGCCTGTAGGTTTCAAGATGGTTATTTGTAACCCTAAAAAGAGTGTCTAATTTTATTGGTTTCCATTTTTGAATCATTTCATATCATATCACCTTATTCACTTATATTATTTTCTTTGAGTCTCAAAACCTCATTGATTCTTGACTTAAAATGATTTCCAAATAGGTTGGTTGTAGGTGCCTATTTTGGCATGGTTGTGGGTTTATTTGGAGGCATTTAAAGCATGCTTGACCTTCAAAGCCTTTTGATCTTGTATTTATATTTGTATGACTTAAATTTATACTTGTATTTCCTTTTAGGACCCTTAAATTCCATCATTTATGCCATTTAATGAAATATTTCCTTCCCTACCCCTTTGTACCCTGTGTACAGGCAGGGAATGACCTATAAATGCCATTTCATGCAATTATACTCCTTCTCATGCCAAGTTTTGTTGTAATGAACTTTTATAGTATTTTAATTAGTTTAATCTTGTTATGACATTCTTGGAACTTTTAAAATGCCTTGTATGGTTAATTTCTCTTGGAAATCATGTATGTCACTATGTAATTTTAGTGACTTTGAGGGCACTTTTAGGTGTTGGAATACCTACCCTCCATTGCATATTTTTCCTTTAAATTTTGCAAAGCCATTGTAATATGATATTAATACAATAATATTTCATATATAAACCCTAGGTATCATTCAAAAATGTTCTATGGTATCTCAAAAAACCTCCTGGGCCTCTATTTGGGCATTTTAGGGACTAGGACACAAAACTCAGTCTTCACTTTCTCTTGACTTGTTTTAGACTCTTTGTGCTACCTTGACATCCAAAACAATATTTTCACAATGAATTTTTCCTATTAGAATTTTAAAATGGATCCTATCATGTGTTTTGTATCTCCAACATGACTTCTTTGTCCCTCCATTAACTACTATCATGCATGAATTTTGTGCATTTATGCAGTAAAAGAGGGAGGTAAACAATAGTGGGAGTCTAGGCCTTAGAGCCTCTTCCTTGACCATAAACCATAATTACAAGGCCTCCAAGAATTTTAAACCTTATAAATATTCTTCCTAAGGTATGATGACATTATCAGGAGGTTGTAGATGAACATTTTGAGATGCAAGATAGTGAGAGTGTAAAATGGGCATTAGTATGCTTGTTTAAAGATATTTCATCACTTAAAATTAAATTTTAACCTTAAAAATGGACAAAATTCATGAATAAAATATTGATAAAATCCCTAACACACTCTTCTTCATGTGAAAATCATCTACAAGGCACCTATAAATGGAAGAGCAAGACATGACAAACCAAATACAAGCCTTAAAGAGGCTTGATAAGATCTTGAGAATAATAAAACCAAGATAACAATGGATAAACTATATGAATACCATAATTAACTCATGTAAACACTTCACCTATGAAATCAAATCAAAAACTTCTAAAACTAGCTCAAAAGGAGACCCCCTCTTCAATGTAATTTCCCAAAAAGCTGCTTGGAGTGTTAACGATTGTTCATAAAGTAAAATGAACACATATAAGACCTATTTACATAAAATTTAAGTATAATAAGATTTATATCCACCCCCAATACCATTCCTCCTGATTCCACCTGTACAACCCATGGTGAGCATTTGAAGTTGAGCCTTCTTTATATGCCAATGGAGAAAATGGGAAAATGAGTTGTAGAAGAGATTTCTTGCATTCTAATTCAATTAAAAACATTAAAATTAGTGTTTTAAGGTGAATATTTTATATTCCCACTTTTTTAACTGAAGAAGGACTTGGGAAGTCTATACAAGTGCCCAACAACTCCTCTTTTTTAGGGAAAATTGCTCTTTCTTGATCAACTTGAAAACTTTCATTTAGGGATAGGTACTACATAATCCTTAGGACACATTGCACATTATATTACTATTATACAGTTGCACACTTCCAAAAAAAATCTATACAAAGTATTAAATGTACCTAAAATGACCTCTAAATAACCTAAAAATGATAAATCGAATTAAGAGACTAATAACCAAAGGTATTACGACATGAAATTATATTAATTGAACCTTTAGATGCATTAAAAAATCTATTTAAACCCCATATAGACCTAAAAAATCAAGTTTTTGCTTATAGGTGCCCTGGTTTGACTAGAAAGTCAAACTTTATCAACGATAATTATAGAGGGCCCACCTAGGAAAGCTAAAAAATGGCCTCCATATGACATCCCCCAAAAAATAACCATCTAATGCATCCTTGAACTAATTAATATATCTCACACCTCCTCCACCTCCTATCAATGCATAGTCTCCCCTCCATCACATGAAACCCACTCTAAAATCCATTTGGGTGTAACCCTCTTATTGTAACCCAAATGGTCTTAGAACCTTAATATGCTTGTATGCCCAAAAATAGAGTACAAACCCCACACTTATCCCATAACTCCTATGAGATCAAAATACCTAGATCTCCCTATATATATGAACTAACAAAATAGGTGCCTATCTAAATACTATCCTCCTAAGCAACATCTCCACCAACACTCCCAACAATAGATAAAGAAATCACCCACTAATAAAATCTAGCAAGGAAAAAAAGGATACTACAATCATAATCATAGCCATCAAACATCTCTCATCTAGATCCTTCTAGTACAAAGGCCTGTAACTCAAGCCATCAACATGCCACTTAGAAAGGGCCTAATCCTCACCATACAATAGCTTCATCTGCTTATTCCTCTCCTCACTCTCAATATGGTAAATCATCTCTCCCTAAATAGGTATCCTTGTAATCTTTTGAATATCCTCTAGTAAGATGATCATCTCTCTTGTCAACAAGAGAAAGGTGTTCATGGCTAGATCCCATCTCTTGATAAGGGCCACGATCATCATTGCATCTCACAATAAGTATTGATATTATCTTATAGCTCTGAGGCTAACCTCTCCCATGTGTGTCCAATCATCCTCAGTCATCCCTCCATGGATATTCACAAAGATATTAGGAACCTAATCACTCATTTTGATATGATCTGATGCCTACAAAGAATAAATTTAACATGTACACTTAGTTTTCCATTGCCATTACTCATTTCAATCATTCTACCTACATCAACCTCTTCCAAACTAACCCAAAACCATAACCTCTACATCATTACCTCTAGCACTTAAAAGTAACCCTCACCCCCAAACATTTTAACACCTACCTTAACCTATCACACCAACACCTAATTCTTTTTTTAAACTAACACCTAACTTTAACCAATAACCATTTCAACACATCAATCTAACCTAATTGAAAATTGCACTATCCTAACTTACACTTGGCATTTTAACTACTCCAACACTCTACAACATTTTTCCTATATCTTTTTTTAACACAACTTCCCCAACCCCTCGACCGGTAATGGTCACTACAATTATTGATGGTCAAGTGACCATTTATCTTTGGTTATCGACCGTCAATGGTCAAGTCTAACTATTGATGGTCAAGTGTAACCCTCAAAAATTATTATGTGTGACTGCCGATGGTGAACCACCTAACCCTACATTCCTCAAAACCTAACAAAAAAACAAGAGTTCAATAAAACAATTACCTAATTCTATCCTATACCCTACCCCCAACCCAAATCCTCTTTCAATTTCAAATTTCACTAGCTAAGTTTTCAAAAACATGAGCAAAACCCAAATCTAGGACAAATCCCCCAAAACCCTACCGAAAATAACCATAAACTACCCAAATTCAACTTAAACACTATCAAATTAATTAAACTAATAATTTTCAAACACCCCCTACCTCATTCATTGACCATTATCAAGGACAAATCCCACATCCCACTACTTAGCCATGTTCTCATCTACCCTACATCTTGATCCCAGATGAATCACCAAAAATGCATACCTTTACCCAATTGGCAATTACCACATTAACAATCACTCATCAAACCTCTCACAATAAAAATCCAAATCACCAAAAAACACAAAAATTTAAAAGTGAAAATGACTTTTATTTTTTCACTTTTTATCCTTGACCTTTTAGGGTTTCCCCATGACTATCGATGATTAGGGTGACCATCAATGGTCAACCTTGGAAGCTTTGGCCATCGATGGTCAGGTTATCACATTTAAATTTTTTTAATAAAAAGATCACCCACACCTAAGTGCCAAATTTTTTAGAGATAACCTTTCTCCCTTAAGCCAAAACCTAAACTTTTGGAGATTACCCTTATCCAACCAACCACCCAGCTATGTCCACCTTGACGTTGGCCATTTTTGGCCTGAATAATCACATATTTTATAATAACCTTACCTAGTTTTTTTTACCACACCAACCAACCTTTCCATTTTTAAAATTTGAATTTGCACCACCTAGTGCATAACTAGACCATTTGTGTTTATTAAGGGAACACTTCCTACCTCAAATACCTACAAAAAAATCAACCTTATCTAGGAGACTTGATAGGAATAACCCGTTTAGCTATGCCTAATACTATGGCCCAATTACCCTGTCACAAGTCTATCGAGAACCAACCTTATTTTTATCAACTATTGGCAACCTTAGTCTTTGTGTGATCTTGACTATTACAATTAGTCACATTTTGTGTCCTTATTTTCACTTAAAATGCTTAACCACATTTTTGTCACCAACCTCATGACTCACCATACACTATTTATCAAACCTTGACTCAATTTTGGTTTCACCTCATCGACTCTTGATTTGAGGGGAAACAACTCCTCCCATACTCAAGATAATTAGACCTTTGACTAATGATCTATTTTTGTTTTGTATTTTGTTAATTCAAAGCCACATAACAAAAATGGGAAAAATGTAGAGACTAGAAAACTACACATGATAGATCTGGATGTTGAAATGCCTCATGATACCTTAGGGACCACCTAACCCTTATTGACCCATTGACCAAACCACTAGACCTTGAGTTTAGTTAGCTACTTAATTGACTAAACTCACTAACTTGCTAACTTAACCATTACCTAATCTCTTTTAACCCAACTTAACCCCTTTTCCTTCAGACACTTGATTGTCTATGATCATCTTGACCACTGATAGTTGGGATGACCATTGACAGTTAGGGCTTCCTCATTATTACACAAATATTAGTTGTTCAAGCTAACACAACAAAATTTAATATATCCACCTTACTCATTGCTAATAAAATCTCAATCATCAAAATAAGAAATCCAACCTCCTAGGGAACCTTCTATCCTCCATCTCTCCTTGGATATAAAAGGAGGGGAATAGGAGGTGAAATAGATCCATCATCACAAGCATTCTTTCACATAGTTATTCAAGATTCCAATCATCCAATCTTCTTCCAAAAATTTAGTAACAACAATAGAGATCCAAACCTCTATTGAACTTGCTCTCAAGGAAAAATATTGTTACTCTACTAAAATTGCTCTAGCCATTAACCATCAACCATTTAGCAAGCAATAGGTATACTTGTACTTCAATTTTTTTATGTTGGTTTCTAACCTCTATTCCCCACCAGACCTTTTTTTACCTATATTCCAACCTCCCATTTCTGACCAAACCCTTACCTAATCATTGATGCAGTCTATAACTCCTTTTTTTAGTACCTCCAAAATTCCATAGGCAACCATCGATGGTCAGCACAATCATGGATGGTC
Organism: Torreya grandis; assembly: GCA_037957365.1. NCBI lineage: Eukaryota > Viridiplantae > Streptophyta > Pinopsida > Cupressales > Taxaceae > Torreya > Torreya grandis. The sequence continues at coordinate 494,273 of JARHVA010008090.1, forward strand.
ACCTGATGGTCAGACTAATTGTTGATGGTCAACCTAACTACCAATGGTCACTATGGAATGAAATAATATCAAGTTATTTTTGATCCCTTACCTCCAACCAAACCTGACTTTCTGTATCCATGCCTGTTTATAGACCCTTGCCTAATTTTATGAACCTAACCTAATCTATTTTAGCATTAGTATTGACCCTTTATTTCTATATTTAGCTATTTTCCTTTCTAAACATCTATCTCTTCTTCTATTTCATTTTAGTTACTTTCTATTATTTTATTCAAGTATCTTTCTTTTATCATTTCTAACTTAATTTTTATCAAAGAGTGAATTGACAGCCTCCTAAAAAGGTTGTGCTTCTTGGATCTAGCTTATCCTAGGTAGTCCACCTAACTATCTTGCTAATAACCCTTTTTATTACTGATTTCTTATCTACATGTTATTCCTTTCAAGACAAAGAGGAGTTATCCATACTTGTTTGGATTAATGTGCATCAATAACTACATATTTATACCACACCCTTATTACTAGTTTCTTATCTTTTTCCAAAATTAATAAATGAGTAGAAATTAAAAGAAACAATGACCATTAGGTAGTTAATAGTTTTTCACATGGATAAGTTCTAGTGATGCCATTAAATGTGATGAAGCCAACATCATCACCACATTTAAATATTTGATGTGAATTTGTTTTAAAAATGACCTTTTCAAAATGATTTGATGTGATAGGATCTTTTTAAAAAGATATGATGTTATGCAATAATCATTACAGATATTTCTTCAAGTGCTACCAATTATGACCCTTACACCACGTCATTGATAATGACCAAAATATTGATTTTTCATTAAAATTTTCATGTTCTAAAGTTCTTTCCATAATTTCATGATATATCTTGATTTTTTATTCATTGTTGCTACTATCCATTGTTACATCATATCCCCAATTTCTTTCCTTCCTCTATAACCCATGCAATTTTGAGCTCCATTTTTCTTAGCATAATTGAGTTTTTGAGAAAACAAAGAGATCTCCAAAGATGGGAGGTAGGTATAATAAAAGTTAACAAAAATCATTAGACATATTTCTAAATGATGATATAGCTCAAGATATTTTAAAGTTAGAAGGATGGTTGAATTCCTTGAAAATGTTTTAGGGTTTTCAAGAAAATATCGTGTAAGAATTTTTTGAAATTTTTGATGAGGACCATTATGTTTTCAAAGGTGAGCACATTAGAATGGATTACTTTGTGATTAGTTCACTCTCTAAAATTCCTAAGGAGGATGTATTTGTCATAGATAAATTAAGTTTTTTTGACATAATTCAAATATTCATTGAATAAAATGAGATCCATCCTAGATTGGCCAAATCCCAAAAAGGTGTGGCTATATGAATAATTTGAGACAACCTTCCACAAACATAGCATAATGTTTCATTTTGGGTCATGAAATATCTTACTTATGATGGTGAATTTACTATGGTCGGTGGAGATGCCATGTGACTTCTTGTTCATTTGAGGAAATACACTATTAGAGCAAAATACCAAATAAATCTTCCATCATTTCTTTATCATATCATAACTAATATGGATTAGACATTAAAAATATAAATCAGGTCCATCAGATACCATCGTTTGGTTAATCTCATTTGCTAACACCATTTTATACAAAAACCTAAGGGTGAAAAGGCCTAGTTCTCCTTTCTCCACAAATCCTCTCAAATTTATATTAAGAAATCAACACATCTTATTTTTCCTTCTCCCACAAAAACACAAATTATAGAAGGCCCTTCTTCGGCTTCCTAAACTCCAAAAATGTTTCATCAAAGATCAAAAATACAAATGGGGGTTTCATCAAAAAACCCTAATCCTCCATTCAAACTCTGATGAAGTTGTTGGCTCATTTTGGAGGAGGAAGAAGAAGGAGATGTATAGGCTGCCAAATTTTTTTGGAAGCTTAATCTCTCCCATAGAAGTTACAGATGTTGAACAAGTACTTAAAAAATAAACCCATGCACAAGAAATTGTAGTTGAATAAGAAACCCTTATAGAAGAAATTATTGCTCAAGAAGTAGAAAGAATTATACCCTCTATAGCTAATAAAGGTAAATCTCTATTTATAAAATAAGATCCATCTTCTCTAAATCTTGCTAACGAATATGAGGAGTTACAACATGCCATGGCTCTATCCCAACATGAGGAAACCATTAGGTAGCAATAGGAAAAATTAGATTTTATCCATTCAACACTACAAGTTAAGAACTAAACTATATCCAATTCAAAATGATGTGAATAATTTATTGCTCAAGTTAGGGCACAAGAGGTAATTCTTAAAGTAATGAATGTTGAGCAATCTAGAACACACAATTAGATGTTTTTCCAAACTCAAGAATGGAGTAATTTATAAAATTCCCTTACTAATAAGGATACCCAAATTGTTAATTTAAAAATATTTATTGTTGATAAAGATACTTATATTAATAATCTACAATAGCCTATTTCTCATAAAAATACATTTATTTATCAACACACTACTAGAATACAAGAGCTAACCACTTAGACTGCTAAGTTACATGCCTCTTTACAAGCTATGCAAAGGGATACAAGGGAAATAACAATACAAATTGAAGGACCTACAAGGGATATTCCTTAATTCCCTATTCCACTCCATGAAATTATTTTAGTTTGGAACAAATCCTAGCATAAAATTCATAAATTAGAAGAATAATATGCTAAGATTAAAGTAGAGTCTCAGTAGAAGCTGTAGAAATCTCAGACTTCCACTTAGGATATTTATGAAATTTATAAAAAATTATTAACATACAAGAAACCTTCCTTTACCTATAATCTTTTTCTTCATGAATAATTTTACTAATGGAAGATATAGTTGATTTCTCTTGGATTTTCTCATATTATTGAAGATGAACATATATTTATGTATGTCTTTCTCAATATTACTACATAAACACAAGATGAAGTTTTTGAATTCTATATTTTTAAGATGTTGTTGGGATATCATTATAGATTTATAGTAAACTTATTTGTAGGGAAAACACAATTGCATGTTTTCCTCTCTACCATGAGAAATCAAATGATATGATGATAAGCACATAATAAATTTATTGAATTATACAACACCATAAGTTTGTGTATGAGACCTCAATTTCCAGAGGCCCTCAAGCTTATTTCTACTCTTTAACCAATGTACCACATGTAAATAAAAACCAAATACCGTGAATTATTGAGAGTAAAGGTAGCATATTTTAGAGCTTTTATGAGCCAACATTCCACCAAATCCATCAATGCAAGCATATTCAGGTGGAAGAATTTTCTTGTTTACTTAAAACATAGATAAGTTATGAGTCCCACCACCATCAGGTGGAGTCTTAGAAGAGCTCAGGAAGTTACATAGATTATGACTCAACTCTTAGATGGAGGATCAAATATATGGATTGGAATGATATTTAGACCTCCCATTCTTTTAAGTCATATGTTTCCCTGACAAATTTGGCACAATTAGGTAGAAGTTGAATTTTAGGCATGGCTACACATAGTAGTAAGAGATTATGGATTATTTCTTAGAGATCACCATGATTGGAGGCACCATTTTTATATTTATGATCTCAATCAACAATTATAATATATACTTTTAGATTGAAGACTAGTTCTTCCACTAGGTTTGCAAGAGGACTTGCAAAAGGTAAAATGTGGGGGAGAAATGATGAGCATTACATATAACTCATTATATCTAATAAAAATTATCCATAAGTGTTGCTTTTTTTCTATATATTGCATTAAATTTATTAGTTAAGGTCTTATCTAAGTAGGAAATGAATACAATTATCCTTTGTTTGTATGTGATACATTGTTGATTCTTTATCTTATTATTATGTTTAACTTAGATGGAATGAGAGCATAATTTTGTGTAAAAAAATACATGCATATGATGGTTTCATTTTGAAAATATTATAAATAGTTTTTTCAACCCTTTTTGGCAACATATTTGAAGATTCAATGAAGAATACATCAAGCTTTAAAGATCTGATGCTCTAAAGATGTTCTGAAGGTGCTTCGAAGACATTCTAATGATGATTTAGAGATGCTCTAAAGACCTATATAGAGTGCTCCAAAGATTCCTGGGCATGTTCTGAATATGTCTATATGGATCTTGAAAATCAAGATAACAATTCTAAAGATATCTATTTTATATAAATAGACTTTCCATATTTAGATATCTTATTTTTAGACATTACTATTCATAACAATGGTCTAAAATGATCTGAATATATCTGTATTTCTATTTTATAAAACCAGATATAATCTCTTTGAATCTATGTTAGTTATTTTATATCTATTATTAGTCAAGTCAGTTCCAACATCTTTTTATAAGCATGGGATCTGATTCCTAAATTATATATATTTTGAACAAGCAGATTTGGCCATTTAGACCACCAGATTTTGTATTATGTGAATAGATATTAAGATGTGCTTTAAATACATGTCTCCTCATTTTAGATAGTTAAAAATTTAAGTTAATTAATTATTTAGTCAGTCAATTATGATCATTTTAGTGTAGTTTCACATATCTATATATGTTCCTTTGATAATGAAATAAAGTTCAACATTCCTTTTTATTAATGAGTAAAGTTGTTCCTATTCTAAGGAAGGATCAAGGAAGTATTTCTTTAATCTAGGTATAATCCTTTCAAAGCAAAGTGCAAATTTCCTTTTCAATGCAAGAGTGATTTCCTTTTCAAATCAAAGTGTGAATTTAATTGTGTTTCTATTAAATACAAAGGTTGTTTCAATCTAATGCAAGTAAGTTTTATTTATGAAAGAGTGTCTTTTAATTTCACATAAAGTAAAGTTTGTTAATTCATCTCCATATTCAAAAAAATTTAGGAGAAATTTAAGTGACAATAGACAAAATCCTCACATTTTATAATCTCACACTATCCTACCCAACCAGGAAAGTTCAGTAAGGACACCATAATGTATTATTCTAGATGTTTAAGTTTTGGATGTTGATGGTGTGAATTCCATAGGAGATCTTCAGCTAATAAACCTTTTACATTTATTTTTCTACAAAATAGATTTAGAATCTTATTTATTTTTCTTAGGATTTAGACATCATAGTAGAGTAAACCCCCCAAATAATGAATTGTAAACTAAAATACCCAATGGTCTCATTGCATATATAGCCTTGGACACTAGCCTTGGTATAAAATGACACCAATCCATTAATTGGTTAAATGAGAGGTATAATGATAACCTATCATTATGTTTCTCTTAACTTAGTACCTAGTATTAGTCTTTCTTGTGGGGTTGAAAGACATTTGGACACTTGGTGTTCTTTTTTATTCATAAATCTATCACATTAATAATATCAACATCATGAAAACCCATTGGATGTATTATTAATTAATTCAAGAAATTAATGTTTTGGGGGTAGTGTTGGAGTTTTATGTGACTAGTTTTTAGCCATAACACAAAATTATAGGGTTATAATTATTTAATATGTTGCATATCCAATAGTGATTATGTGTTTAATTCATATGCATTAATTGAATTATTTATGTCATATCATAATTAAAAAAACTATTCATTAAATTAATCATTAATTCATTTAGGTATGCAACAATATAGTCAACATAAAAAAAACCCAAATGCATTATAAAAACTAAACTGATAAGCCCTTTTGAGATGAGAGTTAACCTCTATCTACCTACATAAACGAAAGGAACCAATGAACCATCTATCTATATAATGGTATGTTGTTTTCCATCTTATTACAATCTATATAATGCTCTACATTATACTTGTCTATATATACCCTTTACATTATATACATTTTGTATAATGGTATACTATATAGTAGTAACACCCTTTTCTTATCTTTTTTATGATAAGGCATATCCTTATTGGTTCATTTGTTCCTTTCCTTTATGTAGTAGTATTGATTGTTTTAATTTGTATGTGAAGGGTAGTAACCCTAATGCTTAAGATAATACTTATTATTGATAATGAGAAACAATAGAGCATTATACAAATTGATTATTCATTGCTTCTTTATTTTATGTAACAAGATGGATAATAGTGTGAACATTCTATATATTTTATATAATGGTCTATTGTATAATAGTAATACCCTTTTCTTTTCTTGCTATGATAATGAGATGTCTATTGGTTCATTGGTTCCTTTTATTTATGTAGTAGGATTGATCATTTTAGTTTTAATGTGAATGTTAGTATTATTCCCAATTTCTTAAGATAATACTTAGTATTTATAATCAAAAATAATATAAAATTATATAAATTGATGGTTCATTACTTCCTTTAATTTATATAACAAGATTGACAATAGTGTGAATAGACCAATAGTAGACCATTATACATACTGATGGTTCATTGCTTTCTTTCGTTGATGTCACAAGATGGACAACAATGTGAATAGACCAGGGGTCAAAATTCTAAACATTAAAATTCCTTTATAGTATAAAGCTATAATATAAAGGTATAGAGTTCATATTCCTTTATATGTAAAATATCTGAGAACGTAAAGGTTATTATACATAAAATGAATACATATAAAAGTAATGAATATATACAGACTCTTTTTTTGAAAAAATATGAATACTTTAGCTTTGTATACAACTACAAAGAATGTAAAGTCTGTGAGTTTTCCCTTACCTCATAGAACTGGATAAACATCCTTGAAGCTTTGATGGTGTGGTTGTACAAAATTAAAATATGACTGTATACCAAGAGGAAATGATTAAATGAGAAAATCTAGATGCTAACTTATGGAGGGTGCAGAGGTGTCTCTGTCATGATAACTTTCTTATTGTTATTCTACTTTACAATAATGAATTTTCATGGGCACATGCACACTCAACCTTTGAATATGAATGTAAAATAATATACCACACATTAGGGTTCATGAAGCCCCATTATGTTTCATTATGATCCATACACACATGGTGTATACACTTAATATTTTCAACTTTTATCAAATATTAATGCTTTACATATTTTAGGAATCCATTGAGACTCAATCTCTCTGAGTGCATGCCTTAAAGGGTACACCAAGAAAGGGCTTATTTCCACATATTACCAATCAAACTAGCTCTTAAAAACCATTCCCTAAGATATTACTCATACTTTTCACAATCCTCCAATATTTTCCTCACCATAAGTCCTTTTTATTAGTCAGTTGTACTAGGTTGACCCTATACAATTTTAGGTGATTTTTACTTAGGAACTAGTTTAGCCTTTGGCTGACTTAGTGAATAATTGTCCAAAATTATCCTTGGTTTATTAGGTTGACCCTATTGGTTGAGATTTTTGGAATGGTTTAGGGTCAAATATACCTATATATACAAGATCATTTCATCATTTTTTCAATATGAAATCAAGATTTATTATTCACTTGTGCTTCTTTACAATCTGCTCTTCCACCATTCTACTTGAAGAGTCTTAGCTTAGGGTTTCTACTTGGATAATCTATTATTATGGATAATTATTGGATGCTTTGGCCTTTCTAAGTGATCTTTATAAACCACAACAACCTCTTGTGAATCCCCTTTGACCAAGGGAGAGATTAAGTCTTGGTCGGTTCATCATTCAAGTAAGTATTATCTAACTTTACACCTCTCTTTAGTATATAGAAGTAACATAAGTATTGGCTTCAAATAATATTACTCTTCATATTACATGTATTAGGGTCTAACTCATACATAACTTAATTAAGATTCTCCTATATATGTTTTGATTTTTTATAACTCCCACTTTGTGGAACAAGATTTGGTGAGCACTATATTAGATTTACTTTACTTGTTATTAGTTTAGGTGAAATATCAAAACTCATGGCCTCCTTAGGGTTATTGCATGGTTGTGCTTAATTAGAGGCTTTGGAACCCCCCCTAACACAAAATATTGTGGTAAAAGACCCCCTAATTAGGTCTAGTGGATCCCCTTATTTGTCATGTTCTTGCTTAACAAATGTATCCCCAATCGGAAGTGTATGGTATAATCTATCTTCTTCGAGTTAGGATTGATTTACAGACACGATGCATTTTTGATTGCATACATTATAGTGAACCCAATATGAATCTAACCCTTGTAGGTTTTTCTTCACTTATTTCATCATTTTGTTTTTCATATATTTATGATGTTGTGTTGACTTTATTGACATAATACTAACTTTTGTGTATAGACTTAACACATAGTCATATCAAAATGACTCTATTCTATTTATGCAAGTTTTTTAGAAATACATTTTAGAATACTAGGTTGACCTAGCTAACCTTGTACATTTTAGGCATTAGATTTAGACTACTACATCCCACTCAACCTTGTACATTTTTATGATATTAACAACAAGTCTTTGTAAAGCTTGGTTAACCCATTTGACATAGCAAAATTTACAAGTACAAATCAAGGTTCTTCAACAACAATCTTATTTTTCTCTAAATCCTCCAACCCACCAAGGTTCCTTTCTATCCTTCTCTCTCTTTTGTTACAATTCTATTTTTCATAGTTTGTAATCTTTAAAACTACCCTTGTAAGGTCAACTAGGTTGACCTTGTTAATGTAGTTCTATATTCTATGTGTAGTCTCGAAAGCTAGGTTAAATCTATCAATGTAATTCACTAAAAGACTTTTTACTTCCATAGTAAAAAGGTGATCCTGTCAACCGTATTCTATATTCTCTACATACATTATCAACTAAATCAACATTATAGTGTGTTTCAAAGTTAGAATTAACCCTTATATGCTAGTAGTTAGCTCACACTATTATTTGTTCTTGCTTACATGTTTATATATCACATATTCTAATTAGGTGGTTTTCAATATACCATTTAGTTTCACTATTTTCTATTTTATGCACACACTAAAAAATCACAAATTCTTAAAATATATATTAACAATTGTCTACACAAGGCCAACCTACTTGGATTTCATCACCAAGGGGGAAGCTGACTTGATTTTTTGGCCAAGTATAAATACGTGGTTAATGGTATATTTTAGATAAGCACTTGACACCCAAATCACTACAATGTGTGAAATAAGGGGGTAGGCCCCATTACAAAGCCTGTACCATTACCAATATAGATCCCTTTCAAGCCAAACATCCTGAAACCATCCTTAGATTGCTTTCTAGTTCCTTGCTTATAACTAACTTCCTATCACATTTAAAACTATACTCTAATAATCTAACAATGTTTATGTTGAACACTTAGTTATATTTTACTTTCCAAGTTGATTTCTTGCTCTTTGATCAATTGTATGTTGTATTATAAAAACTTGCATTAACTAGCATTGGTGTAAGGTTTTTTGTTGTGTGCCTCAATTGGATCAACCTCATTGATCCAATTTATTGTGTTTTTCATTTCATTTCTTTCTTTTTTAAGTACTTGTAAAATTATTCTTGTTTCAATACAAAATCATTTTTATCAACATAGTCTCTTACAAACTATCTACTTTTCCCTATCTATTATGCTAGGTCAACCTAGTCGATCATGTACACTTTTTTAACCCCTTACTATTGTGCTAGGTTGACCCAATCAAATCTATATAATTTTTTAGGCCCTATTCTTTGTGATAGGTTGACCCAATTGACTCTGTATAGTTTTATACCTTTCATATTTATCATTATTAACATTTTGTTCATTTATCTAAATTCATCATGAAGTTTCTTATCAAAATCTTCTTGGATATCTTGAATCCACTTAGATTTTATATGGGATGTTCATTTCTTCCTTTTTTTCTTTCCAAAATCACCATCACTCATGAGGAACTTCTTCCCCTCCTTCATCCATCACTTGTAACATGGTGAAAATCACACCTCAAGATGAAGTTGATGGGTCTGATCCTTTCTACACTTACCAAAATGCTTCTCATTTTCAAAACCTTCACTATAATGTGGGAGAAATTGACACAAGTTTAATCAATAATCCCACTAATAATACATATTATAATAACCCTCCCTCTAATATCAATTTGAGGAGTACTCCTACCAACACCAACCCACCTCCTAATACAACTCAACTTCTTGCCCAAGTTATCCAACAAATGAACATAATGTAAAACTCTAACACTAACCAAATGGTGCAACTTCAACATCATTTGATTAATATAGATAATCAACCTTCGACTATTCATCCTCAATCCAATCCCAATTACATTCCTTTACCTCTTAGAGATGCCTTAGGAAATGTTATTCCTCAACCCATAATGAATAACAAGATGATTTGAACTATTCAAAATGAACCTTTATCTCCCTTAATTATGTCCATTGATATTAGTAACATATCTCCAAATATCAAGTATGATGGGACTAAAGACCCAACCTCATTTCTCAAAGCCTCTCGTAACCTTTACAAAGAGTGGATCCAAACTAATACCTTCACCACCACTAAACTCTTAGTCAAAAATTTCATTGGTGATGTATTAGAATGGTACAACCAACTACTCCAACATTCTATTTGTCAACTTGAAGATTTGGTCAATATTTTACTTAAATATTTTCAGCATAATGACCTTCCCAAAAATTATCTTAGCCACTTCATCAATGCTAAGAAATATCCCACTGAATCAACTCATGAATTTATAAAAGCATAGAAATCATTGGCCCATAAAGTTGACCATAAAAAGACTAATGATAAAATTTTTAAACTCTTTATCACCGATTTAACTCCTCTTTAATATAATGTTCAAACCATTGCTCCCTAAACACTAAATGAAGATCTTAACCAAGCTAAAATTAAGACTTTCTCATGAAGCAATTCAAACCTAATTCTAAACTTTTAAAAGGATATTTTCAAACATATACCAATTTTATCACTATTAATACTCCACAAACCAAACCAAGAGTTACCAAATCTAACATCCCTTCATCTTCTCGCACACCACTTTCTATGTAGAAAATGAAATGACTCTTACCACCCTCTAGACTTTTCACCTATCATAAAAATCCTCTTAAGTGGTATGACCCTAAAAAAAAAATGGTTTTATGCTGACATTGGTCATTCCTATGAATCTTGTAGAGGTCTCACTAAATTTGATGTCTCCTATATGCTTGTTGATTCATTTAATCATGAAACCATGATTAACCTTCATCATCAAGAGTACACCATTTCTTCTAAAAAATGATAGGCTTATAAGCTTCTACCTCTAATAACCAAAAATCTTTTTTTAATGTTAATAATAAAAAAAATACCAAGGATGTTTGTGCCATTGATGATAATTATGATCAATATTATAACAATTCTCAATATGTTAACACTGCTAAGGTCAATTATCATCACAAGCCATCTCACAAAGATCTTGTTACCAAACTTAGGAAGTCATATTTATAAAAACAACTTCTTAAGGATACTACAACCACCAATCTAGATTTGGAAGCACATAAGGAACCACTTCCTCCTTCTGATCCTCCCATTACATATTTTCCTCCAAAATATACTTTACCTCCTAAACATCATGCTGGTTCTTCTTCTAAATCTCATTAGAACTTTCTTCAAGAACTTAACTCTATGCCTTGTAAGATTAAAATTATGGAGTTTATTTATACCTCACCATATCATCATAATTTCCTTATGAAAAAAATACAATAAATTGAAGATCCATCTTCTATCAATGAATAACCACCTTCTATTGAACATCAACCTACCAATTTAAATACCATTGAAACTATGTGTCCTTCTTCCAAGCCTTCTATCAAATTTATTGAAGAGGACATGATTAATGATGAAATTATTTTTCATAATGATGATCCACCATTCTTTATTAAAATATCCATTAATACTACCCTCATTCATAAATTTCTTGTTGATGAAGGCTTTGGTTTTAATTTAACATCTTTATGGCTTATTCAACAACTTGGTTATAACAAAGATCATCTCAAGAAAACCCATCTTACTTGTCATGGTTTTGATAAGACTAATCAAAATATAATTGGTTGCATTTGGCTTCCATTAACCATTGGACCTAAGACCATTCTAACTAATATTATTTTCCTTTAATTACCCTTATCTTATAACATATTCCTTGGTCACCCATGGGCTCATAGAATGAGGACCATTGCTTCTTCTGATCACTAATGTATTAAATTTTTACATAACGGGAAATGATACAAGCATGAAGCCAATCCCAACCCATGGAGTATTAAACTTCATAATCCCAAATCTTAATATCATATTCCTACCATTCTTATGATCAATAGTGCTCCTTTACCCAAGTTCATCAACATGAATCCTAATTTACAAGTCACTCTTAGAAATTTTGATGATGATGAACCTAATGACTTATAACATACATGTAACACTACCAAGCTACTTCCATATATTTTAGAATGGCTTCCTCCTTTTTATTACCTACAAACCATATTGTTTCTCTTATTGATGAGATTACTGACTTTCTCCCTCCATGCAATGCTCAAGAGCCTTCTTTACCCAAATATGCCTTCATTTGTAATGATTTTGGACTGGACAAATTATTTCAATATCCTCTCATCATGTCTCCATTTATATTTAATAATATTAGGATTTCACCTTCTAAAACTCCCCCTAACTCTCAAGCATGTATAATTTATCCAACATGTTATGATAATTACATAATGGGCCAAGCTTAATCTTGATACTTAGATGTCCAGCATTATCAAAAAATCAAATTCATGATTTTAACTAGGACGTACATACCATTTATATGGATTTTGACTCAGATCCCAAAGGTTATGTGCCTCCTACCAATTCTTCACTTCTTGATACTCCTTAGGTGGTAGAGAAAATTATACCTTTCAAACTTTCAAAAATGCCAGCATCTCCTTTACCACCTATTGATCCAATCATTGCTTCTGATCCTTCTCCCATCAACAGACCCAACAACACTCCAATCCCATCTGATCCATCTTCCTCTCTTACTCTTGAGATTACACTCGATGCCAAGGTAACTGATGTTCATCATATACATTTTGAGTATGACCACCATGGTAATCAAATTCTAGATCTCCAAGTAGATATTTACTATTATGGTCCTCTAACATTATTCCTATTTAAAAAAAGGTCACTATGGTCATTCATATTTGTATTGAAGTTCTAAAATCTTAACCTCATTTGTCCCAAGGATGAATTATCTTTACCTTTGATATATGCCATCATTGATTCCATAACTAGTTATGAAATGTTATTTCTTATGGATGGCTTCTCAAGCTACAATTAGATTCACATTTCCCCTAAGGACTAGCATAAGATTGCTTTCACCATGAAATGGGGCACCTATTGTTATGTCAAAATTCCCTTTGGCCTAAAAAATAATAGATCCATTTACAATGAGCAATGAATCATATATTTCTTGATCTTATCCACAAATTTTTTGAAACCTATGTGGATGATCTCATTCCTAAATCCAAAATTCATAAGACTCATCTCTCAAATCTTGCCATCATCTTTTACCATCTTCTTAAATATTGTGTTAGACTAAATCATTACAAATGTGTCTTTGGTGTCACATCTATAAAATTATCAATATTTCTAGTCTCTCTTCATGGCATCGATGTTGACCCTACTAAGATTAGTTTTATCATCAATATGCCCATTCCTCATTCCATTTCTGACATTTTCACTTAGGAAAATTTGGGGTAATTAGATAATTCACCCCCAAAACAACTTATCATATCCATTCCATCAATTCTATTCTTAAGAAAGTTAATGCCTTAGAATGGATAGACCCATGTCAAAAATCCTTTGATAACATGAAAGAGTTATTGCTTCACCCATTTACACTTCATCCTCCTTCCAATGATCGACCCTTGATACTATATACTTCTTCCACACCTATATCAATTGGGGAAATACTTACTCAACAAGATGGTACTAGAAGAGAGTATGCCACTTATGACATTAGATGAGGCCTCATCAATTACGAAACATGTTATACCAAATTTAAACATGATTGCATTGTTATCTACTTCATAGCTAAAACATTTTGCCATTACATGCTTTACCAGACTACTTATGTCATCATTCATTCTAACCCCTTTCATCACTTGTTCTCCAAATCCATTCTTCCTAGAGATATAATTGGAAAATAGATGGTCCTCCTTATAGAATTTGATCTCCACATTATCACTTAAAAAGCTATCAAAGGATAGGTTATAATTGATCAACTTGCCATACCTCTTGTTCCATCTACCAATCACCTTCAATATAGTCTTCTAGATAATAATATTCTCTACATTTAAGGTCTCAATCAAGCTATTTCTCTCAAATATCATTTTTTACAACTTTATCACCAACCTTGAAGTAAATAATCTTGATTTATCCTCTATTCCTTATAATACTACTAAACTTAAAGTAGATATCGAGGAGATTTTTGAATTAATGTTGACTTACATGAGGATACTTGGACCCTTTGCTTTGATGGTTCTAAATGCCTTTAAGGAGCTAGGGTAGGTTGTATTCTTACAAGTCCTCTTAGAAATATCATATCTTTATCTTTTCATTTCACCTTTGATGTCACCAATAATATGGCTGAATATGAATCCCTCATCTTAAGCATGAGAGCTACTCTTAATCTACAAATTCAATATTTACATGCCTTAGGTAATTTCTAGATTACTTATAGTCAAGTCAATGATGATTACCAATGAAAAAGTGAAAATATCATTACCTATCATCAAATTACAACCACTCTTGCTAAGGATTTCATCTCTTTGACTATTGAACCTATCCCTAGAAATCAAAATTACACTGTTGATTCTCTAGCTTCTTTAACTTCTCTTTTTCATCCCCACCAAATTATTTCTAATCTTACCTTTCTTATACAAGTAAAAAAATCTCCATTTTCTACTCAACCACCAAATTCACTTATTTTTCACATCGAGGCTGTTACCATTCAATAAATCCCATGGTATAAATACATTATTCAATTCTTACAACATCAAATTTATCCTCCTAACTTAGATTCTCATGAAAAGAATCACATTCATAAACAAGATTTTAAATATGTATTTTAATACAACATCCTTTATTATCATAATGTTGAAGGTACCTTTATCCATTACATTATGTAAGATGAGGTCCTTCCTCTTCTTGAACAAGCACATGGGGTAATTTATGTTGGCCATTATAGAGGACATACTACATCCCACAAATGTCTATGCATGGGTTACTTTTGGCCTACTCTTGAAAAGGATGCAATAAAATTCACTAAAAAGTGTATTCCTTACTAACTTCATGATAATATAATTCATTCACCTCTAGTTGAGCTTCAAACCATCAAATCTCCTTGGCCATTTTTCATGTGGGTGTTAATTCTCATTAGTAAATTACCTCACTCCAAAGATGGACATGTTTTTATAATCATTGCTACTGAATATTTACCAAATGGACTGAAACCATGCCCCTTGTTAATGTTACTTGTAACACCTTCATCAATTTCATTATTAATAAAATAATTTTCCACTTTGGTGTTCCCCATACTATCATTTCAAACAATGGTGGTAATTTAAAAAACAAGGATGTCAAATAACTTTGTGCTAAACTCAAGATTAATCACAAATTTTATACACTTTGTCATCCATAATAGAATGGAAAAGATGAGGTTACTAACAAAATTATTAACAAAATTATCCAAAATATAATTCATGAAACCTGTATAGATTGGCACATTCACCTCTATCCTGCTCTTTGGACCTATTGGACTAGCATACGTACTACCATTGGGGCAATGCCATTATCTCTAGTCTATGGTTATTAGTTAGTTTTTCCATTAGAATTTGATATTCATTATATTTTTATCTCTCCCTTCATGGTATCATTCTCAATGAATAATCATGTAATGCTCATTTTCATGCCCTTGATCTCCTTGATGAACATTGTCTTTCTGCTTTGTAACATAACTGACAATACAAGGCTCGTATTGCCAAACAACATAACAAACATGTTAAAGTCCACATACTTAATGTTGGTGATCTTGTACTTAAATTATATTACACCCATGGTAAAGAAGATAAATATTCCCAAAAATGATGGGGTCCCTATTTAGTCAAAGATATTCTTGGTCCAAGTACCTACTACCTTCAAACTAATGAAGGCCATGTTTTCAAAGAGATCACCAACTTGCAATTCCTTAAGAAGTAATTTTTTAAACCTTTCCTTATTTTCATGAATTATATCTACATCTATCTAACACTTTTTTTAGATTACTCACATGGGTCTCTCCCTCTATAGTAGTTCTCTATTTTTACAAACCTTTAGTCCTTTTTCGAGTCTTTTTGGTTTTCCCTTTTCTCTCATGAATTGAATTGTAAAACTATGGATATGACCTGATATTCCTCATGATGTACCATAGTATTATTTATTTCATACTCTTTTTACACACATTTTTTCATCCCTTGGATTTCTCTTTTTTAATTTGCATTATAAAACCGTGGATAGGACCTAATCTTCCTCACAAATACCATATTTTTCTTATCTCATTTAGTTTTCCAATGATTTGTAGAACCCTCATGGGTTTATATTTTATGATTTAGAATGTAATACCATGGATAGGACCTATCCTTTCTCATAAAATTACCATCATGTTATTCCTTTTCTAAAAATATTGTTGATCCTTGTTCTCAACTTTAGATTTTGCTTCTTTTACTAGATGGAATTTGCACAACAATATATGTTAGAATGTTTTCCTCTATTTACCTTATTGTTATAATAAGTAATCATAATATACTATAATTTTATACACTTTTCACCCTTTGTCACATTTTTATTTTATTTTAATTAATTTAAATAGTTCCATGTTTCACTCCTCTTGATTTCCTTTCCTTTCACTCCACATTAGATGAAACAAGGTCAAAGTCAAGATAAAACTTTTATTTCAACTATATTTATGAGAATATTAGACCCCATACTCTTTAAATTTATATTTATTATAAACCAAGTCCCTAGTATTCAAATTGAAAGTCATCTTTAGCACCCATGTTTGGTTTTCCAAATCAGTATGGAGGAGGACTAGAAAAAACCATCAAGAAAGTTAAAAGCCAAATCATTTGAAACAAAAGGAAATGATATACAAAAGGCGACATAAAAATATCAAAATTAAAAATCACACCAAAAGACATGATTCAAAGCACACATCCTATCTTCAATAAAATATCAAACTCCATAGTTGGCCTCATATAGAGCCAATGTCCATTGGGATATAGTAGGCTAGTAGATTGGAATAGGAGAATTTAATAAACTCTATGTTGCTACCTACTTTCTAATGAAAGTACCTAATCTTCATAATAGATTGATGAATCTATAAGGGGTCCTGAATAATGGATAACATGTTTTGGGAAGGTATGTTGATGCAAAGCATACACCAAGTTATCTCACTTAACCTTATTTCAAAATCCACTACCTTTGACATAGGCTTCTTTTTTCATTTATTCATGCAATAGTTATAGGTTAAATTTATAATTTTTGAGGTTTATAAAGTCTTGATATAATTTATATATGTATTATAACCCTATATTCACACTCAATAACTTTTCTTCCACCTCCCAAGACTCAATTCCTTCTTTGACCCAACTCTGCCAACTCTGTCAACAATCTTTGTAGCCCTATTTTGGGGATTTTTTTACCTTGTATAAAATTATACCTTCACCAATACGAAAAAAACTCTTTATACATATACCCTTTATTATTTTATATCTATCCATTAAATTTGGTTTCTTAACTCTTCCATTTGACCCCCTTTTAAACTCAATTTACATCTTTGTTAAGGCCTATTAGGCCTATTTACCCCTTTTCCACTCTTAGTTAAATTTAGACCATAAAAATAGGTATGTAAACACCTAAATTTGTGTGATTAACTTCAATCACTTTTAAAATTACAATATTACACAATTTTGTAATTTTTTGATTATTCAATCTTCAAATATGCAAGAAACCCTAATCTAGGGTTTTTGAGTGCTCTGTCTCAACTGAGACCCTACAAAATTATACTTTGAAAGTTTGGAATGGATTTAAAGACCCAAATTATGTTTAAAATTAGTATATATACCTCATTTAATTTTTTTAATCCTTATATGTTATGAATCATCCCATTGTCCTCGTATACCACCTTAAAACATGTTTGACTATGTGATAAAATATCACTCTACGTGTATGTATTATATTGTCAAAGATTATGACAAATTATTGATTAAAAAAAATTATATCAATGTTAAATTGATTAACATACACTTACCAAGATGTCTCATAGTTTTTTAACTTGATTCCCTGATCATATCCTTACAAGAATCAGTAGCACAGTCCACCATGATAATGGTTTCTATAAGAAATAGGGGTTAGTTATAATATATAAATTAATGTGACTTAATAATTTTTTACTACAATTTAATGTCTCAAAATAGAACCAATAATCCTTCAATAAAAAATTTAATATTTATCGAAATTCCTTTGGTTGTCAATATTGACAACATAATCTATAATCAAGCAGAATACATAGGGACAGAGTCTATGTCTACACTCATTAACCAGTATTCTCTTTTATTTTTTATTTGGGAGTAAATATTCATAAAAAAAACATCCATTATTTAAAAAACAAATTAAAAAAAATTCAATCTCATTATCTCATCAATCATAATAGATGCATTCAACAAATGACCTCAACAAGCTCTGTTTTCATTCTTTCAAAACAACAGAGTTTCAAAACTTCACCTTCTTAAAAAACTTGTCAATACCTCCTTCCATTCATATAATATAACGAAATATCAATATACTCTCTAAAAAATTAATCCAAGATCCCTATAAATATGCATAATTATTTCTTATTTCCTTTTCCCACATAGAGGTCTTATAGTTACATTACATTTTCTTGATTTTCACATAATATGACTATATAGAACATAACCATAGGTTAAATAAATCCTTTTTGGACCTCATGCAATTAAAACTCCCTTATACATTTTTATCACATATTTTCACCTTCACGAAATACACCCAAGTCCTTAGATAAGGCTTAACATGGTTCAAATTTTTAAAAAGAGGTTTTGGCAGGAAAACTATAATTCAAATTTTATGCACCATAAGACAACCTAGACTCCACACAAAGACTACCTCTGACATATAATAACTATAGGAAATTGATTAGACTATTTAAAGACAAAATTAAAACTATTTTTTTGTTCTTATATGATGCCCCTACACCATACTACCAAGCTAAGAAATCTTTGTCATAGGTATTGAATGATGCACTTGCTAGATGCTCATATCTACTTGCACTAAACCTCCTCATTGAAGGTTTCTAATTATAATTTCCTCTCATAGAAGTGAAAATTCTCTTGGGCCCCAAATTTAGGCATTATTTTATTCATCTCCTTCAATGTCATACTTTCACATGAAACCAAATTGTTAAGCAAAACATAGCTACTACCATCTTCTTCTTGCTTGGCAGGTGTATACTAATATTCTTCCTCTACAAATAGATCCGTAATTTCCTTATCTCTATCATTAATCACTGTTGAAAGTATGTACTCTTCTTTCTTCATCCATGTTTCTTATGCTTCCCATTCCATTTCATAGACAACATGTGCTTTATCCTTACATGCCTCATAATTATGCAAACTCTTAGCTTGTTGATGTGTAACACCACTATGAATACTCTCCTCCTTGTCTTCTTCTTGACTTCCTTGACTCTGATTCTATTGTAACCATCTTTGGAAAAATATTTTTTGAATGGGATATGTCTCAGATTCTTGAACCTAATTATCTATCTACTTCTTCAATTACCAATCTTGTATATTAGTTGCATGTTCCTTACCTGCATTTAGATCATAAATCAAATTATTAGAAATTAAACTTGGAGCCTATATGGCTTTCTTTTGGTCTTCCTCCTTGGACAATTTAATCTAAAACCTATTTAATTTCTTGGTTTCAATCCCAATCCACTTCCTTTCCATTTCAACTACAATGTCAAACACTATCCTACTATCTTTTCTCTTACAAGATTGGCTATCAGGCTTGCTTTGACTATCTTATTCTTTGAGCAATCTATTGGGTGTTATATCTTCTTTCCTTTAAAAACTAATTGATACCAGTTTTCCTTATTGTGCTAAATCTCTCATGTCCATCCTTGTGGACTCACAAATTTTCATATCTATAACTCAAGACATCTTACCTCTTCTAAGTTATTGGGTACTTTGACCAAACCCAAACTTTTCATTACTTTGCTCCAACATTGCCTTATCATTATCCTCTTGTCTCTTGTCTCTTCTCCACCCTTCAATGGCATAAGTATGTGTACATCTTCATATTTCTTAATGGTATATGTGTTGTCTTGACCATAATGTATTTCATGCCTATCAAACTTCCATGGTCTCCCTAATAGCAAATGACAAACATCTATAGGCATGATATCACTCAACAATCCATCTCTATATCCTCTTATCTTGAATTCAACCCTAATTTATTCACTTACCAAGATTTAATGACCCTTATGAACCCATGCAACCTTGTATGGTTTTTGATGTGGAATCCTATTCAATCCAAACTTATACACCATCTCTAAAGACACAATATTTTAAGTACTACCTCCATCAATCACCAAATTATAAACTTTACCTCTTATTTTGCACCTACTCTTGAATAAACTCCTCTTTTAGGTTAGTTCTTTGACTGGATTCCTCTACTAAAATAGTATTATTATCATGAGTAAATACTCATTCATTTCATGTATTCTCTCCTCATTCTATTCTCTTACTCTTTTCTACTACATACTTCTGCTCATATTCATTGGACACTCTACTGCCCTATGTCCTTCTCTTTGACAATGTCAACATTGCCCCTAAAATATGTCTTAGTCCATATCTCATTGGACCTTCATCTATTCTTAATCTACCATATAACAATTTTATGATATACCATGCATGGTTTTGTACTCCCGTGCCTTCTTGACCTACTACTGCACATAGTTATGGTCTCTCTTAAACCACTTATTTATTTATTCTCTCACTTGTCCTTGGTTGAATGGAATTACTTGACCTTGTTACCTATCATCTCTTTTATATTCCTCTATCAATGATATTTTTTATCTCTTTGAGATAATCCTTAATATCCTCCATTTTTATGACCCATAGAACAATCAACTATATCACTTGGTCTACCATTTACTTGACCAACTCATCATCCCTGCTAACTCTCTCCATGGAGCACTATCTATGGTTCCTTGTCTTGCACTTCACTTAAAAACACATTTTATAAAATATTTACACAAGCCAATAAGAATATTTAACTAGATATGATACCAAAATGATGCAGATCATACACCAATTTATCTCACTTAACCTTATTTCAAAATCCACTAACTTTGACACAGGCTTCTTTGATAATTTCTTCACGCAATGGTTCTAGGTTCACCTAATAATTTTTTAGGTTTCCAAAGTATTAATCTCATTTATCTATCTTATAACCATATATTTATACTCAATAACGTTTCATACACTCCCAAGACTCAATTCCTTCCTTGACCCAACTCTACCAACTCTGTCAACAATCTTTATAGCCCTATTTTTGGGCTTTTTGACCTTGTACAAAATTGAATCTTATCCAATCTAAAAAAAACTCTTGATAAAGATTCCCTTTATGTTTTTATATGTATCCATTAAATTTGGTTTCCTAACTCTTCTATTTGACCCCCTTTCAAACTCAATTTATATCTTTGCTAAGGCCTATTAGGCTTATTTACCCCTTTTCCACTCTCAATTAACTTTAAACCATAAAAACATATCCGTACACACATGAATTTATGTGATTAAATTCAATCACATTGAAAAGGACCATATTACACAATTTTGTAATTTTTTGATGGTTCAATCTTCAAATATGCAAGAAACCATAATCTAGGGTTTTTGAATGCTATATCTCAATTGAGAGAGTAAAAAATTCTATTATGAACATTTGGAATGGCTTCAAAGACCCAAATTAGGTTTAAAATGCCTATCTAGACTTCATTCAAGCTTTATAATCCTTATATTTTATGAATCATCCCATTGTCTTGATATTACACCTTAAAACATGCTTGACTGTGTGATAAAATATCACTCTACAGGTCTATTCTATTGTGGAAGCTTATGACACATTCTTGATCAAATAAAAGAGTATATAAGCATTAAATGGAATCACATACACTTACCAAGATGTTCCACATATTTATAACTTGATTCCCTGATCATATCCTTACAATAATTAGTATCACAATCCACCATAACAATGGTTTCTATAGGAAATAGGGGTCGGTTATTACACACACACACACGCACACGCGCGCGCACGCGCACACACACACACACACACAAACACACACACACACACACACACACACACACACACACACACACACACACACACACACACACACACACACACACACACACACACACACACACACACACACACACACACACACACACACACACACACACACACACACACACACACACACACACACACACACATACACGGATGGTTTAATTATTTTTACTTACCATTTAAGGTCTCAAAAAAGAACCAATACTCCTTCAAGAACAAATTTAATAGCTATCAAAAGTCCTTTGGTTGTCAATATTGACAACACAGTCTGCAATCAAGTAGAATACATAGGGATGGAGTTTGTGTTTGCACTCATTTACCAATATTATTTTTTATTTTATATTTGGGAGTAAATTTTCACAAACAAACATCCATTAGCTTACAAATACACATGAAAACAATTTCAATCTCATTCTCTCATCAATCAAACACATGAATTCAACAAATGACCTCAACAAGATCTATTTTCATTTTTTCAAAACAACAGAGTTTCAAAACTTTACCTTCTTCTTAAAAATCTTGTCAATACCTCATTCCATTCATATAATCAGATGGAATATCAAGCTACTCTCTAAAAACTGACTCTAAGATCCCTATAAAGATGCATAAATATTTCTTGTTTCCTTTTCCCATGTAGAGGTATTATAGTTACATTATATTTTCTTGATTTTCACTTAATATGAATTTATATAACATAACCATAGGTTAAAGAACATCCTTTTTGGACCTCATGCAATGACAAAGCCCTTAGACATGTTTGTCAAATCTTTTGACCTTCACAAAATACATCCAAGTCTTCAAACAAAGTTTAACATGCTTCAAATTTTTAAAAAGAGGTTTTGGCAAGAAAACTATAATTCAAATTTTATGCACCATAAGACAACCTAGACTCCACACAAATACTATCTATGATCTCTAATAACTATAAGACACTGATTAGACTATCTACAGACAAAATTAAAACTATTTTGGGGTCTATATAGGATGCCCTTACATCATAGGTCCATTTTAGTTTTCATGCATATAGCCTTCATAAGATAATATATATACTTTATTTATTGACCTAAGACTTGTGTAGCTAAGATAAGTTCTTTAGAGTCCTTAAGGATGTTATAAAAAACCTAATTTGACTATCTTGACTTTGATAAAGAGTTCATCTACCTTGGTTTTTCCTTCATTTTCTACTCCACCCATTTCATTTCCCCCCTTGATAGGCAAATTATGATTCCAAATTTGTTTTCCCTTACTCTTTAATTCCTTCTTAATCTCTTAAAAATATGCTAGCACCACTTTGTTTTAGTTTTATCTATCCTTATAGTGAAACAATATATTTGAGCAACTATGGATTACTTTCTTGACACTATAAATTTATATTCCTAGTCTTAGTTTGTTCTCCTTTTACCATTTATCATTTGTTTTATTACCCTTTTGTTACAAGCACCTAAGTCTATACCTTTTTCAATTTTTGAGTGAGGTTGGCTTATTAGTTCTTACTCAGCAATGTTGTTTCCCCTTTTTCTGTACTTTTTTCCATTGTTGAGTGAGATAAAGATTATTACTGCTCACTCATCAATGTTATTTTACCATTTTGTTTTTTATTTTACATTTGATGTTTTATTACCATCTTTTTGACATGTATCCTTGGTTTGATTTGGTGAGTTTTCCTTTTTTACTTAAGGTTTATTTGTTTGAGTTTTTCAATGTTTATTAGCCTTGGCTTTTTGATTACCCAACTTACTCTTATTTTTGGCTTGGTCATTTGGTCTAATATAACACTTATCACCCCAATTTTCCAAATTACCAAGTATGTCTCATCCACATAGAACTAGGTATCTTGGCTTCCTTACGTTTGTTTGTTTTTGCCCTTTAGTTTTATATTCTTAAGTTTGTCAAAAGTAGTCGTTGTTCCCTACATAATCAAAACTAACAACAAAGTAGATAAACATCGAATGATAAAGGTAAGTCAAGGTACACAAAAATTTACTTTTTAGTTATTTCCTTTTTAGTTTTTTACTTTCAGTTTATTTATGCTTTAAAATACTACAAATTTTTTTAAGCATCAACATTATGTGTTCTTATGTTCTTTATTGAAGCACCATCCCCTATTACACCTTAGTGACATGTGATGAGCTTTAAGTGGGGCATATATATACACATAGTATTTTCAAATTTTATCAATTATTGATGTTTTACATCTTGTAGGAACCTATTTAGACTTAATCTATCTAAGTGCATGTTTTAAAGGGTGTATCAAGAAAGGGGTGGGTAAACCATTGGTGATTTGTAGGATTGTTTTCCTTTATTTCCATATATTACCAATCTAACCAACTCTTAAAAAACATTCCCTAAACTTTTACTCATCCTTTGCACACTCCTTCAGTCTTTTCCACTTTCCATCCCTCTTTTCTTCACCTTAAGTCTCTTTTGTCAGTCGACTATACTAGGTCGACCCTATATAGTTTCAAGTGATGTTCACTTAGGAACTAGTATGGCCTTTGGCTAACCTAGCTTAAGATCTAGAGAATAATTGTCTAAAATTATGCTAGGTCGATTGGGTCAACCCTATTGGCTGATATTTTGAAAGGGTTTAGGGTCAAATCTTCCTATATATACAATATCATTTCATCATTATTTCAATATGTAATCAAGAGTTATTATTCACTCGTGCTTCTTACAATTTTCTCTTCCATTATTCTACTTGAGGAGCCTTAGATTAGGGTTTTTAATTGGAGAATCTAGTCTTGTGGATAAATCTTGGATGTTTTATACTTTCTTAGTGATCCTTACAAACCATAACAACCTCTTGTAAAGCCCCTTTATCTAAGGGAGATATATATTCTTGATGGGTTCATCATTCAAGTAAATATTCTCTAACTTTGTTCCTCTCTTTAGTAGATAGAAGTAGTATAAGTACTAGCTTTGAATAATATTAATTTTCATATTCCATGTATTAGGGTCTTACTCATACATAGCTTAATTGAGATTATCTTATACATTTTTTGATTGTTTATAACCCCCACTTTGTGCCACAAGATTTTGTGAGCACTAGAATAGATTTACTTGTTATTTATTTATGTACAATATCAAAACATAGGACCCCCTTAGGGTTATTGCATGGTTGTGCTTAACTAGAGGATTTGGAACCCTCTCTAACACATTGTATTTCAATAAGAGACCCCCTAATCAGGTCTAATAGATCTCCATATTGGTCATGTTCCCACTTAACAAATGTGTCCCCAATCAAAAGTGTATGGTATGATCTATATTCTCTGAGTTAGGATTTATTTATAGACATGATGTATTTTTGATTGCATACACATGGCACTTGTAGATGGTAATGAATTTGTGAATTTGTACCTTGGTAGATAGTCAATGGTAGATAAAGTAACTAATAGGGATGCTGAGGTTAACTAAAACCATGGTCATCCATGATGAATGCTAAATGCTCATTAATGATTTGGGTTGGATCAATTATTAGATATTTCATTATGAGCATAACCAAAAAAATATGTTTAACATGGGATATCACACTATTAGTTGACCTCCACATACCCTCTAGCTACTTATCTATCGATGATTTTAGGGCATGAAATTTGAAAATGAGGTTTTAATATTTTATTTATCATCACTTGCATTATCTCGTTATCCTTAATTGATGGGCCCTACTTATTGCATCCTTGATTATGATCTCAATTTGAATGTACCATCTAGTTACACTCACAACTAAGGATGTAAGAAGTGAGGCCCATCATCTAAGGGATAATTGGCTAATAGAATGGATGGTAGTTGGAGTATCTAGTAGGTATGTGTAGATCAACTATCAATATGGAATCCATCTACCTAATAGATGCTTTGAGGGTAGACAGTATTAAAAAGGCATGTTGATTTCACTCTAATAGTTGACCTACACTTGTATGTTAGATACTCTAAGGGTAGATGGATCATTTAAAAATCACGTGGAGGTCAACTATTAGTGCGACCTCAATTTTATTACTAGATACTCTTAGGGTAGATAGAGTATCCAATAGACACATGGATTTGAACTATCTATGTGACTTCCATGTGCCTACTGTAAAATCTAAGGGTCCTTCCCCTCCATCTATTCCATTATCCCTCTGATTATGGGCCACCCTCCTTATATCCTCAATTGTGAATGCAACCAGGAGGCACATTAAAAGTGTTGACAACTTGGACTCCTAAGATAAATTTTAACCCTATAACCAAAAAATTTCCCATGGCATCAATCTAAGCTTGTACATGGTGATATTCATGCATTATGGTGTCATCTTTGGTCTCTTTTATAAGCATTTTAGCATTTTTAGATGTGTCATGGTATGTGCTAGATCCTACTTGTGAAATCATCATGTAATACATATTTTGAGCCTTAGGATGATGTGCCAAGTTATCATGGTGTTCTTGAATGAGTGGAGAGTGTCAAAGTGCTTTTGATTTCTAAATAATGGCCTAAATATTGTTTGATAATAGTAAGGTTTCTTAGCAAAAGTTAAGGTAATTTGGGGAAATTAAGGTTTCTAGTTATCATTGCATTTATGCTTGTTTTGGACACTTCTCAAAGAGAGACCTTGATATTAATATGGGGAGGGTGTCTAAACCTTATTTGGGTCTTGATGTGAAGTCTAGAAATGTGTTTAAGGCTGCCCTCTATGGTATACTCATTCAAGCCTATTCCAAGCCTTATTTAGCCCTCTAAGTCATCAAATGTACCCATCAATCATGTAATTGGAGAAACCTTTCCATTATAAATCCATTTTAGAGAAAATTTCACATTATTTTGATGGGTATTAAGAGGTTTCATAAACATTTGAAGTCATAACAAGGTAGTTTTATGTGCAAAAGTTATCCTTTTAGGAGAACCCATCTTTCATTTACCAAATGAGCCCCACACATGGGAATTATGACCTTTTAGATTTAACACCCATAATATTTGATTTTAAAACATGAATAACCTCTATTTTCCATCCTCTCACCCTCCAATGAGATTTCAAAGAACTAAAATGTGAAAAATGTAGAAAGAAGGATTTTATAGGTGTTTTAAGCTTGTACAGACTTGTAAAAACATGTTAATGGATAAAAAAGATATAAATATTTATATGAGTATTAATTTAGGCATCAAATAAGGAGGTATTTGATTTTTAAGCCAAGAAGAGACAAAAATTGATCCATTTTTTCCATCGAGCTCCTAGGTAACTCAAGAGAGCCAGTCAGGTTTGTGGTTTGTACAAATAGAAGAAAAAAGGTGAGGATACAAGACTTTGGGTAGAGGAATGGGGTCTCATGAAATTTTAATTATTTTAATTATTCTAAAAATTCATGATCTATACTCTATGAATAATAGTTAAGAATTTAAGCAGTCAAAGTTGCCTTCTTCATCTGTACAAGGGTCAAATTCTAATGGTTTTAGTAAATTTATGGTTTTTTTATGAAATTAGTGTTTTTGTTTGTCCTCAAATGGTACTAAAAATCCATATACATCATTACCCACTACTATTTCCCATGTGTGATCCCTAATTAGAAAGCAAATGTCCAGGTTGTCACATTTTTAAGTTACATGGCAGTGTTTATTTAGGTTATAGAGCATTCCATACATAAAATGAAAGTGACTGGTGGTTTTGATTTAGATAATAGGTGATATATAGTATAATAAAATCTTATCTACTTCTCATACTCATCTGAGTCACCAGATGACAACTCTATCAATCTCTGCTCCAATGTAATTGTCATGTGTTTAATATGATCTCCTAGCAAGTATGAATAAGGTGTCACTATAGTGGTTATGGAGAACCATAAATTCAAGTAAAAACATGCTTGGGATTTATATTATGTTAAATTTTTTTGATGAAGTAAATCCCAACTCTCACATCTCTCATAGCCATAGTCATGAGCCCAAAACTGTAACCTATAAGCTTGACTATACAAGTAGGGAAAGTTAAGCATAATATCACACTTCAAGGAACCTTGAAGGTGTATGAGATGCATTATGGTTGAAATACCATATCATAAGTAAGAGATGTGGTGAATTATGTGGATGGCTCCATTCAAAACAAGACTCACCTCTCATCTCTTACACAAGTGATTGAATTGAAAATAGATAGGAGATTAAAATACTATGTGTGAATTGGAGATAATATTCATCATAATATACTATTAAAAACAACCTTAGGTGATAAAAAATGAGGGAATTCATACTTACAATCCATGTAGTCTTAATCCCACCTATAGGTAGGGTCATGAGTAAGAAGGTGAAAATGTTAATAACTCAGGATGGTGGTGAGGGGAGAAAAGGGTAAGAAGCCTTCTTGAATTTTTCCTAAATTTCTCAGTCTTTAATGAATGTTTAATCCTTTGAAATAGCTCAGAGAGGGTTTAATAGCCTAACTAGGCCTACAAGCCTAGACCAACATGTTCAGGCTTGTGCATAAAAGCTAATGACATTTACATGGTTCAAGTTTATTATGAGTATATAAACATATGATTCTTAAGTTGATGAATGAATTCACTCAACCAATCAATTAGGTTTACATAGACCTAGAAAATCATAAACCCTAGGTAGATATGATATGTAAAGAGAGTATAATCATGGAGGCCCAACTCAAAGAGTGTTTTTAGGTCATGAGAGAAGTTTGCATGAGTTTAAAATCCATAAAAATTAGGTAAATGAGACACAAATCCTACCTAAGCCTCTAACACAACTAGTCAAGAATTCAGGATAGGCAATAACACTTAGAGCAAACCTACAAGAGAAAAATGGTAGAGATGGTGTTCTAGGTGTATGAAAACAAGTGAAAAAGGTGGATATTGGATTGAAAAGGATTATTTAGTGACATTAAATGCATCAATGATTACCTACATGTCATTTAGAGTATTGTAACTCTTCTTAAGTCTATAAATCGTAAAGCGATTCTTGACCACTCAAAACCCCACCTCAATCTTAGTGGCATATCCAACCCCCTCAAGTAGACTTAAGATAATAAATGGATGTATAGTGATGTTTTAAATCTTAAATAAGGTGTCTTAAATATAATAAAGCAAGGAAATGACCAACTAGGTCTTATTACCTCTCTCTCGAGATATAACACCTTAGTCTATCAGCTTGAGTTGACAAATCTAACATTCACACAATTCATGGCAAGATGAATTAGATCCAATTATCTTAGGGGAAGTTGGGTACCCATAGGAACTCACCATTAATATAGGAAAGATTTGAATTAAGGAACCCATATTTATAAATAAACCTTAACAATGCAACCTACCCAAAATGCTTGTAATAGAACAAATTCCTCCAAATTTTACTCACATCTCACCATACAATCTTCTTGGGATAAATAGAATTTCAAGGGGTTTAGAGGGGTATATGGGCTCAAAATCCATGGCCATAATTTTTAGGTTTGAGGCTTATACTTTATGAACAATTTTTAAGATGGTAAGCCACTAAAACCTTTAATAAACCCTAGTATAGGCCTGGTGGAGAAAAGATGGAAGAAAGTACATACAAATTAATTGAATTAATCTAAATAAAAAAATGATCTCATATTACAATATAAGGAGGCCTCATCCATGGAATTGGTCTATGTGAATAGTTGTACAAACCCATATAAAACATTGTTTTTTCAAGAATTAATGATAACTTTAAGGTCCAAAGTAATATGAAGAGTTATAGACCATGGGATAGGGTAGTGTGAGGCATGTTTCACATTTTCAAACCACAAACACTCTTAGTTCATCCTAGAAAGGTTCTTATAGGTGTGCACCAAATAGATAATCTAAACGTGTGATTTAGAAGTAATTTGGTCACTTAAGTAGATTTGCAAGGGTGAAATGTTTGGGAGGTATATATTATGGTATGGTATGTATATTTAGATTGTAATCAGGCTCACTCACTCAATTTTAAGGTCTTATACAATTCCCATGTCCATCTAAACAACTTATAGTCAAGTGACTTGGCTTAGTTGCCTGGTAGTCCTACTTGGTCAATCAAAGAAGATGTACATTAGCATAGAGGGATGATAAGGGATCCAATAAAAGTTTATAAAATTTGTGTAATAGACTCATGAAGGTGAGTAGGCACACTTATCATAGCCATTATGGATGATGGGACAATTTTCAAGACTAGTCAAGGAGCATAAAGGGAAGGTGGTCTATTTAATGACCCATGAAGGCCTATTTACACCACATTTTGGTCTTATAACTATCATGAGGAGAGGTAATTGACAAATTGAAATGATCATAATTTATATAGAGTCAACTTTGGCCAAAAATAGACATCCAATGCTTGAAAGACTCATTAATGACCTCTCACCACCAAGGTAATGCATAAGGGAGTTGTTACTGATCTTTATGAATGTTATAACTTCTATGGAGTGAATTAGGATCATTCATGGCATATCCATGCCTTTCCCACTCTATAATTCCCTCTATTTCTCTACTTATATTTTATAAATTAAGGCTCTAAGGCCATTATATCCATCCCTTAGTTGGGTATGAGGAAACTCTATCAAATTTTGTACTTCATTACTTCTTGACCTAATACAAAGACTATTACAAATTCTTCATGTTAGTCTATATTGTGTTGTATGCTTTTTTGATATATATAAGTGGTAGACATACTCCATTTATAGGTCCTTGCCTCACTTAGATGCTATTAGATGTTTTATGTAGGTTATATGATGTGTCAAAGGTTGTTGATTGTACTTGAAGTGTAATATTGTCAAAAGTATCTCAAAATAGACATCTCATCCATCACCTCCAAGATGTATTAATTTTATGATAAGATTATTGTGAATTATTGATGCATAGAATTATTTGGAGAGATTGTTCATGTATTATTCATCATTTTTTTAAGAAGTCAAATAGAGTGGATAAAATCTATTAGTGATCACCCCAGTTTCATAGGTTTCCTTTCATGCATTTATCTATCCCTTTTCACCCCAAAAAGTTAGTGGTTTTTTATGATTTGAGCTAAATTTGATTCCCCAAAGGAGCTAACCCCATAAATTAGAGGTTTAGCCCAACCATAGGTCACCCACATCCATGGGATAATCCCATGTTACCTTGACCTTAGAGGTACACCTAAAAAACCTCCTCATAGGGTGTAACTTGGAGTGTTAACATAATGCTTAGGCCAAAATGCATTAAATCAAAGTGATAGAGAATTGGGATGTGACTAGCCAAGGGTTAACATCTAGTGTGGAATTCCATATTAGACATGAATGCTTTAACTAGTTGATGTGTTTACATTTCTGACTGAAGTATCTATGGGGATTGCCAAATTAGTGAATGTACAATGCTCATAAGTAGGATAATATCTATTAACAAAAAATTAAGATAAACAATAATGGTCAAAGCAAATGTTAGTTAAAAAATAAATGTTAATATCCATTGATATCTAACTTTTTACTTGATGCCTTTCCCCTATTCAAAGTCTAGACAAATGCTTGCTTACCATTACACCATTCCTTTTCTACCTATGCAGGAGCTCATTAGCCAATAATGCAAAGGATAATGCAAACATATGGGCTAGTTAAGGCACTCACATTTGGTGTGGACTTTTATGATGGACATAGATGCCTAGATGGTCACATCCCACTTCTCTATCACTTTTCGCATTACATTTTATCCAAAGCATTGAATGTACCTATTATTTATTCTCATAATCCTTGAGGGAGTACTTAATTATCAATAACATTTGTATTTTTGGCTAACATGTTTATGAATCCCACCAAATGATTCAAATTCTAGTGTTCATGTTAAGGATAACATCTATTAACAACACATTAAGGTAAAAAATAATGGTTAAGGTAAATGATAAGAGTTAATCCAAATGTTAGGGGTGAAGGATAATTAAATGTAAGAATGCAATAGCTAGTTACGCTTAGAATCAAGGATGTAATAAGTGGGGACCATCATCAAATAACTAATAGTATAATATAATTTATGGAGGGGGAGGTTACATGGAGTATCTAGCATGAACATGGAGGTCAACTTGAGTGTGACCTCCACATGCATGTTGGATACTTAGAGGGTAGATGGGGTGTCCAACTAGCATGTGGAGGTCAACTATAAGTGTGACCTCCACATGATTTCTTGATACTCCAAGGTTAGATGAAGTATCCAATAGGAATGTGGAGGTCAATAATTAGTATGATTTCATGTCCCCTTTCCAGGTGACATCTTCAGACTTGATGATTAGCCTATCATGCGACCTTCATAGGCTGATAAGATGGATAGAGGGTCTTGATGGAGCTTGGCTTGGCTTCGATTAGTAGAATTTCTATAGTTGGCTTTCATTCAGGCTCTTTCAGACACATTTGGCCTGAGCTCCTACTTTTTAGGGATATTTGACATGCAGCAGAGCGCCCTTATTTTGGTATGGTCATGTGCAGAATCACTCCCTGATTCACCAAATTCAGTTGGTTTGAGGATCGGACATATATTGAGGGAGATTAATATTTGATTTATTTAATCAAATATTAATTATTTAGCCTATTTTTGATTAGAAACCCTAATTCTAATTTAAGAAACCCTAATTAGGGCAAGCACATCTTTTTGAGGGTATAAGGGTTTCTCATGGGAGAGAATTATTATTATCCATTGATTATTGACTATTGATTTTAAAGAATTCTTATGTGAAGATTGAGCCAAGGGTTCTAGGATTCCATTTGCATTGAAGAACGTCCACTCTTCATTATGTGTGATTCAGAGGTTGTGAAAGATCAGCCGATCTATTGCCAAATTGAGAGATAACTTCATAAAAAAGTTATCACAGGGTTTTACAAGTTTGAGAGATAACTTCATACAGAAGCTATCACAAGGGTTCACAGGTATTTCTTTATTTTGGGTTTTTGATTCAATAATTATCCAGATATAGATCTTTTATATTAGCCCATAGTTCTTTAGATCAGGATCAAGCATACAGGTTGTGCTGCATTAGCGGCCGTACGAAGTTTGTACAGCTTTGTGAAAATCCATACGCATCAGTGGAAAGATCAGACACCAACATCGACAGGTAGAGCCTTACAGAGACTGACATCAGTCGACCTATCACCAATGTCAGTAGGTTAACGACCCTAATCAGCTGACAATGACAGTATAACTAACGTCGGCGACTATGTTTTTGACACAGCAGGCCGAGACGTACCAGATCCAGATTTATTTCCCAGTTTGTGGAATACTCAGGCTATTAAGGCCGTATTTTCAATATTCTTTATATAATTGATAGAGGACCTCTATTGTAATAGTCTGAGCAAATAAATAAGAGATTATACTATGATTTATTTATCTATTTGAAGATATTTTACACAAATACAGATAGTAATTCAGAGTTTTTGTTTGTCTAGAGTTCCTATTGATTGGGGACATTACATATGACCTCCATGTGTCTACTGGATACTCCTAAGGTCCCTCCCCTCTGTCTATTCTATTGGCCTATTAAACCATTGATAAATATCCCCACTTCTTACATCCTTAATTACCTAAATGCCTTTACCCTATATCTTTTTGACATATACATGATCTCATGTTCTCACTACCTAGTTACATAAGCATGCACTACATTTATAGGAGCATCCCAAATGAGGCATTTATTATACTAGTTGGTTACCTATAATGAATTGGATTATCTACATTGTTGAATATTGAATCCTATTTTGCATAATATCAGTTTAGAATCTAAGAAGAGCACAACCTTAACATTTGCAGATGGGGAAGAAATGAAATGTAGAACATGTTTTTTAAAGTAATACATTCACCATGGGTAACACTATATTTTTTAAACTTGTATTGTATTGTATTTAAAATTTTATAATTTATCATGTGCAACATTGTATATTTTTCACTAAAATTGATAGATAATCTTAATTTAAATATTATTGTTTTTCTTTTGAAAACTAAATATATTATGTTGTGTACTAATTTCATGTTTTGGTATCATTTGGTGTAACCTATAATGCAATCCATAGTGGTGGTGGAGGTAATAATGTGAGATTTCATTTTTTTTCCATTTCAACATCATAATGTATTTTTAAACCTATTTTTTTACTATCGTACATGACATTTTAAGGAATAAAATAGAAATTAATGTAGAACAATTTCATAGAATCATAATTACAAGAGATATGAAAAGAGATACATAAAGAACATAAATTAAAATACACAATAAGAAGATAGAATTTAGCGTGGTTCACCCAATGTGGGATACATCCACCAAGAAACACTTTATCAAATATTATTACAATCCAAAAATAGTGTAATCCACTCTCAAGTCAGTCTTATCATAGTTACAATTCACAAATATTATTTGGATTTACACTCAATAAACTATCCCAAATTCACACTTGAATTCACACACTCTATTCACCTTATCAAAATTAGTTCTTTCCCTATTTTTACCTACTGTATGTCCATCCATATATATTTACATCAATAGGTAACCGGCATAGCATTTTTCCAAAATAATGGGTAAAAAAAACCATGGGCCAAGCCAACCCATAATAGTTCCCCATTAATCATGGGTGATGACACCACACATATACAAATATAGATAGATCATGTATATATACTCCCAGAAAAAGGAGGATCTTAAAAAAAAAATTGGGGTTACTTCCCCTGCATCCCTGAGAATATATTAAGAGTGTACAATACATTTTAATGTACAATATTTGAAATATATTGTATTTTGGAAATAGGCTCCACAACATAACAATTTTCTTCTTGCTTTTATACAATGATTGAAAAAGTATGATATCTTGATTATTTACCTCATAATTTTCTAGGTTGTGTGAGGAAGAGTAAATAACATTGTAAATCACTAGATATGAATGTATTAACTTTGAAAACACTCCCACTCAGTTAGTTTTTCATGCCTTACTTCTTCAGATATGGTAGACAAAATGAAAAACACTACAACTCCAAGTATGTTTTATTTTACCATATATTTTATTTGATCAGTAATGATATAAAATGTCCATATAACAAGGTTACAAATCCTTAAATGTATAAATTGGCATATAAATTGCATTGCACTTATAATATAGACCATGAATTTTACTTATATCCTTTCCATAAATAAGAAATGCATATAAAGAATTATTATTTGGTTTGCCTCTCTATACATGAGTATATGCCTTTGTTATTATTAAAATTGTCTTTTCATTAGTATACAATGCTCTAATATTATGCTTATGAAATGGTGTGTGTGTTATCTTATCAGTGGATTCTATGACTGTTTGTGACCTAAAAAATGGTTTCAATCCTTTCAAGAGACTTCATTCAATGGTAGTAGAATTGTCTCCACAATTACATGGCATAATTGAAAAAAGAACAAATAAGTTGTATAACTTTGAAAAATCATTTGATGGATTCAAAGAGATGCCAACCCAAATAATTAAAGACATGTTGGTTGAACTAAAAAACAATGATTTGGTAATTTAAAAACATTATTTGATTTTAGGTTGCTTTATTTAATTATTTAAGTGGTTACAAGTTGTACATAATTCTAACTATTTATCATTTTTGGTTTA
Source organism: Torreya grandis (assembly GCA_037957365.1). Taxonomy (NCBI): domain Eukaryota; kingdom Viridiplantae; phylum Streptophyta; class Pinopsida; order Cupressales; family Taxaceae; genus Torreya; species Torreya grandis. The sequence continues at coordinate 530,143 of JARHVA010008090.1, forward strand.
AAATTGGATATAGACAACCCTTGGTGGTTCATAGCCAACACAAAATGTTAATTTTTCTAAAGTCAGACCTCATTCTACCCCAGTTGAAAATTTTAGTACCATGAATTAATTGTATTCAAATTTTAACCGTTTTATTCTTACGATCAGTCATAATTTCAAATTTTAACTAGTTTAGCCTTTTAATACATAATGTGAAGTGTGACAAACATTTTTAACCTAGGAGAAGATTTCCTAAGTTCCTCCAATAAAATCAACAAAAAATGGATTAATTGGGGAAGGTGGTAATTTTTAATTAATTTATTATATTTAAATGTCCAATTTCTTTTGTTCAATTATAAATTATCATTATAACTAGTGCATTATGTTTTTAGCATAATAATGGTAGGAATTATGAATGCACTACTCCCATTTGTAGGAAGAGCAAAAGAATTGAATAGATGAAACTATGTTCTACATCCTCCTTACATACACATGGATAACCTCCTCCCATGGAGAAGGTAATATGGGAGAATGATATATGTGGGGTTTGTGAGTTTATGAAATTAGTATGCAACTTGATAGCGATTGTCATGTTTTTATTTTGCCTACAAAGGAACCTATCATTGTCTACAATGAAGAAATAAAATTACTTATTTTATCAGAGGATAAGGATGATATAGATTATGTTATTGCAAATGATTCCCATAATACAAGGGTAATTCTTATTTCACATTCTTCCATTTTAAATTTATAGGTATATCTTATTGTATACCTAGTTGATATTTATAAATGTTACAATTATTTTTTAGGTAAATAATGGTAGTGACAAGAGGTGCACACCTATTTTTTTGAAATTCATGTACTTTATAAATAGTGAGCTACCAAAGGATTCATTGATAACTTCTTTGTATGTACAAGGCTTAGTTAGAAGGAGAAGGTAATATGTTGGGATTTGGATGTTTTTTTAAATTCATATGAAACACTATTGTGATATTATTTTATTGATTTTACCTACATAGGAACCTATTACCCTCCCTCATAGGAAGAGAAAAAGAATGGAATGAATTCCCTCTAAAACCTCTTCACATGGATGCAACCATAGACAAAAGGACAAGGTAATATGTTGGGATTTGTACATGTTAATTTAAATCATATGAAACATACTTCTGATATTGTTTTATTTATTTTACCTACATAGGCACCCATTATCCTTCATCACAAGAGGAGAAAAAATGGAACACAAGTAACCTTCAAAGGATAAGGTAGAATGTGGGGAATTGTGAGTTTTCTAAAGTTTTGTGAAGAAAGATTGTGGTCTTATTTTTATGATTTTACTTACATATGAACATGTTACCATATCCATATAAGGGACTCACATGTTTCATGTGATCATGAAGACAATGTTGAATTTCAACTGCCATATGATTTTTGTAGTGACATTGCACGATCTCTGCATTACACAATGGCAATTATTCCATTTTTTTAATTTTCAATTCAAATGTGTATCATATGAATTTGAAATTGGATATGATTGTTTAATTTTAACCTTTTGATGTGTGTAAATTATATTTGATTAGAAGGAGCATGGTTACAAGATTATTTAGTATTTTAGATATAGGGACCAATTCTATTGTAGTGCACTATAATGTCTTGCATTATATAGAAGTGGGAATAAATTCTAGTCAAAATAACAGTTTAGTTCATACCTTGCTAAAATGCACATGTTACCTCTCATTCTAGATCATCAAACACCAAATCATCTAATCAAGAGAAGATAATGGAGGTCTAATTAATGGAATTTTTAGAAATAATTGTATGAGATGCATAGCTAGAGGAAACTTGTTTTTTTTTAAATAGCATGTTTATACTTTGATGATTTGAGCCTTGAAGGGTTGGAAGCCATAGAAGAAGAACTCAAGATATACAATTATAAAGAAAATAAAGAGAAAAGGAGGGATATTCTAAGGTGGAGGAATTTTTTTAAATTAAGTGATATATTATGTTTTCTATTATATTCATTCCTTCACCAATACATTCATATCTTGTGTTTACACTTGAGTTATGAAATGTGACAAGAAAAAGAAGCTTAGTTGGCTACAAACAAGAATGTGAAAGAGAGAAGACAAGAGTTGAAGTAGAATATATATATTTATTTATCCCTAGTTTTTTAATCACTCTTTCCCTTGAATCAAATAATTGAGTTTTTTTTTTTTTTTTATGAAATTAATTGTAATCATTTTTTTAATAGCATGATGAGGACAATTCAGTGAAAAATAAGGAATAAAAGAAGAGAAGAAAAGTTTTAAGAAATGTATGATTTATTTTGTGGAGATTCACTTTGTTTTTTTCATACATCATGTCAAATGTTGTGTTAAATATTATGACATACAAATATAGTGGAAATGTGATATCATATCTTCTATTATGAATGGATATGTTCAAGATAATGGTAATTTTCACATAAGGGAACTATATGTATATATTTATCTTCATTAAATCAAAAGTGGCACCTATGCATTACAAATATTTTATCTTTTTGCATGATATGATTGTAACATGCATATAAGGGTCATAAAAGTATGTCTCTAAATTTGGATTAATATGTGAATTAGTTGACCCCAATAAATTTGATTAACTACAAATATTATAACATGTATGTAGGGTCATAAGAGTAAGTATGCCTTTGAATGTGGATTAATATGTGAGTTACTTGACTCAATAAAGTTGATCAACTAAAAATAACACTATTCTTCTTTATTTCATTATTTTTATCTTATAAGGTAGGTGTCCTATCCAAAATATGTTAAGCACTTGAGGCTCTCTTGTGTTTTGGTTTCATTTAGGATCACATGTCTATGGTAAGCATTCATTTGGATCAAGTAGATAGGGTTTAAGGGGAAGCTTCTAGACACCAAATCTTATGTTCCTCTTATTTATAATAATTGAAACATGGAAATTTACTTATGCATGCCTAAATTTTGTAGACATCATATCAAAGCCAAGTATTTGATTTCTTTATGATGTATTTTTCAAATTTTGTAGATGTTAATTTCTTTTTTTATGAGCTATGCATTTGGTTTGAATGATTTGTGAGGGAATTCATATAGTTTCCCATAAGAAAAGGTCCTTTCAGATGGATTCATGATTGATTAATTTTTATTTACTTTTTAATTAAATAATTACATGTATTTCAAAATTTGTTGACATTAGTATTTATATTTATGAAGGAACTTCAAGCTTGACTTCTCAACATCGTTATTGGGCATGCATAACTCAGGTATCTAGCAACTATTGTAAAAAATTTGAACTAACTTTGTAAATTATGGAAGCATGGATATTTTTTATATTTGTGACATCTTTAGAAACCAAGTTTTTTTCGTCACAATTTTTTAATAGTGATAACCTTCTTGACAAGTTGAGAGATCATACTATTAAATTTGAGGAGATGAAATAGGAGTATGAATATTTCTTAAACCTATTGAAAGAGAGGAATATCAAGCTCAGAGGTGCTCAAGATGAGATAATGTGGGTAGCCTTTGTAAATTTAGGAAATTATCATGTCTAACAAGGTTATGACATGCTTATGTCAGAAAATTGTAGTTACCTTCTCACTAAGGACAACAATTGGGAGAAGTTATAGAGGGTTAAATCAATTCTCAAAATTTATTTGTTCATATAGACTCTCTACCATAAGGTCTTCTCTATATGCTTTATGGAATAAAGATGTTGAAGATAGAAATTATCTTTTGATCCATTATTAACCATAATATTGTTAATAAAAGTTAATAGAAGTTTCATATTGTCTATCTATTTTCTAACTAAGGAAGAAGAAAGGCTTATTTAGGTTATTGGGATCTCATAATTATATATGAAAGTTGTGTTTGGTTATTTTATAACTAAGGCAAAACAAAGACTTATTTAGGTTATTGGGATCTCAAAATTATATCTAAAAGTTGTGAAGAAAATAAAACCTTGTAAATTTGCATGCACGATTATTTTGATGTTTATAATTTAATTATGATTTGAACTCTCTAAATATAGATTGTCTATCACTAATTTTTATGCATATATTAAATTGTATTCATCCATATGCCTAGGGAAAACACTTTTTAGCCTATCCATTATAGCATCACTCTGGTTAGTTTGACTATGTATCCCACCTTGTGGATGATTAAAATAGCTATGTTTGGTAATACTTTCAAAGATGTTTCAATATGTATTATTATCACTAACATTGTTACAATATGTATTATTATCACTAAGGTTGATAGATTTTTTCTTGCCACTACCAATTAATTGTACATAAAACCATGATATATATCAGAGACAATGAATGTATTGACATATAATTTATTTGTTTTAATTAATTATTAATTTACCATTTGCCTTTTACATGTTCTATGCCCCATGTCATGTACCATATAAAAGTGTTATATGTGTATAATTTATAATGAAATGTAATGGGGCTTTATTCATCATGCCATGTACCAATTACTTGTTATATTCATATTCAAAGGTCAAGTGTGTAAATCATCATGAAAATGCATTATTATAAAATAGAATAACAATAACAAAGTGATCAGATAGTCACCCCTATGCTCCATAAAAAAACATCCAGATTTCCTTATTTTAGTATTTCATATCAATATAGAGTCATAGAAACATAATCAAATTTGTAAGGATGTGTATACATTCACAACAACATCATTAAAGCTATAAGGATGTTTATCCACTTTCTTGGAGATAAGGGAAAACTCACAACCTTTACATTCTCTATAATGGTATACATAGGTCAAGTATATATATTCATTGGTTGTATACCACCCTTTATTACATTCTATATAATTCCCTATATATTTATTTTATGTATGATACCATTTAAATTATATGTAATGGTTTATTGTTTTTCATATTTCTATAGAAAGAAAAGGAGCCAATGTACCATCAGTCTGTATAATGGTCTACTCTTGTCCATCTTATTGCAATTTGTATAATGCCCTACATCTTGCTTATATATATAATACCCCTTTAACTTTCATGTAATATTCTACTTGTATACATATAAAAATTTTCACTTCATTTAACATCACTAATATTCCTATTAATAAAAAATAATTTCATCTAATATCACCCCTTCTAGTCATTTATCTTATATCCCCTTTCAAAAAAAATCATCCATTAACCTTAACTCATCCCCATAAACCAATTAATCCATTTAAATCCTCATTATTTACTAAATAATCCCACTTGTCCATTATTTGTGAATTTAAAATTCCCATGACCCACCTACCCACCTACCCTAGCCTATTCCTAGGCTCTCCTACATCCCTAGTCCCGAATCACCTATCCTAATCCCCTACTAATCTTACTTAGCCCCTAAATGGATTATAGAATTCTCTAATTCTAGAATCATCTCTAACTTAGCCCCTTTCTCTATAAAATCATCTATTCTAGAAGCTTCAAAGGAATTTTAAATTCCTTGGATAATCCTCCACCATGGATCCTCCCAACCCAGCTTTGAATAATGTCTAGTGATCTTCCCTCCTTTCTATATAAAAACCATCACCCCTCCATGGTGAAACCAACTATTGAATCCATGAAATATCCATGTCAATGAGCATGCCAACCACAAATCCATGAGTACATGCTATCAGCTAAATCATTGATCAAGTCTTGAAGCCAAAATCATGCCAAAATTTTGAGTCTACCCATAGCAATCTAACAAACAAAAGTTAAGAATCATTAAAAATTCATTTGAAGATATTGGAGGGATGATAAGAGGAGAAAGTAAATGGTAATAATTTCCCTATTATTTCTATTTTGCTTCCATAATTTCTCCCTTTGATGTTATTATGTTTTGGGTTAAATTTTCTATATATATTAATTTTAATTCATAAGCTCAAAAATACTATAATGCATTAGCGACCATAGTGGGAGAACCCCTTCAATTTAAATATCTTACATTTTATATGTATTTTGATAGCCTATAGGATTTATTGGATGAAAAACTAGCTTTAGATTTCATCAAATTATCATTCCCAGGTAAACAATGATTTTGCTCTGCAAGTCACAACATTGTAATTGATGGTTTTACCATTAAATTAGTTTTTTTGCACTAACTACCACCCCTTAACCACTAATGGCTAACCTGCCTAACATGTCATCAAATCTACAAAATCATAACTCACAAAAAATGATACTATCTTTTAAACTATGATTTGGTCTTTAAAATTGTAATTTTGCATAAAATAGTCTTTAGGACTCTAAGTTAATTTTGCATAAATTTTCAATCTTATATTTGTCTATATTAACCTTGTTAACTTTCAAGGTTAAGATTAAGACCTATTCATATTAAAACTAGTGTTCATTTTTATGCTCAACAAAACCATAGATATATAGTCATGGTTTTTACATAATAGTCATAGTTTTACTCTAGAAAATAGTAGTTTTGCCTTTGGGATTAAAACCACTAGTTGAAATTTCTAAACTATAATTTTAATAAATTTTATGCTTATATCTAATTGTCATTTATCTGAAGTAAAGTGGAGGTGCTACCTAGATCACCATCAAACATCCAAACAAATCCCTTTTATCACCTGGTAAAAAATTGTAGATCTCAAATAAGTGGTTTTGCTTAATATTAACAACTTTCCATAATTATAAGTGATATTGACATGACCAAATTTTGGTATTAGAGATATAATCTTAAGAAATTTCAACCACTTTTTATTTTCATATAAATATTTTAGTCTATTATAAATATTTTACCATCTTTCAATACTATCTTTAGATGAATTGTCAAATTTTAAGAAATTTTACTTGCCTACAAAATTATAAATTTTGAATCAAAGTTTTGCACTTAAACATGAAATTTTTTCTAACTAGTTGAAATTTTACAAGACTCCTATGATCACTACCATTTTTAGTCCACTTTATACCAAACTATGATTTTCTAGTTATGATATTTCCAAAAAATTATGATTTTTTGCTCTATAGAATTAGTTTTGCATTAGTTTGACTGTGTATCAATAGTTTTGCCTTTTACGGTTGCATTTTTGTACTCATTTTTGCATTCAAATTATCATTTTTTAGTTCATTTTTAGAGTCAATTTCAGTGAATTTGAGTTATTCCAAGCATCCTACAAGTCCCAAATTACATTTGGCATCAAGGGTATTGCCCCTCAACCCCACCTTGTACTATAATAGGGAGCATATTAGGTGCTACCATAGAACCAAAAAGGGGGGTTACCCCTTGACCCTGTAAGGGGTTATACCCCTTAACACTGCATGAGTTACTACCCCTTGACCTTGCTAGGGTCTATTGTCCCTAAACCCTTGTGTCATGGCCCCCTCACTCAAAGAGGTTATAAATCCAAATCATGATTTTTTATTGGTTTTCATTAGACTAACATTTTATTTCTTATAGGGGTAAATCTGGAAGTGATTTTGACTTACTAACATCTTTTTTTCTAGGTCATATATTTCATCTAATGCTTTATCTTGCAGGTTGCCCCTCTAATATTTATACTTGAAAACACTAATCACATATCTTATAGGTCACCTGTAAAAGATATTTTGGCATCTTAAAATCATCTTATAAATATTTTGTTTATATCACATCTAAATTTATTAGTTAATAAATATTTTTGTCTACTCATGTGTCACTCGAGGGATATATTGGTGTATAATCTCCTCCTTGCATCCTTATAGTGATTCTTATAGGATTAAAAAACTAACAAACCCTCCCATTTTTATTTTTTAGGGGCAAAGTGACATGGAATTGACACCCATGAACTTGCCATAGTCTTAAGGGGATAGCGATAGTGGATTTCACCACCATGTACTAATCTACACTCCATAATCTAATAGAGCATAAGTATCAGGCATAACTATGGTTAGGTTAAGTGATTGACCCCATATATGTCTTTAATGAAGGGGGACATTTAATTATATGAACCAATCATTAGACATCACCCTACACAAATTTGGGCCCTACATACCTTTGTGTACCTTAGGGATGCCCCTAGACACTTTTTTATATACCTAGCATAGGACCATTGATCATAACATGAAACTTGATGTTGGATTTAGTATTAGCTCTTAAATGACCATCAAGTGTAGATAGGGTCAATGGGGTTTGGTAGATTCCATAATGGGTCATTGTTGTATAACCTCACCCATGAATCTATTAGATGGTGTATTCATCAAGTTATACTCCTACTTATTTTAGTAATCTTAGGTTTGTGTTTTACTTGATTTGGTGAGTGTTGCACTAGACCAATTTTATTTTCAATCCAAGTCAACCTTTACCCAAACCTATATACACCTATCTAGGTCTTTATATATATTCATATTATATATCATATCTTATCACCATATCATTTTATACATCCTTGTCACTATATTCTTGTATATATTTTTATTTGTACATTTAAACTTGTCTCATTTGGCATCTCATCCTATCTCTCATCACCCTCTTGTATTAATCCCATCCTAGTCTAGTCAAATACACCAATCATTAGTCATAACCCCATCACCTACATATCCTAATCATGTCTTGTCATCCACATATTGTCCTAAGTCCACTTTACTCATAACCCATCACTTATATTGACCTTGTCTATTCTAATCGCATTATCCCATGCAACCTAGCCTAATCATAATCCAATCCATCCTTACCTTGCCATACCATTATCTATACTAGTCATCATGTCAATTTTATAGTCATACATTATTCCTCACCCACATTAGCAAATAAATATTTCCACATCAAGGTCTTAATTTTGAGCCTGCTCATCCCTAATCAAGTTTGAGTCATAATCACAATTCCATTAACCTATTAATCCAATCATTTTATCCTATTTGATTTGATCATCTTGGTCTTGAGCTAGTCTTCATCCAATCAGCCCCTAGTTAAAATTAGTCTCTTAGACCATTATATCCCCTTTCAAATCCTATATCTTGGCATAGCTCACCAAGTCAAATCCAATCAAAATCATCATAGTCTAGCTCATATCCTAATCTAGTCTTACTTAATCAAACATAACATCACCTGAAACATATAATCAAACTTTAAATTATACTAAAGCAAGCCTTTATCCAAATTTATTCCACACATCCCATATCCATCCCTTAACTTATCAATTCAATCCCTTGCACCTACTGATTAGGGCCAATGAACCACATCATCCATAAGTTTTCCCACCTTGATCCATGGAATCCAAAATAAACTTAGTCAATACCCTAATTGAATAATGTATCATGGCCAATAGGGATGTACTTCTTTCTCAACTCCTTGAGATAAATAGTCCACATCCTACAAACTTTAACTTCATCTATCCAACATTACCTCCAATCTGCACTCATCCATGTGAGTGCCATTTAAATCCTCCATCCACTAGTCATATTTAGTCACATACCCCTTCTTACACTAGAAAATAGAATCCAATCCTATCCACCTCATCTATTACTAGTCCACCGACCCAATCATGATCTTATCTAAAACCTAATACTTCCACATCTAAAGCATGAAGTGAAGAGACACCCTATACTCATCTTTCTATGTCATTAGAAGCACTCTTCCACCAAATTGTCACCATTAACATGATGGTCTCTCTAACTATATGACATCTTAATCCAACCAAGCCTAATCCCTCTTGTTATAAAGCTAACCAATACTATGTATATTACTAAACTTGAGGGCATATCATTAGTTAATGTCATAATTTCCAAAACTATGTCCAAGACATCATCAACTATGGTGACATATAAATTGAGTATGACTTTGATGATTCTACATCCTTGGGTGAACAAGAATATGAATTCCAAGATTACATTCCTAATCATGATCAAGCCCTTCACTCTTAAATCAAGACACTACATCCATCTTCCATGGTTCCCCATCTTTGGAAAATCTTCCATAAAAGATGAGTCTATTACCCATGAGCCTAGCCTTCCTTTCCCTCACTAGTCCTTATTCCTTGGTGAATCCATTGTCTCTCCGTCATGTTCCTCTCACCCATCACTTCAAATACCCCATGTTGATAAGTCATTTATAGATAATACATCTTATATTAGAAGTATCAAGTCATGTACATCAAAGTTAGCATCAACATTAGAGTCAATACAAGTGTTATATATATTGGGATCATGTTCTACACCAATATATGAATCAGATTCCTCATCATAAAAATCATCCCTCATGGATATTACAATAGATAATGACTATGCTTGACCTTTTAAAAATACCTCCAATTTGGATGACAATTAATCAATAGGCATATCTTTTGATCCCAATTAGGATGATGAAGTTATAACCAAGTTCTTACAATCTTTATCTATACAAGATAGAGTGGATTTGATCTAGCCTTCGATGCATATCTTATAGCTAGTATTATTGATCCTTTTATTGATCTTGAGGAGACTTTCTCCAATGTCAAAATTGGGTCTCCTAAGAACCCCTATGAGTACCATGCTTCCCTATCACCCCTCATTTTACTCATCATACCATATCCACCACCTTCATCCATCATATATTTTTTTTTCTATCAATGATCATTTAATCACCTCCCTTCATAAGGATGAATAGGAAGATCCATCGTTGGACCCTTCCCCAAGCAACATAATAAGTGCCAAATATGTAGAATTCTAAGGCCATATTCAAAAAGTAATATATCATGATCAAATAACCTTTGATCTAATAATTCAAAATCAATAAAATTCAAATCATCAGCCTAATCTAAAATTTTCTTCCCTTGGTGAAACCCAAAGTTAGGAACTAGGGAACTGTCAATGTCAAAATAATAATCATCTACAAAGACAAAAATCAATCTCCTATGGTGAATCCCAAAGTCAAGAACTAGGGGTATTCAATAAATAATCAAGTCTTAGATTAATATTAATGTTAAAATCACTATGATCAATAATCCTTTAAATAATTAGATCAAAGATGAGCCACAAAGTCAAACCATCTTAGATCTCCTACAATATTTGGCATATGGCACCAATAAAATATAGAATTCTAACATCTCTAATGATGTGTGAAATTTCTCATCCTAATCCCCAATCCTCCATCATATTTTCCTCTTATGATCCTACCATCCATTTAATTCCTATACTCCACCATCACTTCCAAACCCTAAATCCATTGATTATGTACCTCAAAAACCAAGGTAGTATTATCTCTTATAGGGGTGATGAAGACACCTAGTCTATATTTTTAGATGGGTCTCAATCAAGAATCAACAAAGGTCATGCCATAAATTCTGAGTCTACCCTTAGCATTCCAACAAACAAAAGTCAATAATCATTAAAAATCTTCTTAAATATCTTGGATAAAGGAGAAGAGGAGCAAGACAATGCTAATAATTTCCTTATTATTTTTTATTTGATTCCATAATCTCTCCCTTTGATGTTATTATGTTTTAGGTTAAATTTGCTATATATATATATTAATTTTAATTCATAAGCTCAAAAATACTATAAAACACTACTATTATCCATCCTTGGTGTCAATTTAAGTGGTCCAATTACTCATTCAAGTCCACTACAATATATTTTTACAAATAGATCTCTTATTTTGATCAAAAGACACTCTCAATGACCTTAAAGGAAAGTAAAGGAACTAGATCTTTATGGGCTATATAATGCCCTACATCTTCCTTATTTTTATAATACCCTTTAAATTATGTGTAATGGTATTTTTTTGGCATCTTTATACATAAATTAAAGGATCCAATGAAACATTAGTCTATATAATGGTCTACTAGTCTATTATTGTCTATCTTATTATAGTTTGTATAATGCACTAAATCTTGTTTGTCTATTTAATACCTATAGAGTAAAAATTTCACTCTACATTGCATTCTGATTTTTGATTACACGCTAAAAATTTTATTCTCGCATACCTTGGTCATGACGGAAGAATTTTGAAATAGAGCACGGGCTCACTTCTTTTGATTCATTTTTTGTCTAAGTGTCGAAGAGCAGTGGAAGCTGCCAAGTGGCATCGTCTGAACATGGGTTCATTTTCCCTTTTTGGTTCTTTAGTTTAATTTTGCCCAAGTGTTGAATTTGAGTAGAAGCTACCAAGTGTTGCTTTTTGAGTCACTGAAAAGGCCAAGTGGTGTCATTCGAGGCACTTTTCATAACTTTCAAGAGGGCTGCAGAATGTGCCACATATCCAACAATAACTCAGTAGAATGCACCACATGTCAGCATTCGTATTCCTTTTCGACACCTACCTTTCATTTATTTTTAGAAAAAGGTTTCAAAAAGCTAAGTATTAGGATCATGGAGGGCTCTGAATTGATTTTCTAGAGGAATGTGGAAGTCACCATGTGTTAGCATCTGAGAGAGTCATTTCAATGCCTAGGTTCAATAGGGCATTTCAGTGCCTCAGTTCAATGTTTTGGTTCAAGATCTTGAGTTATGTGTTAATGGCATGTAGTGTTGAACCATTGAACCCTTGAACCAATTTTAGTTAAACGAGTAGTTCAAGGGAGTGTCCCAAAAACCAAAGGGGTCAAGCACCCTTTTAGAAGGTAGTAGGGCGTTGTTTGATTTTTTTTAAGTGCCAAAGAGTAAGTGGAGGCTACCAAATGTCATTTTTTGAGCCCCTTTTTACTCCATTCCTAGGATAAGTAGAAGCCACCACATACCCTTACCAAAAGCAATAGAAGATGCCATGTATCTTCTCCAAAGACGTAGAAGCCTCCATGTGTCAACGTCTGAGAGATCATCTTTGAGTTTCATTGCTAAATAAATATCGTGGTGGGTCCCGGGTTTTATTTCAAAGGTCTGCAGAAGCCACCAAGTGTCACCATGTATAGGATACTAACATGCATTCCAAATATTTCTACAAGCATAGCTAAAGAGCAAGTGGAGATTGCCACATACATCTTTCCCCTTTTAAAAGGTTGCTCAGGCAAGGAATGCGGTGAGTCTTATGTTGTTGAAATTGCTAAGTATCAAAGAAGAGGATTGCGACATGTGTCAAAGGTAGATCATTCCTAAGCAAGATGTAGGGAAAGTGGAAAGTGCCACATGTCTTTGATAAATCAGGCAAAAAACACCAATTGTCATCCTCCAGTATCTCCTAAGAAATAAAAAGATCTTTAAGGAATTGACTAAGTGTTCTTTTCCATTCCAACAAATAGAGGGTCCCGTATAGGCACTTCCAGCTTAGTTAGAGTTCAGTATTGGGCCATAAATTTGGGAATGCATGATCAATCTAGAGGGAAACTTGGCTGGAGTTAATTCTAGTAGAAGGAGCAGTTCACCAATTAGATTTTTGGGGCTAACAAACATTGAAAGCACTGTCTGTTTGTCCCCTGTGAGTTAAGGGCAGAGTGGAATTGTGCGGGAAAGGTGATGATGGAATGAGACATCTGAGGCTATAAAAGAAGAGGATCAGTATCAAAAAAAAGGGGAAATTTTATGAGAAAATTATTAGGCTTACTAGAGTTGTGATCGAGAACATCATTTGCCTTTGTTCTATTTTCTCAAGTTGTAAAGTTTATGTAACTGTGCATGTTTTTGTGCCTTTTATATGAATGAAAATTAATAAGAAGAGAGAGTTATGTGCCTTGTTTGATGTTTCCTATATCTTTACAAAGGTAGTCTAAAACTATGAGCCTCTGTTTCTATTGTTTCTATCTATTACATTAATCATGCCATAGTCTGCTCTTTGATGTAATTGAATCTTATATATAGTTGCACTGTGCTTAGGATTAAGGATCAAAATTACACTCAGGTGCATTGCCATAGTTATATTTCATTTCTTACATTTGTGTTTTTGTTTAAAACTCCTATCCTTTTTCCCCCATACTTGATACACAAAAGAGACCAGCTTCTCTAAAATCTGGAGGTTGTTTCAAGATGCAAACCATTGTTGTTGATTAGAATCAAGTGCAATTTTAAACATCAACAGTTTTTGGCATGCCTGGTGGGACCAGTCTTGAAGTTTCTTTCAAAACCATATGAACTAGAGAGCTACGAGGAGTCAGAGATGTGGACCAGTCACCAGATTGCAATTTGATATAAATCTAGTATTCTTTTTCCACTTCTAGTAACAAGTCTAAGGAGAAGAGCTAACCAATTTGTACTAATACTAAATATGGGAGCCCCTATACCCCCAAGAAATTATGTAAGCTGGAACACTGGTATTCCTTTAATCCTCCCAACACCACCAGCTATTTGGGATCTTATCCTAGTAAATGCTCTAAAAGCTCTGCCCAAATTTAGTGGGCAAGACTCAAAAATGCTTGCAAAACATCTTCAAGATGTATCAGATGTCTGTGCCATACATGTTGTCACACAATAAAATGTGGCCATAAGGTTATTTGCAACTTCTTTTAAAGGGAAGACTTTAGAATGGTATTGGTCTTTGACCCCAAATACCATATCTACATGGGACCAGCTCAGAGATCTATTCTTTGAAATATTTACAGAGAAGGGTGATAAGTCTTCTTTGTTACAGCAGTTAATCACCATTCAAAGGGGACCATAGGAGGACATGGCTGACTTCAACACTAGATTTTAGAAAACTTGGGATAGAATTCCTTCTACAACTAGACCACTACTAGGTATGACCATAGTATTTTATCTCAAGGCTTTGAATTTAGATATATCTATTATGATTCAGTCACTGGGAGGACACACTTTGCTAGAGGCTTATGAATATGTGGTTAGAGCTGAGAATCACTTAATAGATGCTAGAAAGTTACCTCCAAGGCCTCCCATGCCCATGTTCCCAAAAATTTTCTTGCCATTCCCTCAAGAAGTTCCTAAATATGTAAGCCCACTTGTCTCCTAAATCATTTGTAAAAGAACCCATCCCTGCTCAGTCATCTAACATGGATGATATCAAGAATATCCTAAGGACATTTTCCAATGAGCTAATCAATATGAAGAGATAGAAAAATACTTTCCCTAAGCCTCCTTATCAAGACTATCAAGGAAAAAAAAATTCATCCCATTCAAACCAATAGCAGGGCCCCCAAAAATAAACTAACCATCAACCAACGAATCAATTAGTTGCAGTTCCCACACCCTCACAGACCATCCCTCCCAACTCAAATAGGGAGATGGTTCTAGGACAAAATAATTATGTGGATGATACTAATGCCTAGTGTTTCCCTTGCAACAATGCTCATACACCTAGAGATTGTCCTAGGGGTAATCTACAATAAAGGGTGGCTGAGCAAAGAAGAATGGATGGTCAGTTTGCCAGTACCAGTGACAATCAAGCCTACCAGTCTCCCAGTATGTAGAATTTAGTTATAGTGACTTAGATGTAAGCAATGTCCTTGCAAAAAGAGGAAGAAATAGCCCCATAACATGCTTTATTCTCATGGGTTGAAGATGAAGAATCAATTTTCTTGAACGAAGCATCTACCTCCTAAAGGCCAGTGGTGCAATCTGATTATTACACTAGATCAAAGAGGAGAATGGTGGAGCAACCTAAGATTGTAAATAGACAAGTCATGAATAATCCTCCATCTCAAGGGCAAAGAAATGCTACTATTAGATAAGAAGTGCCTCAGCTGGTGCAAGATCAAGAGATTCCTACCCAGATTTAGGAAAAAATGAGGTATCCTTATGTCCAAAAAACTCAGTCTTTGGGACCAATCAATGTAGTGGATCAATTAAAGAAGACTCCAACCCAGGTATCAATATGGGATATATTGGCTATTCATAAACAAAAGACACTGCTACAAGATGATCTACAAGGCCAAGCAGTGCCCAAAGGTGTTGTTATCAAAGAAGGACCTACTAGAAAAGAAAAGCTCAAAGATATAGTTCCTCATCAGATAATAACCTTTGTGAATGATGCAACACAAGTAAGTAAATCCAAGCCAGAGCCTTTCTATTTGACTCTAATAGTTGGAAAGAAACTCTTGCATAATGCATTGATATATTTAGGAGCTAGTACAACTGTGATGCCTAAGCAAATAGCTGATGCTTTGAAAATAAAATATGAACCCCTTACAAAAGGAGTTATGCAGCTAGATGGCAAAATAGTACAAACCATAGGGAGAATTAAACAACTCCAATTGCAGTTATACACATGTCCCAATATAATTGTCAACCAAGATATAGTTGTCATAGATATACCTCCTATTTTTGGTTTATGTTTATCCAGAGACTTTACAACAAAAATAGGAAGATATATGTCTCTTGACTGGTCTCACCTCATCCTAAGAACCAGATATGGTTTGAAGATGAAAATTATATCTGAACCACTATCAAAAGACCATATCACCAATGAACCAACAACAAGATTAGAAGCAGGTCATGCTATGTTAAATAAAGAAGAAAGAAAATAGCCAGTTGTTGGCTATGAAGCATAGCGACCCATATGGGAACTATGACTCTACTGGTCTAGGCACATATGTCATTTTTTATGAAGACCACGCTATCCCAAATATTATAAGGGCAGAAGTACCCACTACTCAAGATTCAGAGATCTGGACCTTCAATCTTGATGGGGCTAGAAGTAAACATGGTGCTGAGGTAGGAACTTGTCTTACTGCTCCAAATGGTGATAAAATTTTAAGGGCTATCTGACTCCAATTTGCTTGCACTAATAATGATGCTAAGTATGAATCTTTAGTACATGGGCTCTTATTAGCTAAGAAAAAGGGAATAAAGAACCTAAAAGTAAAAGGAGATTTAGAATTAGTAGTAAAGCAAATTAAAGAAAAGGTAGTAGCCAAAAATGTGAGAATGAGATCCTACAGGCATAATATTTGGGATTTGATAGAAGATTTTGAAGCTTTCAATATTGAGATAGTCCCTAGAAGTTAAAACTTTAAGGCTAATAGGATGGCCTAGATTGGCTCATAGTTTAACCTAGCAACTGGCCTATTGATTAACAATGATTCAGTAAAAGTTATAGTGAGGCCGACCATTATAGACAATGATGAGAATTGGCAAGTATTTGAAAATGATTCTCAGGTACTCTCATTCTTACAACAATCAGATGAATTTGTTGATCAGTTACAAACCAAGAACGAGGAAGCATATGGGGATTAGATTATACAATTGAAGACCAATAAGCTCCCCAAAGGCTTGATCACCTTAGAAAACTTGTTTGATCTGAAGGATGTAAGCCTTGAAAAGAAAAAGTTCCAGGTAGACAAAGTAGACTATTCATAAATAGAGGTGAGTGACGGGAAAAGGCTAAAAGTTAGAAATTATGCAACTCAAGAAGAGAAGGAAAGACTAATTGAATTGTGCCAAATATATGATAGAGTCATAGCTTGGAGCTATGAATACCTTCATGGATACAATAGAGGCATTATCTAACACAAAATAGAACTGACTGAAGGGTCTAAGCCCATCAGACAGAAATAGAGGCCAATTAATCCAAGGATTGAGCCTCTAATGGTAGATGAGTTGTAGAAAATTTTAGATTCTAAAATAATATTTCCAATCAAGCACTCAACCTGGGTATCAAACCTAATACTAGTTAGGAAAAAGAATGGAGATATAAGACTGTGTGTAGATTTTAGAGATCTAAATAGAGCATCTCTAAAAGACCACTATCCCCTGCCCTCCATGAAACAAATTCTACAAACTGTGGCTGGATCAGAGAGGTTTTCTTTACTAGATGGTTTCTCTAGATACAATCAAATTTGGTTGGCTGATGAAGATCAGTACAAAACTACTTTTACTACCAAATGGGGAACATTTGCATATGCTAAGATGCCATTTGGTCTGTCAAATACAGGAGCCACCTTTCAAAGAGCTATGGATGTAGCCTTTGGGGAACTTATAAATAGGATCATCTTGGTGTATCTGGATGACCTCTCTATTTTTTCAAAAAATGCTGATGATCATTTTGATCATTTAGAATCTGTCTTCAAGAAATGTCAAGATTTTGGGATATCACTAAATCCCAAAAAATGCATCTTTGTTGTATCTCAGGGCAAATTTTTGGGACATATAGTATCTAAAGAAGGAGTTTCCATATATCCTGAGAGAATTGTAGCTATAATGAACCTACCTCTTCCAGTGAATAAAAATTTAGTTCAGTCCTTTTTATGGAAGATTAATTTTGTCAACAGGTTCATATATGATTTTGCAAGCTTGGTAAGGCCAGTGACACTCTTGCTAAAGAAAGACCTAATTTTTAAATGGACTACAGAAGGAAGGCAAGCCTTTGAAGAGGTCAAGAAGGCTATCTCAATAGCCCCAGTGCTTAAAAACCTAGATTTTTCCAAACCTTTTGTAATGTATGTCTATGGAGGAGAGTTAAGTATCACTGTTGTCTTGACACAAAAGGATGATAGGCTGAAGGGAGAACACCTAATAGCCTTTTTCTCAAAAACTCTCAGGGATTATGAAACTAGGTATACCTTTGTAGAGAGACAAGCATATGCCATTGTAAAATCCCTCAAGAAATTTAGGCATATGGTATCAAGGAGCAAAATCCTGATACTTGTAGCTCACCCAAGTGTCAGAGAATACATCATGGAGGGAGAAATCACTAAAAAAAGAGCCAATTGGATAACTAAGGTATTTAAATATGATGTAGAGGTTAGACCCACCATGTTAGTCAGAGGCAAGGGTTTGTGCCAATATATGACCCAAGAGCTTGAAAAGATGCTACCTGAGGAGGTAGATTCAAAAAGAGAGACAAAGACAGTGTTAAAGATACAAGAGGTTAATCAGGAATACTGGGTCACAAGCAAGATCCATTTTATGAAAAATGGGATTTATCCAAGAGAAATCCCTCAAAATAAGAGGAGATATTATAGGTTGCAGGGAGTTCACTTTATTTTAATTGAACAAGTCCTTTTCAGAAGAAATTCCAATGGAAAATTGTTAAGATGTGTAGAACAAGCTGAGGCTAAGAGAATACTACATGAAATGCATCATGGAATATTAGGGGGGCATTTTTCTGCAAGAACCATAGCCATAAAGATAAGTGAGGCAAGATATTTTTGGCCTACTTTATTTGCAAATTGTTATCAGCTGGTTAAGAAATGTCAGGATGAGGAGGAATGCAGCCATGCCCCTTAGTCCTGTAATTGTGGATGAACCTTTTACTCAATGGGGCCTTGACTTTATTGGAATGATAAACCTACTGTCCAGTATGGGTCACAAATGGATATTAACTACCACAAACTATTTTACCAGATGGACTAAGGTAGTCCCACTTAAGGAAGCACAAAGAATGTGATCCTAGATTTTCTAGAGAGTATCACTACTCGCTTTGGAGCTCCTCACACCATAATTTTAGATAATGCTAAAGCATTCTTGGGGTCTAAAGTATCTGAATTTGCCTTGAAACATGGAATATATCTAAAAACTTCATCTAACTATTATCCTCAAGGTAATAGTCTGGTAGAATCAACCAACAAGAATTTGATAAGGCTAATCAAAAGAGTAGGGACTGATCATCACAAAGAGTGGCATAAAGTGCTTAATCTAGCACTATGGGCTAATAGAATCATGCCTAAGCAGGTGATCAAGATGTCCCCATATGAGCTGGTATATGGAAAGTCAGTTGTAATTCCCTTAAGTTTGGATATCCCTTCTCTCTAGTTGATCAAAAAAATTGAATTTGAGGAAAATGACCCCATGCAGGTTAGGCTTGCAGAGCTTTTAGAAGTTCAAGAGAAGAGGGATACAGCCCATGATTCATTAATTAAGCATTAAGGAATGGTTAAGAATTGTTTTGATAAAAGGACTTTGAACCCTCATTTTGAGGTAGGCTCAATTGTTTTGAAATAGGATGCGAGAGCCGCCAAGCCAGGTCAGCATACTAAATTTGAAGCATTATGGACTAGCCTATATAAAATTCACGTGTGTAAATAGAAGAATTCATTTGAGTTAGAATCGATGGAAGGAGAAATTGAAGAGATTCCTATAAATGGAATCTATATGAAGCATTTCAATTAGCTTGGGTTTTTAATGTATTATAGTTAGATAAGTTTCCCCTTCCCACATTGTTTTTCCCATTGTTGTTTTCCCACTTTTCATTTAAATAAGTGTTTTAAACATAGAGTCAGTCACTCAAAAAGTTTTCAAAAATCTTCAAAATTCTTGAAGCATTGAATGCTCCCAAAATCTTTCAAATTCTCTAAGGTACCTTGTGCCGCAACATGCCTAACATGTCCATCTCACTACCCCTAGAAGATTGAGTAAGATCTACTAATGGCTATCCAAATTTAATGCATTTTGAGACTTGATAGGTCCATAAATACCATTTAGCATGAGTTAAAGTTTACCAACTCTCAAGCATTCTTGTATTTTGTATGAAAATATCCTGTTACTTGCAAAAAAATTTCGTGCCTAGTATAGTTGCTTCAGTGAGAGTGTTTTAATTGCAAAGGGTTTATACCAGTCATCACAAAAAAGACATAGACATGGAAGGAGCATCATCTTCACAATAAGGAGTTGGGATTTATGAATCCCTTGATAGGTTTTTAGTTAGTAAGTCATATGTTTCAATTGTCGCACCACCGTTGAAAGCCTATCCAAGGACCAAAATCTTAGAGGTTGGTCAGGCCAGTGACTTGGAAAAATTAAAAGATTATATGGATGGAATCATGGACCCAATCTTGCAAAGAGCCAGTAGTAAAAACCTAAAGGAAGGGGCACATCAAAGGTGCCTCCAGAGAGCTAGAGTAGGGCAATATGAGACATTTGGCATGAGGATGTGGACCTCACAACTAGCATAGTTCCTTGTCCCAATTGTGCATCCATGCCCTGACTTGGTTGAATTATGTGCAGACTAGCTCCATGCACCCTCATGCACCATTCAGTAGGGTCCTTTCATGGTGAAAATCACACTACTGGCCATTCGAGACATGTTAGCCATACACCATGATAGTACAACAACATTTCCCACTATTGATAAGATGTAAAGGATGTAGGATAACATTAACAAGGGGCCATGTCACACAAGCAAACCAAGACACACTGTCCGTGATGGCTATCATCTTTGGCATGAAGGATGATATAGCAGTTTATGCAAAGCAAATGGCCATCCTCTTCAAGTTGAAGATTGTCAACAAGACCTAGGAATATCAAATCAACTTTTTAGAGTTGATTGCTTTTACAATTGTGGAGCAACTGGCCTAATTCAGATCAAAGGGAGTGTTCAGGTACTCTTCTTAATTGTTTCACCTCATGTTACACTAGAACACTGACCTCTTCACCCAACATATGCATCTAAACATGTATGACCCTAGTTTTGACCCTCAAAGGACCATTCATGTGTCTGCATGGACACATGTTTTGTCAAGGAACAGCGACCCATATGATTTCTAGGAACTATTTGTTACCCCTGCTCTATGCCACCTCAACCTCGAACTAATCATGAATAGATTATTTCCTAGTGTTTCAAACCTCCTGGCCAGCTCCCCAATTCCAAGTGACTTCTACTTTGGATCCCACCATACAGTTCTAAGAGTTCATGGGTTTTGTGGGGAACCAATGTTGCTACTAAAGGTTCTAACTCTTAGGTTAGCATTTTTTGAAGTCACCAGGCAAGTGTCAATTTTAGAAAATGATTATGGTTCTAGGAAATGAAAAAGGAAGATGTTTGACCTCTCGTGGATGGTAAGTAATATAAGTTTGGAATCTAAGGATGCTGAGGTCTTGCTGCTTTGAAAGCTAGCCTTCTTGGGGTTCTTGTTAGTTAAAGACAAATGGGTATATGACCCAACTAGTTACATAGCTTCTTGGATAAGGACTAATAGGATTACAACTAGGATTGCACATGAGGGTTGCCCTTTTTGGGAGACCAGGAGAAACCCTATAGAAGATGCTCCCAATTTTTATGTTGAGTTATCAGACTTGCCCCCTCTACAAAATAGACCATGGGAGACTTTATACATTAAGCAGAGGGATTATGATCCCAAAGTCATAATGACTTATAGCTTGAGAAGAGCATTGAAGAATAAGGATTGAGATGTGGAAAAGATAGAGGCCTATTGGAAATATAGGCAGGAGATTTCTCAGACCACCCATTCTTTTAGGAATGTAGACATAGATGAGAGGTGGGAAGAACTATGGGTTGAGTGCCATCTCTCCCTTGCATCTAGCCCATAGATGACTAATTTTCCAACACATGGTATAGAGCAGGAAGCCAGGCCAAGCCAAGAGCTGCAAGCCTTAGAATAAATTGTAGTTGTAACAATTATGTCTAATCGGCCTCAACCTCTCGACATCTCAAAGAAACAAAAGAGTGTGGTGCATTCACCACCAAAAGCTTCTCCATCATCAAAAGTTATTGAATTTCCCAATTCTCCACAAGCATCACCAATGATAGTAGCTGATGTGGAGGGTTAGAGAGCACAGCTAGAAGAGGAGACACCCAAAAAATGATGAAGGGTGCAATTTTAGTTGGCTATAGAAGAGGAGACAGACACCCAATAACACCAATTACAAAGTGTCAAAATTACTCCTCAAGTAAGTATTATTCATCCTTCTCCTTCTCAATCTCTCCCATCGACATTATGCCTCCACCTAGCCAAATGACACCCCCTATCACCTCTGCCATCCAAATTTCACACTTCACCCCATCTATGCCTCCTCAGTTCTTAATGTTACCCCATTTCTCCCCTTCTTTTCCCAAAAAACTTCTCCTCAAATTACCCATAGTCAACAGTTGGCTATTCAATATGGTCTACCACAAGGACATCCTTTTGTGGGTGGGCACATTGCCTCCCCTTCTACTTTCCTAACCCAAATAGATGCTGCATGGATGGAAATGGAAGCCTGAATAGAGAAAAATAAGACAAAGGAAAATAAGGCACTGGCTACACCTCATCTACGGTCATAATTTGACCCAATTTAGCAACAATTGACAGTGACCCATTTGTCACCAAATGTTATCAAGCCAATTGAGTAGATGTAGCCTAAGGATTACTCAATGGATGTAGTGGCCATAAATATGTCCCTTTTAAGGCCCTAATATAGATTTGAGTTGTTAATTGAATCCACTTCTATAGTCACAGAAGACTACTTGAAAATGTCAAGAAGGCTACAGAAGATGGAGGCCAATTTGGCCAAGGAAAAGGCAAACTATAATAGTTTGACCAAAGAAAACAACAAGAAAGATAATGAAATAGAAAGTATAAATAAATAGTTACAAGATACTATTTCCCTTTAGATTCACTAGGTAGTCAAAGCCTAGAATGATTCTTTAAAGGTAGAGCTCACGCAGATAAACGTTGCAGTGGGGACCCTAAGGTGGGAAAAAGTAGAATGGCAGCACAAGCTGCTAAACGAATAGAATAATACTGTGGCCATTTGAGCCCAATTCTAGGTAGAGCAACAAAGAGTGGCACAACTAACACTAGAGCTAGCTAATAGTCCAAAGAGTGTAAGAGTGATAAAATTGGTAAAGGAACTCTATGAATCTATGTGGAAAAGAATCTCCTCAGAGATTTTATAGCTTAGACCTTCCCTCACCTTCCTGTTAAATGCATAGAGATTGTGTGAAAAGGTAGGAGATTTAGTGTAAAACACTCTGGCTATCATCTCTAATAGAGTCACAAACTCTCAAATGTTGCTACATAAGCTCTATATGTAATGGATGTGACATTGTCAGCCACAGGAATCACTAACAGAATGGTCGTAGCAAAGAGAGTCAATGAAGTTCTTAGTTGCAATTTCGTAGCCAATAGTTGTAGAGAGCTCCTTGACATCATGAAAGAAGGCATCAATGAGATGAAGTAGCATATCAAAGATCTAATCAATTTGGGCCTTCCATCTCTATTACCTAATGATAGCATGGTGCTAATGGTTGACCAAATTGAACCATTACTACTGGCCAAATGGAATGATCAAATAGTTTTTTAGAACTTACGAGATGATTCTTCAATCTTAGAAGTGGAAGTTATTCTAGTTCCTATTTCCCAACTTGAATTCAAGTTAAAGGCTACAGCTCAAATTTTGTAGATTTTTTTGCACAAGGATATTATTCACCTTGATTTAGCCTTCACTCACTTACAAAACAAGCAAGGGTTATCTGACCATGAATGGTCCACCTACTAGACAACATTGTTGAAGTTGTGAATTTTGTAATTTTGATCGAGTGGGAGTTGTGTCTCTTTTTGAGCAGGCCCAAAAGTCTTAGGGGTCACTAGTAACTATAGAGTAAAAATTTCACTCTATGTTGCTTTCCAATTTTCAGTTACATGCTATAAATTTTGTTCTCGCATACCTTGGTCATAATGGTAGAATTTTGAAATAGCGGGCTTGCTTCTTTGGATTCATTTTCTGTCTAAGTGTTGAAGAGCAGTGAAAGCTACCAAGTGGCATCATCTAAACATGAGTTCATTTTCCCTTTTTGGTTCTTTAGTTTCATTTTTCCCAAGTGTTGAATTCGATCAGAAGCTGCCAAGTGTCACTTTCTGAGTCACCAAACAGGCCAAGTGGCATCATTCAAGGCACTTTTCATAACTTTTAAGAGGGTTTTAGAATGTGCCATGTATCCAACAACAACTCAATAGAATGCACCATGTGTTGACATCCATGTTCCTTTTCGATGCCTGCCTTTCATCTATTTTTAGCAAAAGGTTTCAACAAGCTAAGTATCAAGATCAGGTAGAAAGTACCAAGTGGCAATCATGGAGGGCTCTGAACTACTTTTCTAGAGGAATGTAGAAATCATCACGTGTCAGCATCTGGGAGACATTCATTTCAATGCCTAGGTTCAATAGGGTGGTTTAGTGCCTCGATTCAATGTTTTAGTTCAAGATCTTGAGTTATGTGTAAATGGCATGCAGTGTTAAACCATTGAACCGTTGAACCCTTGAACCAATTTTGGTTTAACAGGTGGTTTAAGGGAGTGTCCCAAAAACCAAAGGGGTCAAACACCCTTTTGGAAGGTAGTAAGGCATTGTTTCATTTTTTTAAAGTGCCAAAGAGTAAGCAGAGGCTGCCAAGTGTCATTTTTTGAGCCCCTTTTTACTCCATTCCAAGATAAGTAGAAGCCACCACATACCCTTAGCAAAAGCAGTGAAAGACACCACGTATCTTATTCAAAGCCATGAAAGCCTCCACATGTCAACCTCTGAGAGATCATCTTCGAGTTTCATTGCTGAATAAAGATCGTGGTGGGTCCCAGGTTATATTTCAAAGGTCTGCAGAAGCCACCAAGTGTCACCATCTGTAGGAGCCTAACATGCATCCAAAATATTTCTATAGACATAGCTAAAGAGCAAGTGGAGCTTACAATATACATCTTTCCCCTTTTAAAAGGTTGCTCTAGCAAGGAATGTGGTGAGTCTTATTTTGTTGAAATTGCTAAGTATCAAAGAAGCAGATTGTGATAGGTGTCAAAGGTGGAGCATTCCTGAACAAGATGTAGGGAAAGTGGAAAGTTTCATGTGTCTTTGATAAATCAAGCAAAAAATGCCAAGTGTCATCCTCTGGTATCTCCTAAGAAATAAAAAGATCTTCATGGAATTGACTAAGTGTTATTTTCCATTTCAATAGAATAGAGGGTCTTGTATTGGCACTTCTAGCTCAGTTAGAGTTTAGTATTGGGCCATAAATTTGGGAACACATGATCAATCTATAGGGAAACTTAGCTAGAGTTAATTCCAGTAGATGGAGTAGTTCATTGGGTAGATTTTTGGGGCTGACAAACATTGAAAGCATCATCTATTTGTCCCCTGTGAGTTAAGGGTGGAGTAGAATTGTGTGGGAAAGGTGATGATGGAATGAGACATCTGAGGCTATAAAAGAAGAGGATCAGTATCAAAAAAAAGAGGGAATTTTTTGAAAAAATTATTAGGCTTGCTAGTGTTGTGATTGAGAACATCATTTGCCTTTGTTCTATTTTCTTAAGTTGTAAAGTTTATGTAACTGTGCATGCTTCTATGCCTTTTATATGAATGAAAATTAATAAGAAGAGAGAGTTATGTGCCTTGGTTGATGTTTCCTGTATCATTACAAAATTAGTCTAAAATTGAGAGCCTCTATTTCTATTGTTTTTGTCTATAACATTAATCATGCCATAGTCTGCTCTTTGATGTAATTGAATCTTACATATAGTTACACTGTGCTTAGGATTAAGGATCAAAATTACACTCAGGCACATCACCATAGTTAGATTTCATTTCTTGCATTTGCGTTTCTATTTAAAATTACTATCCTTTTTTCCCCCACACTTGATACACAGAAGAGACCAACTTCTCTAAAATATGGAGGTCGTTTCAAGATGCAAATCCCACATCTTGAAACTTCCCATTGTTGTCGATTAGAATCAAGCACAATTTTGAACATCAACGATACCCTTTACATTATGTGTAATGATTTATTGTTGTCCATATTGATACATAAAGTAAATGAACTAATGAACCATTGATTTGTATAATTGTCTACTATTGTCCATCTTATTACAGTCTGTATAATGCCCTACATCTTGCTTGTCTATATAACACCCTTCACATTGTGTATAATGGTCTACTATTTTCTATTTTTATATAAAAAATTTAGGAACCAATGAATTTCCATGTAATTATATTACAATTTTTGTGTTTTTTCATTAATGTACTAAAACAAACATAAAATCAAATGAACCAATGAAGTTGTTAAGAGGAGACTGATTGACATTTTGAGAGCAGATTGTGATCCCAAAAATTAGACTTTAGTTGACATCATTTCATAGGACTATATGTTTTTTTATGTTATCATTGTCATATACTTACTAAATCTATATGGTTTTTATTTTGTTTAGCTTACAAGAATCCCAATCCTACTCCCCCAATTAATGTTTTAAACCAATATGAAAGTCTTAAACAAATGAATGTAAAGGTGGATGATGAATTTTAAGAATGTGAACTAAGAAATTTGAAGACTAGGTTGGTGTTAAAATTTACCTGACATCATTGGTGACTAAAATATCACCCCTAAAATCCACCCTCATTATATTAAATAATGCTTCAGTGAGTTGTTCCACTGTGTTGTCGAGTAGTTCTATAAGTCTTAAAGAGTGATCTGCTCTAATTTGGGGAAGCTACACCATATAACCATAAAGTTATCATAGAGGTCCTTTACACTATATAATTAAGGCATTAATGATAAAATTTATGAGTTTAGGATGAACTACAATAGGCCACCCTAATAACCTTTCCATAGTTGAAACACACAATTGAGGATCAACGATGCCCTTGTGAGCAGTGACACCAAAATGATGTGAGATTTTAAGCTTATTCACTAATATTTTTAAAAAAAAAATTATATGAATGTTTTTTGAAGGGATGACTCTAAATATGAATCTAATGGTCATTACATAGACAATCACTACCACTAGTGTGGCTATAGTTGTAGCCATGATGACCACTCTCTTCTTACCATAATTCCAATGTTTTGTTCTCTTAACTTTTTTATAGATTTTCTATGATATGAAATGAATATAATATTACGGTTTTATACCATATGCATTAAATATCATAGCCTAAAAAAATGTATCATTGAATGATAGTTCATATATGCTTGTACAAACCTTTCTTCTATTTATTATGTGATTAATGCCAAACCTCAATCTAAGTGAAGCAGACAATAACATATAAAAAATTTAGCCATTTAGCTTGAACCAAATATTATTATTTTATCTACTCTATTAAAAAACCTAATATTTTAATTTATAAAAGAATTATATATCTCTTTATGTGTTACTCACTATAATCTAATTAGCCCATAGATTCAACAATAATTCTAAGATAAA